>OZ024795.1:3962500-4562500 GCA_964017045.1 Omphiscola glabra | reverse complement strand
GTATTTGCTGCATCTTTTTTGCATTCATGTTTTGGACATTTGTAAGCTATCTTGTAAGTATTTCTTGTATTATAAAAAAATTGATGCCTGTTGTGTTAGCAGTAGTAAATAGTCTTGGGTTCCTTACTCCTTTTAAATAGAGATGTATCCGTGTGGAAATACCTGATGTTAAAGAAATTATTAACTCAATGAACAGCTTTTGTAGTATGTATATCAAACGCAGATTTACATGTTACGTCATGAGATTTATAATTATAATTTATAATTATTGCTTTATTATTATTAAAAAAAATGCAAATATTTTCACTAATATAATAATTCTTGTATCAAAATATTGTTTAAAAAAATCTTCCTCCAGTTTTCTTTTAATGATGAAGATTTTCCTGAAGATGTTGCATATGACATATTCATAGATGAAACAAAAGAGGACCGTAAGTAAATTGAAGTTACTTCCTTTCTTGTTACTAACAAACATTAAGGAAAATTTAACTAAAATAATGTTTTGATGTCTCTGAGTTTGATTTAAAAGTACATGGTAATTAAGTACATTAATGTAGGAATGAAATACAACTATATAGAAACATTGCCACACAATTAATTCAACAGAATTATTTCTAATTTTTAAATGTAAATGTTTTTTTTTTTTTACCATTTTCAGTATCCTTGAAATCTTTACAATATCTGTGGGAATACACTGTCATTATATATTTACTATATTTTATTTCTTAAATCTTTACCTCATAGAAAAAACAACCTCTTACGTTGCCTAATCATAGCATCTCTCAAAAATACTAATATCATATATCATGATGTATGAGATTCTCATATAGGTATTGTTTTTGAGACGATGATTTATTTGTTAAAATGTTATCACGTGACCATCTTCACACCAGATGTACACATACCTTTGGATCAGGAGATTTTGGAAGAGCTTGAAAGAATAAAACAGAAAAAGAACAATTATGCTGGCCACGTTGTTGATGATCCCAAAGACCCAATAGTTTTGTGGTGGACCGAGTTCACAGGTGAACCAGGCAAAACACGACGCTGTGGCGATCAACAATGTTTTTTTACCAATAATCGCAAATACAGCTCTCACAAACACATGAAGGTAAAATGATTTTTTAAATGGAATGACTACAATTAAGATAAAAAGATTTCTCGGATACAATTTTGAATGTGAAAATGTTAATATATTATACTTTAAATAAAAACATATTAATTGACACCTTTTTGTGTGTTTCTTTTTAAAGGTGTTTATGTTCTATGGCACAGACTTTAATGATGAAGATTTGCCTTTACCAAGATCACCTGATCACATATGGGCGTTGTTCCATGAGGAGTCTCCAAAAAATAATTTTCTTTTGTGTCACGAAGATGTTCTAACTTTATTCAACTACACCAGCACATTCAGGTAACATTTTTTGTCTATTCAGATGACATTTATGTAATAATTTATCAGGTGACATTTATGTACTAATTTACTCAGGTGACATATTTGTACTAATTTATTCAGATGACATTTATGTACTAATTTATTCAGGTGACATTTCATATATTGGCACACTCACATCCATAGCCCAAGATATTTTGGTGACATTTAAATACCAATTTATTCATGTGACTTTTCATATACCAGCACACTCAGGTGACATTTATAAAACAACAATTCTAGTCACTTGCTATTTACTAGGATAATTAGTTGACTTTACCCACATAGAAATATTTAGTTAAGTTTTTTACCAACAGACATGAATGTTAACTTAAAAAACTAGATTGAAACTATTGACATAAGCTATTGGTGAGTATACAAACATGTACAACTTTAAAACAGATTTATTTTATTTATGGGGTCAATCAATCTTGTCATTATTTTGTTTTACTGATTTTTTTTACTCACTAATCTTATTAAGACTCTCACTAATAAATTTATATTTTTTAAAAATTGTCACATTCGATAAATTTAATTTAGGATCAAAATGCTATTCAGCCAATGAAAATATGAGCACTACTTTGTTCCATTTTTGCAGACGTGAATCAGATTTCCCCATCACTACTCAACATCTGATTTCTTTAGACTGGCTGTTACAGAAGACATTTGACAAAACTGTCGGTCAGAAAAATAGGTGAATAGCAATAGATTTAAGAATATTTATACAATTGATTTGGTACATTTTTGGTCAAAAATCCAATTTTCCTGATACAACATAAGCGAAATGAACACCTTATTGACTAATAAAAACTAATATAACATCCTTACCAAATGATAAATATCAGATTATAGTATTAAGCTTTTTGCACATTTACATCTAAATTCCTATCTGTTAAAGATTGTGGATATAAGGAAAAATTTATTCATTTGAAAATTAGCAGTTACAGTGGAAATGGGATGGTGTTTTAATTAATTAGCTGTCTGCACTAAATCTTCATTTTATTTGCCTTATTTTAAAATAACTTTTTTTATGTGGAAACTAATTACTCACAGTCCTTACTTGACTTACATGTATAAACATATTTTTAGTTACTATTACTATTATTAAATAAAAATGTTCAACTGCACCCTTAAGTACAAGGTTTTTTTTGCCCTTGCCTGAACCTGGTTGCGATATTTACCCACACATTTAATAAAAGATAATCTAACATACAGAATTGTGTTTTTTTTTTCCAGTTACCAAGAAGAAGATGGTTTAGCGTCAGTCATTTATGTCCAGTCAGGATGTGACCCCCCATCTGACAGAGACTTAAAAGATAATCTAACATACAGAATTGTGTTGTTTTTTTCCAGGTATCAAGAAGAAGATGGTTTAGCATCGGTCATCTATGTCCAGTCAGGATGTGACCCCCCATCTGACAGAGACGAATTTGTTAAACTATTGATGGATTATATTTCTGTCGATTCTTATGGAACTTGTCTCAATAATAAGAAACTTCCTGAAAAGTATGTTCAGATAACGGTTTACATTTGCTAAATTTTATACCATTCATCCCATATATTTCTTTTTAGATTATTGAATTTTTTATATTTTTTTTTCATTTCAAATTGAAAATAAAATTGTTAAAAAACCTAAATGTATCATTTTAAAATGGAGATATTTTTGCTGTATACACAATTAATGTGGAGTTAATTGATGTGTAAATCTATGTACATCAAATTTTGGCTACTTTTTGTTTATACAGTAAATTTTCAGTAAGGTGTCCATAATCCGGGATGCCTAGTCAAAAATTTTTTTCTGCAGAGCGAGAATCACAAAATTATTTAAAGTGATTACATTGGCATCCCCTAACATGACTAAAGACATTTAAAAAAAATTTTTTGTTTAAAATTATGGGTAACTTTTATGACAGTTACCTTTTCTCAAGTCATGTGGTTAAACCATGAATTTAATATTTACAACACATGTTTATATATAGATTTGAAAATCCAGATAAGCCAATAATCAGGATAGGTTCCATCTACAATTGGTCCAGATTATAGACATTTAAATTTTCTTCCATCTACAATTGGTCCAGATTATAGACATGTAAGTGTTCTTCCAACTACAATTAGTCCAGATTATAGACATTTAAATTTTCTTCCATCTACAATTGGTCCAGATTATAGACATGTAAGTGTTCTTCCAACTACAATTAGTCAGATTATAGACATTTAAATGTTCTTCCATCTGGAAAACTAAAAGGGAAAAAATTCTATAAATTCAAACAAATCTTCTGTAAGCATTAAACACCCAAACTATCTCTCACAAAAATGCTCACATTTTACATACTTCTCAAATTTCAAATCAAAAAGTGCTGCAATGTAATGAAACAAATTATAATTTCAAATCAACAGTGCTGCAATGTAATGAAACAAATTATAATTTCAAATCAACAGTGCTGCAATGTAATGAAACAAATTATATTTTTATATTAGAAGTAAAAAATATTTTAAAACATAATTAATTTTATAACTTTAAATGTCCAAATATTTGTCACTTGTAAATAACTCGGACATGCCCTGTAAATAACTCAGACACACCTTGTAAATAACTCGGACACGCCCTGTAAATAACTCAAACACACCTTGTAAATAACTCGGACACGCCCTGTAAATAACTCAGACACACCTTGTAAATAACTCAGACACGCCCTGTAAATAACTCAGACACACCTTGTAAATAACTCGAACACGCCCTGTAAATAACTCAGACACACCTTGTAAATAACTCAGACACGCCCTGTAAATAACTCAGTCACGCCTTGTAAATAACTCCCCAGACTAGCCCTGTAAATAACTGTTTTTATTACATTGTTTATCACCAGGATCAGTCATCCCCTCGGTGGTATGTCACACAGAGATTTTTATGAGCTCATCTCACAATATAAATTTGCCCTTTCAATGGAGAATGCAGTATGTGAAGATTACATCACAGAGAAACTGTGGCGCCCCCTGATGGTGGGAACTGTGCCTATTGTGTTTGGATCCTCTAGAGTTAAGGTAAAATTTAATATCTTAGAAGACATTAGTGCAATCAACAGTGCTAGTTTAGTAGTTCTGGATCTTTGGAAGATATTACTAGAACAAAAGCAAGGCATATTTTGGAACATCCAGTTAAATTACATATTTCTGTAAAAATGTAAGGTTTGCAATAATTTGTGATTGTATGTTAATAATATCAAATATTACGACTCACAACAGGACTTCCTGCCCAGCAACAACTCAGCACTTGAGGTTATCAACTTCCGTTCAGCCGAACATTTAGCAACATACATCAACTATTTGAGCAGCAAAGACTCACCCTACGACGAAATGCGTGACTGGAAAATCTCCGGCATCTCCAACACCTATTTAAAAGAGATCATGGAGAAACGTACGTGGGGACCTGACAACAATGGTCACTGGATTCCTGGACAAAAGAACTTTATTGAAGATTATGAGTGTTTTGTATGTGAACAAATTCACGAGACAATGAAGAAGGTTTCCTTAGGAGAGAGGCAGTTTACAAAATGGGCCAATCACAGTCATTATGGTTGCCCCAAACCTTTGAAGTTCAACAGTTTAGGAAAGTATGCGCACGAGGGAAACTGGCTGGACTTTTGGAGCTCACAGTGGGAGAGACAGAGACAGAAAGCTTCTTCTTTGAGGAGATGTGTCAGTGGTGGCAGGTGTGACAGAAACAAGGCTAATCTGTGATGGCAGGTGTGACAGAAACAATTCTGATCTGTGATGGCGTGTGTCAGTGGGGGCAGGTGTGACAGAAACAAGAATGATCTGCTTCATAGTACTGAAAAGATTTGAACTTAATTTTAATATTTATATTTCTGCCATTTGTCTGATACTTGCGCTGTAAACATCAATTGGTGTAGTTTTGATTTCCCTGTATAAATTACACTTTGTTTGAAACATGGACATCTGCCAGTTTTTGTTCACAAAGTTGTTCAATGAAAAATTTATTACATTTTTGCCAGATTTTCTTTCAGTTCTGTGATATTTTGCAATTATTTCTATAAAATTATGTGTGACCTTGACTTGTGAAATGGCGTTTATAAATATAATAATGTGTTTAATGATGTTTATATGAGCATAAAATTTAATAATGTGTTGAACCACTTATGATTTTACTACAGACTGCATTTATTAGTATTTTAAAAACGTCTAAATGTCTACACTGAGCAGTGCAATATTAAATACACAGTAATTAGTGTAAGATTTAAGTATGCCTTCATAATTATACATGAAACAACGGTTTTATTTGATGCATGATGGGCAGTTTAGGTTGCAAGGCTTTCACTCAAACTTTCAATTTTTGAGTACTTCTCAAAGCAGTATTACCTGCTGATGCTTTCGTTAGCCAGCCCTAGGTTTTTCCACCATGCTGACCAATTGACATTGAGCAGTATTGCCTACTGATGCTGTCATATGTTTGTGCACCAAAATTAACCTGCATAGAAATACTAAGTTTCTGATCTTTAAAAAAAAAAGTGCTGTTTAATGAAGTCTGTCAATGAGTGTCCATTATTTCTCTTGGTATCTGACAATATAAATATTGATTTTGGACAAAAATGGGGTTGACCTTGAAATTTGTTTGGAGAGTCGTATAATTTGGTTTAATAACAAGAAATCTTGCCTTAATGACATGATCATATTTGTTCAGATCTGCTCACATGCCAGTAACTGTTCGGATCCGTTGGAAGGCAAGTAATTGTTCAAATCTCTCGGCAGACAGGTATTTCTTTCAAATTTGAATGTTTTTTCTGATCTTTGCCATTCAGCTTTCCAGCTTTCATTGATTCAATTTTTAATCACCCAACACTTCAAACTTTTTTAATGTTTTCACAACATATTTCATGAACTTGTCTTTCCAACTGAATTGCTACAATAAAATCATTTCTTTGTTGTGTATAGAGTGGACCTTTGGTAAACATGTTCTTTTTTATAGCTTGGTTGTATTTTTTGTGTCATACTATCTGACAGCTTGATGGGAAAATGGGAGATGCTAGAATCTTTACACATTCCCAACACAGTGTCGATGAAGGAAAGATTCATACAGTATTCAACAGCAAAACTTCATCAAACTTATGCTATACTAATATGTCTGTCTACTAAGAAATACTAAGATATCCAAATTGTTGAACGGGACTTATGGTCCTTGTATCACTTGTTGGTCCTTCTATTATATGTATAGATATTCTTGTGCTGCCTGCATTAGTTATTGTAATACAAATTTTAAACAGTTTTGATTGGAGAGATTGCGTCTCATTTAGACCGCTTAGCTAGACGTAGAAGGTCACCAGACTCATTTAGACCACTGAAATAATTTTTTACTGTGTTTGAATTAAAAAGTTTGATTAATAACAGCTGTCATAATTAAACTATCACAAGTGCGGAGCCAGTTGCAATTTTTAACACCCAGTCCAGGTATTTTGTAACAACACCTGTAGAGTCAGGTGTTACAAAAAAAACAGAGTTATCTTCTCATTTTCTTTAATATGTTTCAACCAATGGAGAAAACCTTACAAGTGACCTGGTTAGAGTTTTGCATGGAAGCTGCAAACGTCATCAATTAGGCCACATACAAAAAATACATTAAAATCATATATTATGTTATTTTAAAAAGTAAAAAGAAACTGCCATTATTAAATTATTATTTTCAGAACTTTGTAATTTCATTTAGCTCACAGTTCATTTTGCAATAATTGCTAGTTAATTTTTTAGTATTTTTTATTTAATTCCAGTAAATTGTACAACAAATAATGAAAAAAAAAGATGTACTAGTTTTATATTTCTCCTTTTTGGGTGGAACACATTAGAGAAAATAACTCATTTTTTAACACCAGGAATCGGTTACATTATTTTCGCATAGTCAGGGATGTGCCAGGTGTGCTTCTACTTGACATTTTTCAGAAATCCAGGTCAGTACCCAACTCAGCCCAAATTATCACAGAATTAAAAGAAGGAAGAACTAATGGATAGTTGCACCGTTTGCCATTTAAGTAAATAAACTCAAAATCTGGATTAACAGATGTTTTAATATCTGAGAAATTGTTTGACAAATATTTATAATTAGTGGTCGGGTTTTGAACACATGTTATAGTTATCTTGATATTATACTACATCAATTAAAATTGCCCTGACATGAGAAAGTAGAATACTGAGGAAGGAGACTGTAATCATTGATCTCTATCTGGTTATTTATCTGTTAATCTATCTGGTTACTTATCTGTTAAAACTCTTGTTCAAACTGCTATTTTATCCTTACAAGAGATTTTAATTTTTTACGCCATGGCCATCAAAAGAAAAAAAAATATATACAAGATCTATAATATATATATATTTTTTTTACACCAAACAACATGAGTTAATTTATTATATTTTTTATTTTTAATCAAAAGTATGGTGTGAAATAAATTATAAAAATAAAAATCGAATTAAACTAAAAAACTTAAAATATAAAAATTTTGCCCACTGAAAAGCACTTTATTTTTTATTGGCTTAAGAAATGGGCACGCGATATCAGAAATATGCTAAAGTAAATGCATATTGTGAAAACAAAGTTACAAATACATAATTTGTATTTAAGCATTTTACTTTTCACAAGAAAACAAGATATCCTTATTTTTTAGTATATAACAGACCTGTTTACTCTTACGATTTTGGCGTACAATGTACGATTTGAGGTACATACTTTATATAAATTATATATAGTGCATGTTAATTTTTTTACTATAAAGATAATGTATAGAATGATTTTGTGATGATTTTGTACGATTGTAAGATTTTGAGGGCAAACAGGTCTGATATAAAGAATATACTCTCTGACCCTTGGTGAGTTTGTGAAAATTTAGTTATGCTGACCTTGTGAATATAACAAATTTTCTCTGGTATAACTTGAGTTCAATCAATTTTAGTGTGATCTAGGATAAGTTTCAATCTTTACAAGCAGCAAGTCTGCTGATCTGGTTCTTGCTTACTTCACGCAATGATTGTCTGGGTCTTTTGTAAAATATAATCAACAATTTACAACAGATCTAGTCTAGGCTCGATTTTTTTAAAGCCTACCCCATTTAAGGCACTTTACTTAACCTAAACATTGGTTATAGTTACAGTAACAAGTGCTGCAACAATTGAAACAGGTAATCAAGTTTAAGCTGGCCCACATTATTACAAAAATTATAACACCATCATAATTCAATGAAAATACAAGTTATAATTTATGATAAATATTTATACACTCTCGTGATATTTATACAAACTATTTCTATTTGTAAAACTTAGAACTACTTAGCGGGCTGACATCGTCCATCTTGTCTGCAACAGTCTTCCATGCCTGGACCCTTCCGACACCAAGTCTTAGAGGCCATTCTGTGTGTACAGGTCAGATATAATCTGTTTGTACTTCTTTCTAAGGCCGGGTCTACGGTTCTTGAATGTAGGAGTTAAGAGATCATTGTCCACTGAGAACAAGTTCCACTCCAAATAAATGTCCTTGACCTGTTTGGAAAAGGAAGCATTGCATTTGGTATCTCTTACTCTGTGTCTTACAAGTGACAGAGAGCTATGTCTATATCATGTAAAAGAGTGATGTGTGTCTCATGCACAGAGAGTGATTTGAGTCTCAGACAGAGCGCTATATGGGAATCATGTAACAGAGAGTGATGTGAGTCTCATGTGATGGAGAGTGATGTGTGTCTCATGTGATGTGAGTCACATGTGATGGAGATTGATGTGTGTCTCATGTAACAGAGAGTGATGTGTGTCTCATGTGATGGAGAGTGATGTGAGTCTCATGTGATGGAGATTGACCTGTATTTTTCTAAAACATTTAGAAATAGAATCTTACAAAATAGGGAGGAGTTTTTCTAAATGATACATACGTTTTCCCACAGTGAGTGTTTCTACTAGTGCCTGGCATCACTTTCCTCCAGTGCCTGGCATTAACTTTCTACCAGTGCCTGGCATCACTTTCTGCCAGTACCAGTGCCTGGCATTAACTTTCAAGGATATAAGACTAATTTTAGCCACATATTTCTCCTAACCTAACTCAGTATGAATGTCATTTCAATTCTTCTATATATAATTGATCATTATCTTCCTTCACTACTCACTTATAACATGAGATATCACATAACGTATGACATAAAGAGGTTTGCCTTAAACATTGGTAGTCTCCACTCTATACTTTAAACCAAACATGACTTTGACCTGGCCAGTGCACTGACTGGATTTCCTTGATGACAAACATGAAAAGGTCACTAGGTCATCCTATGACTTCAATGGATATTAACCTGTTCAAAGCCTTTCAGGCCAGATTTCTTGCCTTGCTCTAGGATATCTTTCAAGATGATTGCCTTGGCTTCCTAGGAGATAACAAGAGAGATATATTTTTCATGGTCAGTTGGGCATACATTTGTCTTGGTGAGTTGGTCATATATTTGTCATGGTCATTTGGTCATATATTTGTCATGGTCATTAGGTCATATATTTGTCACGGTCAGCTGGTGTTGTTTGTTGCATGTTGGGTTGGCTGAAAGGGCATCTAACATATCTATCTCTACTCAACCTGACAACATTACTTGTGTAGATTAATCCAACTGTACTTCAAACTTTATTTTTTTTTAAATTATTTTTTTCTTTTAAAAATCTAAATTTTAAAGTCACATGACCATCGATTTTTACTTGAGTTAAATTTTCTTTTAAATACATACCCTGTCGGTACGCCTATTTACCAGTCGCTATGTGTAATAGACTTGCTTTTTTATGTCATGAATCATACGTTGTGTCAACTTTACTTACCGGATGTTGACAAAACTCTTGTAGATTGGACGGCAACGCTTTGTTGTTCTTAGTCCATTTCTCTATGTAAAGTTGATCGGGGACTATTATTGCCATCAATACAGGCTGAAAAGAAATTGATTGCAAAGAGTTAGAGCTGTCATGTTACAATGAAAAAGTTACATAAAACATAATAGTGCTGCAGAATAAGACAATATTGCTCTAGTATAAGACAATGGTCTCAATAGTGCTTTAATATAAGACAATGCTTTTGTAGTATAAGACCAAAGTGCTGTAGTATAATTGTTGCGTATAGGGCTAGGACAGTGCTTTCCAAACTTTTCATTTTGGCGACACAGTAAATCAGTTTTTCAGTAGGGGGGGGGGGGTTTAAACAAAGCTATTTTAAGACATAAGGGCACGAACCTAATGTGTAATAATGCGATGTATGATGACACAACATATCTCATGAAAACTGTGCATTTTTTTGGTAGATGCAATTTAGGAAGGCACAATTAGATGACACATGTCAATTTGATTATTTACTTTAACAAATTTAAGCACCATTTCCATTAACTCTTACACATGTCAGGCAAATGACCTCTGACCGAGAGTAATTGAATTCCTGTATCAGCTTTTTTGGATTTTGAACCAATGCCTTCACAAATATGTGCAAACTTATCTTGATTAATGAGGTCTGTTTGAACAATAATTGACCACTTACACAACAATAATTGACCACTTACACAACAATAATTGACTACTTACACAACAATAATTGACCACTGTCCTTTTCATAAACCATGTTTTATTTTCTTTAAAATCTTGATATGGCTTATTTTTTTGCAGCACACATACACCCTGCAGATGACACACCACTGTGTCATGACACTACTGTATCCCGACACACCACTGTATCATGACATTACTGTATCCCAAACACTGCTGTATCCCGACAAACCACTATATCATGACACCACTGTATCATGACACTACTGTATCCCGACACACCACTGTATCCCGACACACCACTGTATCACAAAACACCACTGTATCACGAAACACCACTGTACCAACCACAACACACCACTGTATCATTACACACCACTGTATCCCGACACACCACTGTATCAGGACACACCACTTTATCACGATACACCATTTTATCATTACAGACAATTTGGAAAGCACTGATGTAGGGCATCGTGTTGGGGTGTATGGGATTGAACTAATTGTATTCAAGTGAATAAGACTGTTAGATTTTGAATTTATTGTTTTTACATTTAGTACCATTGGGCAGTATGATTTGGACATCCAGGCATAGTTTAAAATATCATAGTTTAAAAGACCCATTGAACTATGTCTTGTATGCCTTGTTAATTATTCCATGTTCTATGCATCCTGGTCCAATGATCTTGTTTAAAGGATCGTACTGCAGCTTACCTTCAAACTGTCACCGTCAACAAATGCTTGTGCTACAAAAGGACTTCCTTGATAGACGTTCTCAATCTTTTCTGTAGCGATATATTCCCCCTGAGAATAGGTGACAATACATTTCACGTGCGTGCAAAGATCAGACAAACAATTAAAAGATGTGAGTTTCCACTAATTTATTCGTCTCATAATGTAAATAATAAGGCAATTCACCTGTACAGAAAATTCACTCTTTACTTACCTGTGAAAGTTTAAAAATATTTTTCTTTCTGTCCACGATTTTGAGGCATCCATTCTGAATAAGATATACAAATATTTCTATAATGATTTAAAGACTTAACATCAATACAAAAGCAGCATCGTTTATCGTTCAGTGGAGGGAGGGAATCAGTTGGGATCAGCATCGTTTATAGGTCAGAGGGGTAGGGAATCAGTTGGGATAGTAGAGTTTAAAGAGATGTGTTTTGAGTGCAGTTTTGAAGGCCTGGATGGTCGATATATTGCGGATGTGTAGTGGGAGAGAATTCCATTGTTTGGGGGGCGCAGAGAGAGAAATATCATTCACTGTATGTTTTATTGCGTGTCATGGGAACAGAAAAAAATGTGCATGTCTGCGGAAAGAAGTCCGGCTAGATAGGACTGGCAGGAATCTGAGAAAAAGTTTAAAGACTTTTCCATGCAGATCCAAAAAAAAAAAAGTACTATAAACATCTAGACCAGGGGTGGGCAAACCACGGCCCGGCAACTGATATTATGCGGCCCTCGGAGATTGTTTGAAAATTACTTTGTTTTAAAGTTATTTTGTTGAATTTTAAAGAATTTCATGTACTGTTATGATTGTTTAAACATTTGTGATCAAATTTCTTTCTAATTTTATATTTTTTTATTAACAGTCTTTTACTGTGCGAATTTACCGATTTTAATATAGAGAAATGTTTATCGACATGTAAAAATTGGACATATTATACATGCGCACCCCCCCCCCCCCCAATAGCCTTACAGTTATCAATGTGGCCCTCCGAACAAAAAGTTTGCCCACCCCTGATCTAGACACAATGCACTACATAACTGTGCATATGTTGTAACTGAGCTGATAACTTACTGGCAGCCATGTTCCAACATCGCCTGTATGAAGCCAGCCGTCAGAATCTAAAGCCTCTGCTGTTTTCTCCGGTTCCTTGTAGTATTCTTTCAGTAGGAAGTCTGCCTTGGCACAAATCTAGACACACGCGTCAGACAGTTTTATTATTAAATATAGTCATCGTGATCTGAGCGTATACAAACCAATTAATGGAAACACGTACAGTTAGTTAATTGTGTTGAACATGGACATTGGCGTTCCTGGCAGACACCATGGCAATATGTTTTAAGACTAAAGATATTTCGAAACCTGGAGCCTGATCTTTCAATAGAGGCCTAAAATATTATCTCACACATTTAAAGTTATAGTGCAGTTGTACTGACAGATCCAACGAAACGTGAAAGCAGGAGCTTCTGCTGATAAAAATTCACTTACCTCACCCGCATTATCTTTAACGTAATAAAAATTCACTTACCTCACCCGCATTATCTTTAACGTAATAAAAATTCACTTACCTCACCCGCATTATCTTTAACGTAATAAAAATTCACTTACCTCACCCGCATTATCTTTAACGTAATAAAAATTCACTTACCTCACCCGCATTATCTTTAACGTAATAAAAATTCACTTACCTCACCCGCATTATCTTTAACGTAATAAAAATTCACTTACCTCCCCTACATTGTCTTTAACGTAATAAAAATTCACTTACCTCCCCTACATTGTCTTTAACGTAATAATCCATCTCAGGTATATCTATAAGCTTTATCTGCGAGCCTGGTAATGGTGGACCCACACTGCCTGGATGACAGGGAAACACTATTCAAACATACGAAACACATTTAATGAAGTCAAGTATGAATGATGTGAACGTTTTCATGTGTAAGAATCTGAAGCAACTTTTCTCTTCTCCACGTTTTCATGTGTCAGAATCTGAAGCAACTTTTCTCTTCTCCACGTTTTCATGTGTAAGAATCTGAAGCAACTTTTCTCTTCTCCACGTTTTCATGTGTCAGAATCTGAAGTAACTTTTCTCTTCTCCACGTTTTCATGTGTAAGAATCTGAAGCAACTTTTCTCTTCTCCACGTTTTCATGTGTCAGAATCTGAAGCAACTTTTCTCTTCTCCACGTTTTCATGTGTCAGAATCTGAAGCAACTTTTCTCTTCTCCACCATGCTGTGATTGTACTTAAAGAGCTGTATTTAAATCTTACAAACTGCTTTACACTTCATTTGTACCAACTGACCCATACTTAATTTGTACCAGCTGACCTATACTTAATTTGTACCAGCTGACCTATACTTAATTTGTACCAGCTGACCTATACTTAATTTGTACCAGCTGACCTATACTTAATTTGTACCAGCTGACCTATACTTAATTTGTACCAGCTGACCTATACTTAATTTGTACCAGCTGATCTATACTTAATTTGTACCAGCTGACCTATACTTAATTTGTACCAACTGACCTATACTTAATTTGTACCAGCTGACCTATACTTAATTTGTACCAGCTGACCTATACTTAATTTGTACCAACTGACCTATACTTAATTTGTACCAGCTGACCTATACTTAATTTGTACCAGCTGACCTATACTTAATTTGTACCAGCTGACCTATACTTAATTTGTACCAGCTGACCTATACTTAATTTGTACCAACTGACCTATACTTGGATCACCAGGTAACGTCATTGTTAAACCAGCGCCAGTTTCTGTCTGTCCATATCCCTCGACAACCTGCCATACAGTCAAACATTTAGTTACTTTTTACTATAGAAAACATTCAAGGGAAGGTTGTGTATGAAAAATTAAACTTTTGGCACCCTCTGGAGAAAGTAAGTATGTCTTGTGTAACTATCGGAAAGTATGATGTTATACAGGCCAAAAAATAATTTAGCAAATAAATACAATTTATATATATATATATATATTTATAAAACAACTTTAACTGAGCACATAATATAGTTAAACAACTTACCACACAACCAAGTGCACATCTGAGAAAGCTCATGACATCGGCTGAGATGGGAGCTGAACCTGTCAGCACCATGCGAACCCGCCCACCAAGCTTACTTTGGACTTTGTGAAATATGAGTTTGTCCCAGATGCTGTCTTTCTTGTAGATAAATCTGAGAGACACATAGATTGTTATAAGCTTAACAAATCAGATTTCCATTGGAGTGATGGAACAATCTCACACAATGAAAATTTCATTTCCAAGTTTTAAAAAAGTGTGGAGGGAGGTGTGTGGAGGGAGGTAGTTGTTGGGGGAGGTGGGTGGAGTGAGGTAGTTGTTGGGGGAGGTGGGTGGAGGGTGGTAGTTGTTGGGGGAGGTGGGTGGAGGGTGGTAGTTGTTGGGGGAGCTGGGTGTGGAGGGAGGTAGTTGTTGGGGGAGCTGGGTTATGGAGGGAGGTGGATATGGAGGTAGGTGGATATGGAGGCAGGTGGGTGTGGAGGGAGGTGGGTATGGAGGAAGGTGGGTGTGGAGGGAGGTGGATATGGAGGAAGGTGGGTGTGGGATGTGGATATGGAGGAAGGTGGGTGTGGAGGGAGGTGTATATGGAGGGAGGGAGGATGGATATGGAGGAAGGTGGGTGTGGAGGGAGGTTGGTGTGGAGGAAGGTGGATTTGGAGGAAGCGGGTGTGGAGGGATGTGGGTGTGGAGGAAAGTGGGTGTGGAGGAAGGTGGGTGGAGGGAGGTGGGTGTGGAGGTTGGTGGGTGTGGAGGAAAGTGGGTGTGGAGGAATGTGGAGGGAGGAAGGTGGGTGTGGAGGGAGGTAGGTGTGGTGGCAGATGGATATGGAGGGAGATTGATATGGTGGGAGGTGGGCATGGAGGGAGGTGGGTGTGGTGGGAGGTGGATAAGGAGAGAGATGGATATGGAGGAAGGTGGGTGTGTAGGGAGGTGGGTAGGTTGGGGGAGTTGGGTGTAGGGAGGTGGGTGTGGGGGAGTTGGGTGGAGGGAGGTGGGTGTGTGGAGGTGGATATTGGCGGGAGGTGGGTGGAGGGTGGTACTTGGGCATCATGTTATGTGTTGTGGAGGGAGTTGGGTGGAGGAAGGTGAGTGGAAGGAGCTGGGTAGAGGTAGGGGCTTGGGAGTCATGTTAGGTACGTGTGGAGGGAGTTGGGTGGAAGGACGTTGGTGGAGGGTGGGACTTGGGCATCATGGTAGATGGATTGGGGGGAGTTGGGTGCAGATGGAGATGGATATGGAGGCAGTGTGTGTGAGGGAAGAGGTGTGTGTTGTGAGGCAAGGTGGTATTGGGGGACCTTGGTGTGTTAGGAGGTAGTTGATTATGGAGTTTGATTTTGAGGGAGGTGAAAATGTTCCACCTTAGGATCCACCTCAGGATCCACCTATAATAGCCCATATGCACTTACACCCTTACCTATCAACTTCTTTTTGTTTACACGCCAGGGCCCATCTCAAGAGTGTGGATTTCAACTTGGAATTTTTCACCTCGGAGTACACCTGTTGGTAGCAAAACATGGCAATATTAAACCTCTTTCTAATGGAAAAAAATGACCTTAACCTCTTTCACCTCCTCCGCCGGACCCCATTCACTTCCGGATCGCCCTGTCACATTATCTGGAACTCTATTTAAAACATATTTTTCTCAATCAAATAGAACACATTTCTAGATATCTGGTATGAATGTTGAATATAAATAAGGAATAGAAATACAAGATATGAAGTCATGAATACAAAAACCATATAACTTACCGTATCATACAAACGGTTCAGCAGACGTGGCACTGTAGCAAAAAGAGTAGGTCTCAAGGCCATCATGTCGTCTGTAAGAAGTCTGATGTCACGACTATAATAACCAATCCGTGCTCCACTCAAGAAAATCAAAATCTGGCACACACACAAATTTGCATTTTACTATACTCTCTATTAATTTTGTTAACATATTACCAATTTATCATTTATATAAACTGTTTAAAATATTTTATAGAACATTACAAGTCTTACTTTAAACAAATGTTTTATACGCTAGAAACTTCTTACTGCGCGAATTCAAATTACTTGAATTTTTGTGTGTGTTTCACAGAAGTAAAGGAACTAAGCATTTAAAAGACATACGTGGCAGCCTCTGTCAAAGTTGTGTGCCAGTGGAAGGTATGACAGGTAGACGTCCTCACAGCTGCCCACGAACACGGGCTAGGAGAATATTAGATAGTTTATAAACCAGACAGTATAGGTTAGGCTTGGAATAGTAACTTCACAATATGGTAGTCTTAAAAAATATGCTCGTCTGAATAAAACACTTGTTATTTTAAAATCATATATTAAGGGATTTTCTCATTAAACATATAACATTATTGGAATGGCTACCTGTGATTGTAAATTCAATTAATCCCATATAAAAGAAATGGCTACCTGTTAATATAAACGTTTAAATCCCATATGAAAGTAGTTCTACCTGTGATTGTAAGAGCATGTTATTAACCATTGACAAAAAGCTGAAGTGGGTGAGTACCACACCTTTCGGATCCCCTTCGAAAGAAGAAATAAAATTGAAAAGTGATACATTAATGTTAAATTAATGTTGTTAATTGATTTATGTTAATGAGTCAAGTTCCTAAAGGCTGGCATATAGAGCTTTTAATTGACTGGTCAATGGCATGAAAACCACTTTAAGACTTCAGTATTCTAAAAGCTTTTTGGACATGTTCACTCTATTGTTTGTCTGTTGTCCCATATGAAGGTGTTTTGTCTGTCTCACCCCTTGTAAACTGTTACATGTCTCACCTTTTGTAATTCTGTTTTGATTTTATCTGCTGCAATACTGTCACTATGATACCTGAACTTTGTTTGCTGTCTCACCAGTTCCAAGTATTACCTGTTGTTCCACTGGTGTAAATGATGGAAAAAACATCCTCTGGAGTAGGTGGCTGTAGAAATAGATAGGTGGCTGTAGATATAGATAGGTGGCTGTAGATATAGATAGGTGGCTGTAGATATAGATAGGTGGCTGTAGATATAGATAGTTGGCTGTAGATATAGATAGGTGGCTGTAGATATAGATAGGTGGCTGTAGATATAGATAGGTGGCTGTAGATATAGATAGTTGGCTGTAGATATAGATAGGTGGCTGTAGATATAGATAGGTGGCTGTAGATATAGATAGGTGGCTGTAGATATAGATAGGTGGCTGTAGATATAGATAGGTGGCTGTAGATATAGATAGGTGGCTGTATATAAAGCCAGTGATTGTTGTAAATAAAGACAGAGATTACTGTACATATAGAAAGAGATTCCTATATGTTGAGTTAAAGGCGTAGCGAAGGGGGGGGGGACAGGGGGTACAGATGTACCCGGGCGCCAGCTAGTTAGGGGCGCCAAAATGTGCTTTGGTATTATTTTATTGATGAAAATAATGGGTTTTAGAGTTGAAAAAAAGGAAAAAGAGGGCGCTTTAAAATGATTCTTGTCCTCGGGCGCGAATCTTGTCTCCGGGCGCTAAACACTCTAGCAATGCCACTGTGTTGAGTACATATAATCTTCATTGAATAGCTCATTAAAATTTAAAGTTGAAAAGACTTTAAATAACTTGTTTGAAATTTAAATAGAAGCACAAGGTACAGAGACCAAGAGACAAATGTTTCAGAGACCAAGAATTGAATGATAAGGATAAAACAGATCACCAAGTAAAATATCATTAACCAACTTACCACTGGTGGCTGAGGATGATTCTTTCCTAGTGTCTGTAACGAAGTATACATTTTATACAAATGAATTATTTTGTAAATGCTCAGATGGACTTTACCAAAATGTCTCCATCTACCAAAATGTCTCCATCTACCAAAATGTCTCCATCTACCAAAATGTCTCCAACTACCAAAATGTCTCCAACTACCAAAATGTCTCCATCTACCAAAATGTCTCCATCTACCAAAATATCTCCATCTACCAAAATGTCTCCATCTACCAAAATGTCTCCATCTACCAAAATGTCCACACCTAACAAAATGATTTTTGTTAAAAATGCACTTGTTAATATTAATACTACCCAAATGTCCCCACGTACCCAAACATCGCCACCTACAAATGCGCCCCTACCCAAATGTCCCTACCTACAAAAATATCCCCATTTACCAAAATGAACTATTTTACAAATGCTCTTGTTGATAATACCCACATGTCCCCACCTAGTAATGTGCCTTTACCCAAATGTCCACACCTACCAAAATGTCCCCACCAACCAAAATGCCCCCACCTACCGAAATGTCCCCAGTTACCAAAATGTCCCCAGTTACCAAAATGTTCCCAGTTACCAAAATGTCCCCAGTTACCAAAATGTCCCCACCTACCAAAATGTCCCCACCTACCAAAATGTCCCCACCTACCAAAATGTCCCCACCAACCAAAATGTCCCCACCTACCAAAATGTCCCCACCTACCAAAATGTCCCCACCTACCAAAATATCCCCACCTACCAAAATGTCCCCACCTACCAAAATATCCCCACCTACCAAAATGTCCCCACCTACCAAAATGTTTCCACCTACCAAAATGTCCCCACCTACCAAAATGTCTTCAAATGTCAATAGCTCCATCCCAGCTTTCTCCACGGCTGACCTCATCATGTCAGTGGAGGGCTCAATGATAATAATGCGCTTTAAGGCAGGCAGCTCGGGCTTCAAGGTGACAAGGTTGTTCATCCGGGCCTCTGTATCCACAACAACTACCTCCATCTCACCTGGACACAAACACCCCATGTTAACACTGGATAGAACATCCTTTTAACAAATTCTTTAGGGTCTTGGAATTGGGTTCATTTATATCATCTGTTGGAATTGGGATCATTTATCTGTTGGAATTGGGATCATGTATCTGTTGGAATTGGGATCATTTATCTGTTGGAATTAGGATCATGTATCTGTTGGAATTGGGATCATTTATCTGTTGGAATTGGGATCATTTATCTGTTGGAATTAGGATCATGTATCTGTTGGAATTGGGATCATTTATCTGTTGGAATTGGGATCATTTATCTGTTGGAATTGGGATCATTTATCTGTTGGAATTAGGATCATGTATCTGTTGGAATTGGGATCATGTATCTGTTGGAATTGGGATCATTTATCTGTTGGAATTAGGATCATGTATCTGTTGGAATTGGGATCATTTATCTGTTGGAATTGGGATCATTTATCTGTTGGAATTGGGATCATGTATCTGTTGAAATTGGGATCATTTATCTGTTGGAATTAGGATCATGTATCTGTTGGAATTGGGATCATTTATCTGTTGGAATTGGGATCATTTATCTGTTGGAATTGGGATCATTTATCTGTTGGAATTGGGATCATTTATCTGTTGGAATTGGGATCATTTATCTGTTGGAATTAGGATCATGTATCTGTTGGAATTGGGATCATGTATCTGTTGGAATTGGGATCATTTATCTGTTGGAATTAGGATCATTTATCTGTTGGAATTGGGATCATTTATCTGTTGGAATTGGGATCATGTATCTGTTGAAATTGGGATCATTTATCTGTTGGAATTAGGATCATGTATCTGTTGGAATTGGGATCATTTATCTGTTGGAATTGGGATCATTTATCTGTTGGAATTGGGATATTTTATCGGTTGGAATAGGGATCATGTATATGTTGGAATTGGGATCATTTATCTGTTGGAATTGGGATCATGTATCTGTTGGAATTGGGATCATTTATCTGTTGGAATTGGGATCATGTATCTGTTGGAATTGGGATCATTTATCTGTTGGAATTAGGATCATGTATCTGTTGGAATTGGGATCATTTATCTGTTGGAATTGGGATCATTTATCTGTTGGAATTGGGATCATGTATCTGTTGAAATTGGGATCATTTATCGGTTGGAATAGGGATCATGTATCTGTTGGAATTGGGATCATTTATCTGTTGGAATTGGGATCATGTATCTGTTGGAATTGGGATCATTTATCCGTTGGAATTGGGATCATTCATCTGTTGTTTTCAAGAAAAATATTAAATAGCTCAGGGTTTTAAAGACTTTATAAACAGTGAAGTGATAGTAATGACTGCAAAGTGATAGTAATGACTGCAAAGTGATAGTAATGACTGCAAAGTGATAGTAATGACTGCAAAGTGATAGTAATGACTGCAAAGTGATAGTAATGACTGCAAAGTGATAGTAATGACTGCAAAGTGATAGTAATGACTGCAAAGTGATAGTAATGACTGCAAAGTGATAGTAATGACTGCAAAGTGATAGTAATGACTGCAAAGTGATAGTAATGACTGCAAAGTGATAGTAATGACTGCAAAGTGATAGTAATGACTGCAAAGTGATAGTAATGACTGCAAAGTGATAGTAATGACTGCAAAGTGATAGTAATGACTGCAAAGTGATAGTAATGACTGCAAAGTGATAGTAATGACTGCAAAGTGATAGTAATGATTACGAAGTGATGGCAATGACTACGCCAAAATAATATTTGAAGAAACTGTTCAGAAGTGGGCAAGTATTTGAAGATCTGAGCACACATTTGTACTTGGTTAAAAAAATCTACGACAATTTATAACATTGACAAATTATAAGATCCCATAATTTTGATGTTCGACTGTGTTTCTGAAACATAAAAAAATATTAATTTTGTAAAAGTTTAGTGTTAAGAAATAAGTTTTGAAGTAATAAGCTAGCACACTGATAGGTTTGGGATTATACAATTTTAGGAAACATTTAAAAAATTTTGACCTACACTGGTTGATGATAAACTTGCAGGCGTCCAGGCCTAGTGTATCGTACAACGGGACAGGAACCATAGAAAAGCCTTGGCTTCCATAGTCAGCAATAGTCCACTGGTAGGGGAAAGTGTCAAAGTTAATCATTGAGATAGATAAGGCATTCTTAAAGTAAAGCAAAGTAATTAAAAATAATAATTTTAATTGAGATGTCGGTTTGTACCAGGGGTCTGCAACAGGAATATCATTTGGGTAGGGCAGGGTGGGGCATTCAAACCCCTCCCCCCCCCCTTTTGCATTTGCAGGTTTCGTTTAAAGTGCTATGTACAGGGGCGCCTCCAGTAACTTAACAGGCCGACCATCTTTTGGTTTGCCCCCCACCCTGAAAAAAACTGAAAGGATGTCCCTGGTCTTAAAACTACAGCCGGTGGGCCGTGGGCCAAATCCAGCCAACCACTGGTCCTTAGCCGACCCCACCTGGTCGCCATTTTAAATAATACTTTTTAAAATAATTTTTGCTTTAAATAAGTAATATGTAGCATCCACGGGAATTCGTTCATATTTTTTCAAACTATAGTGCGGCCCCAAACAGTGTCTGAGGGAAAATAAGCCGATTCCCATCCCCCACCCACACCCCGATTGAATGGCTTCCTGTATGCTCCTCACTGACTTAAAGTTAAAGAGTCCAATGTTAAAGTAACTTAAAATTACAATGTTTGTGTGCAATCTTTAATGCACTTTACACATGTGAATGGTTAATGCATATTTGTTACACTTATTTGTCTCTCATATTTGTTTTCCTTATTTCAGTAAGGTTCAAGTTTAGCATTTGTTCCACACCTTTAACATCCTGTTCAACTTTAGTTCGTCAGTCAGAATGATCTTAAGAAATGGCCCCCCATTTGCATATCATGAGGGTGCCCACCTTCTTGTAATGCAGAAAGGGGTGTCACGTCAGGGGCGCCACAGCTGCCTGCCAGCCGTACAGCAGGACATATGATATTGCTTATACTCGACCCAAACTACAGACTGCCTGCGAACTGATTTACACCACTCCCCGTGTTTAATGTTAAGGCTGAATCATCAGCAGAGAATCATCAGCATTGAGCAATTCTTTTTTTAGGATCATCCTTTCTTTGAACCGCAGTCTTTGAATACCTTCCGGAGGACAATGGAGAAGATGGAGAATAGCATAGGTGGAAGAATTAGCCATTATAGATCTCAGAGCCATGCTTCCTTCCTCTGATCTTCTTCTTCTTCTTCTATATATTAAAGGCACACCATCAATTTATTGATCATTATGGCTCCTATGAATGTAGATGGGATTTCCAATGTTTCTGTGCCTGGTGTTGATGAGGATATTTCACTGGTTACAAGAGTAACTGCGTGAGGGTATCATGCACTGGGGGTTGGCCTGAGGCAATAGACGCAAATGAGTCAAGTTGTCGCCTCAACCGTTCCTTTTGAAAGCTTGTTCCAGTGCCTGATTGTCTTTGGCAGGAATGAGCAGTTCCTATACTGGCTTCTCGCTGGCATGAGCCGGAACTTCCTGTCATGGCCTCGTCGCTGTCTATGGGGTAGAGGGACGAGTTTATGTTTAATGCCAGAGCAGTGGACTAACCCATTATTTATCGTGTAAATCAGAGGTTCCCAAACTTTTTTGTCTCGTAGACCCCTTTCAATGTTTTTCGGTTTTGGGTAGACCCCCTGCTTACCTGATATTGATTTTTTGCAAATTCATTAATACTTTACAAATACTTTAAATGTATTTTTGACAGGCAGTATAGTGCTACTCACTGTGAAAGATTTAAATTTATAACGGTAGTGAAGTGCAGTGTGAAAAACTTTTTTAAAAACATGTTAAGTTTTATACATTTATTATTTAAATTTATATTAAAAAATGCCAAAATAGAAGTCTTGACCTGCTTACATGAGATCCACTATCGTCGACCCCAATTTTCATTTCATGGACCCCCAATTTTTTTTCCGCTGCCATAGACCCCTTGCAAGTTGTCGTAGACCCCTGGGGGCCGATATAGACCACTTTGGGAATCACTGGTGTAAATCACGGAGAGCCTGGATAGTCGTCGTCGTTCCTCCAATAGACAGTATAGATCTCAGCGATTGTGTATTGAAGCATGCGATGCTCCTTCAGTTTTTATCAGACGCCAGTTGAAACGTTATAATATGTGGTCGAATAAGTTTCATTTCTGTTCCGTCTTACACTTACAATATTACACTATTTAAATATCTTACATTCCTTTATGTATTAGTTAATGAGAAATAGACTACTTCAATTTCTGCTGATGGTGTTACCTCTGGTCGGTTGGTGGCAAAGATTCCGATGAAGGTGGTGTTGGAGGGTTGACTCCCCTTGTACACAAGTCCGGAACCAAATTGTTCAACTTTGTCAATGACCTGCGATCACGAAAACATGAGTGTTTTAAGACAAAGGTCATGCATGAGTTCCTCGTGTTAAACACACAAAATTGGTTGAGATCAGTGTCGCCCCCCACCCCATACACAAGATCTTTGCTGTAAAAAAAATTTTCTTTCTCATCTCCACTGCGGCTAATGACTAATTAATGTAACGATTATAAAGCATGTTAAACATTATACCTGTTGGTAGGACATCCACTCAAAACTTTTGTTAGAACCAGTTCGTGCACCCAAACACGGACCATTGTCTGAAGATAGAAACACAAAGCCTCAGTCTGTATGTCTGTCTCTTTGTTTGTTTGCTTTTAGAAAATGGCTTGGGGGGGGGGGGGAGGAGTAAGCTAAATAAATCAAATTGAAATATGAATTTCTATTGAGGTCAAGGTCACGAGAAGGGCATGAACTGCTAAGAATGTGACATTTAGTAATAATATAATTATCAGCCTTCCTATTTAATTTGAACACATCCTCCTTAAGGGACGGTACTCTCCTATCTTTATTGTGAATAGTTCCCCCTCTCCACCCCCACTCCCTCTCACAATTGCCATTGAGACTCACTGGACTGTCGCTTCCCCCTTTCTCCACCCCCACCCCTCACACAATAGCCATTGAGACTCACTGGACTGTCGCTTCCCCCTTTCTCCACCCCCACCCCTCACACAATTGCCATTGAGACTCACTGGACTGTCGCTTCCCCCTCTCCAGTGCTTGGTAGACAGTCTTGCAGTCTGGGATGGGTCTCTCACTGTCCCAATAATCTGGCGGTCTGCTCAGTCTGGACGCGCGGTGATAAGGCTGAAAGATATCTTAATGGTAGAGCTCAGGGGTGGGCAAACTTTTTGTGCGGAGGGCCACATTGACAAATGTAACGCTATTGCGGGGCCGCATGTATATTATGTCCAATTTTTACGTGTCGATAAACATTTCACTAGATTAAAATCGGTAATTTCGCATTTTAGCATTACATGACTAAAGTCAATAACTGTTTAAAAAATACAAAATTAGAAAGAGATTTGATCAAAAAATTAAAAAAAATCATAACGGTAATGTAATTCTGTAAAATACAACAAAATAACTTTAAAACAAAGTATTTTTTTAAAATTTCTAAATGTCTCCGAGGGCCGCATAATATCAGTTGCCGGGCCGCATGCAGCCCGCGGGTTATAGTTTGTCCACTCCTGGTATAGCTGATATGCACGACTATATTTAAGCATAGGTAAGATTACGTATTCATTTATAGCATGGCTGATATGTAGGAAAATATTTATAGAAGAGCTGGAAGGTAAGTAAATATTTATAGCACGGCTGAAATGTATGTAAAATATCTGTAGAGTAGAATGGCTGAATTATGCATATTTATTTATTAAACATATAGTTAGTATAGTTAAAATAGGCTGCCCTGTGAGCAAAATGAGAAGTCTTCCACAGATCTACATAATATGAAATAATTGAAAACTTGTATTACGTCGTCAGCGCATTTCACTGATGAAATGATTGTTATATTTAGGACATCACTTGACTGTGTAATAACTGACCGGTAAAAGGCGATGTTAACATGCAACCGTCGCTACCAACCTTTCCATCAATGGCCACTGACTGATTGTTGAGGTCAATGTCAGGTTTCGACACAGGTAAACGTTTCTGTGATGTCATCAGGTAGGTAACGGCCGCCACTCCGGCCAGAGTCACCGCCCCTGTCGCGATCAACGTCCGACAACTGCTCAGTACGTCTTCCTCCGTCGCCATTGTCTTTTAATTGTGTCCTGGCGAAGAAAACAATAGTACGTCACGAAAACATTACAAGTGGAACTTGGCTACTTGATATTCAGATCGCACGCTTGAATTCATTTCCCCTTACACACGTGTATAGTCCGTACGGCTGTTGGTCGCTTCTTGTACAACACGTGTGTGTTTACCGTGTTGTCTTGCAGTTGACAAGAGGAAATTTCAATGCAACCGTCCACGCAATAGCCCCGGGGGGAGGGGCAGGTGGTATTGTTGGACGGAGGACTCAATAAGCCTTAGATGGACAAGGACAAGTCGTGGAGTGTGCTTTGTCGTGCACTGATTGCCGTGAGAACAAACATTGAGAGTCTAAGATAAGAAGACATGTCGTCGGAATATTCACTGCACCACCACAAGGGGCTGCTTTGGGGTGGGGGGAGGGAGTGGGGGAGGGGAGGTCTTGATCCGCAATTATCATTGGGGGTAGTGGCTCCGGTCTTACGGAGTTGTTGCAGCTGGTAGATACGTTGGCTAGTGGTATGTGTTACACAGGATAGCTGTGCGGAAGTTGGTTTGAACGGATAGTTGTTGGAGCGGAAATAATTGAGGAAAAAAAAAATTTGTTTCAAAGTTTAAATTGTCCCCATTTCCCTTCAGTTGTCCCCATTTCCCTTCAATTGTCCCCATTTCCCTTCAATTGTCCCCATTCCCCTACAATTGTCCCCATTCCCCTACAATTGTCCCCATTCCCTTCAATTGTACCCATTCCCTTCAATTGTCCCCATTCAATTCAATTGTCCCCATTTCCTTTCAATTGTCCCCATTCCCCTTCAAATGTCCCCATTCCCCTTCAATTGTCCCCATTTCCCTTCAATTGTCCCCATTTCCCGTCAATTGTTCCCATTTCCCTTCAATTGTCCCCATTCTCTTCAATTGTCCCCATTTCCCTTCAATTGTCCCAATTTCCCTTCAATAGTCCCCATTTCCCTTCAATTGTCCCCATTCCCCTTCAATTGTCCCCATTACCCTTCAATTGTCCCCATTCCCTTTCAATTGCCCTCATACCCCTTCAATTGTCCCCATTCAATTCAATTGTCTCCATTCCCCTTCAATTGTACCCATTCCCCTTCAATTGTCCCCATTCCCCTTCAATTGTCCCCATTCCCCTTCAATTGTCCCCATTCCCCTTCAATTGTCCCCATTCCCCTTCAATTGTCCCCATTCCCCTTCAATTGTCCCCATTTCCCTTCAGAGCCATTAAAAAAATAATGCGTTTAATTCATCTAGGTGTTTTGTGAAGTTTTAAAGACTGCATAAGAATGCAAAAGTGAAAAATAGAAAAGTTGGCAAAGATATCATCCAGCATTCCTGCTATACGTCACCTCTGCCATTCACCATTCCTGCCATGCTCTACTCACGCAATCCATCCCATCTGCTATCCGCCACTCCTGCCTTCCAAAACCCCTGTTATCCGCCACTCTTGACATTCACCACTCCTGCCACCCATCACTCCTGCCTTCCACCACTCCTGCCTTTCACCACTCCTGCCATCTATCCCCCCATCCACCACACCAGACACCCATCCACCACACCAGCCAACCATCCACTACACCAGCCAACCATCATCCACACCAGCCAACCATCCATCAGCCTGCTATCCACCACCCCGCCATCCACCACCCCGCCATCCACCCCACCAGCCAACCATCCACCACACCAGCCAACTATCCACCACACCATCCAACCATCCACCACACCAGCCAACCATCCACCAACTATCCATCACTCCTGCCATCTACCAATATGGTCATCCACCAATCTTGTCATCCACCACCCCCGCCATCCATCACACCAGCCAACCATCCACCACACCAGCCAACCATCCATCACTCCTGGTGAGAGAAACCAGACCTAAGACCACCATTCGTTTCCCCATCCACAACATAAACTCTTGATGTTCCATATGTCAAGAACTTGCTAAAACATCATCACGAACTAAATTCAAATAAATGCATAATAGAATGTCATTGTTTAGTCACAGAATTAAGCGATCTCATTGTGACATTTTGCCCGGACAACTTAGTATACTTGGTGCTAACCGAGTGCAGTTTTACCGGGTCTGGGTGTTATCTGTAATATATGCCGGCCTGTAAACAATATGTCTACAGACAGTCCTACACCCTACCTGCCGGCCTTTAAACAATAGTCCTACTGACAGTCCTACACCATACCCGTGGTTCTTTATTGATTAACACAACAGTCGACTCCCCTAAGGAAACAAAAAATCAACCTATTGGCCGGAGTTCAACCGTCACTCATGACGTCACGTACCGACTTCGCTGCATGACAGATTATTTTTTGTTCCACTCGGTACTCGAAACATGTGGAGTTGGGAGCGGGGAGCAGTGCGGTTTTGAATCGGTGTCAGGAAACAAAAGATGTATAAGAGATTTTTTTAAATATTAACCATATGCCACATTCGACTAACGTGATCAAATCGTGGAATGGTTTTTTTTATAATCTAGCATAAGCTCAAGTGTAATTTCATCAGTTAATAATTAATGACTACGAGACTATAGGGATTATGCGTGACCGAACTATACAAACACATTTTTATCCACTGATTCACTTGAATGAATATTCAAATACAATGCTACGCCTTCCCTCGTGTGACCCCCTGGCTGTTACGAAACACATCGTATAGACTAAATATAGACCTTTCAGTAATAGGTCAAATCTGAACTTATCTTAACTATGTCAAAGTGGGTGGATGTCTCAACAAGGCCAACGTAGGCCTTACACATCTACTCGTACATACTGGGTTAAATATCGCTTTTGATAAATAGAAGCTGTTAGTTGTATTAAAACTAGGTGGTATATTATATAGTTGTATAAATAGGATTATAAAGTTGTATAACAAGGTAGCATATTATATTGTTGTATAACTAGGTAGCATATTATGTTGAATTGTAGAAAGACACGCCGTTTATTGTTTGTTTGTTGTATAAAGGATGGCGTTAATTTATTGTGATATTGATGTCTTTAATCGGTTACAAAATTGGATCCTAGTTCATGTGTTTTTATAAAGTAGTTAGAAACAATACAATATTGATACTTGCACTAAAATGTATTTTACAGCGTAATATAGAAGAGACTTAGTGGCAATCTCGCAAACTTTAGAAAATAATTACATTCAATAAAAACTATTCTTACGAAGTAATCCTCACGAAACACTTCAGACGGTGACGGGATAAACCTGGGAGATAGTTTGAATGTATGTGTGTTGATGGAGGGAGGGAGTGGGGGGGGGGGCAATTGAGGTCACACGGATGCAGCTTAGGTGTGAAATTAATGACTCCTTGTTTGCAGCCCATCACATGGTTTATAATAAGATGACAGGTTCACGGACATGGTCATTTGAAGGGGCAAAGGGGGTGGGGTGTCACTGGTTCGTAAGATTTACAGATGTGTGTGTAGGGTCGGTGACAATACTCCCCCATCTAAAGCTATGGATGTGGATGATAATAGGAGGGATCAACGTCCCACGACTTCATCTACTATATATATAATATATATTATGTTACCTACGCACTTAGTACGCACTGTTTCACCGCTAACTATAGTATCTAATACTCTCTAACTCAAACATCGCATTTCACGGCTAACTATAGTATC
The DNA here is from genome assembly GCA_964017045.1 of Omphiscola glabra. Lineage (NCBI taxonomy): Eukaryota > Metazoa > Mollusca > Gastropoda > Lymnaeidae > Omphiscola > Omphiscola glabra. The sequence continues at coordinate 4,533,180 of OZ024795.1, read as the reverse complement.
TAATACTCTCTAACTCAATCATCGCATTTCACGGCTAACTATAGTATCTAATACTCTCTAACTCAAACATCGCGTTTAACTTATGTTCGTTTTAAAAAAAAAGTTTGTTAAATAGGCAGGGCTCCCAAACTTTATTTCACCCGTACCACAAAAACTCATATTTATGAGTACTCCACTCTACCCTACCTTTTTAAAAACATAATGGAATATAGCTTCTCGCAAAAGATCGGGTAAAAACAAAACCAAAGAAAAACCATTCTTATTTTACCGTTTTCCGCCATATCAATATAATTTTGCGTACCCCAAGAGGTCCAATGCGTACTACAGGCTGGGAACCGCTGAACTAGAACAAGCTGAAAGATTATCGATTATAGTTTACTTATATTGAAATATAATTAGTTTCTTTGATTTTCGAGCTTAGTTTCTGCTACACTGTAAACACAATGGACGGTCACCAGAAACACAATGGACGGTCACTGTAAGCACAATGGACAGTCACCGTGAACACAATGGACGGTCACTGTAAGCACAATGGACAGGTCACTGTAAACACAATGGACGGTCACTGTACTCACAATGGACGGTCACTGTAAACACAATGGACGGTCACTGTAAACACAATGGACGGTCGACGTAAACACAATGGACGGTCAATGTAAACACAATGGACGGTCACTGTAAACACAATGGACGGTCACTGTAAGCACAATGGACAGTCACCGTGAACACAATGGACGGTCACTATAAGCACAATGGACAGGTCACTGTAAACACAATGGACGGTCACTGTACTCACAATGGACGGTCACTGTAAACACAATGGACGGTCACTGTAAACACAATGGACGGTCACTGTAAGCACAATGGACAGGTCACTGTAAACACAATGGACGGTCACTGTACTCACAATGGACGGTCACTGTAAACACAATGGACGGTCACTGTAAACACAATGGACGGTCGACGTAAACACAATGGACGGTCAATGTTAACACAATGGACGGTCACTGTAAACACAATGGACGGTCACTGTAAACACAATGGACGGTCACTGAAAGCACAATGGACGGTCACTGTAAACACAATGGACGGTCACTGTAAACACAATGGACGGTCACTGTAAACACAATGGACGGTCACTGTAAACACAATGGACGGTCACTGTAAACACAATGGACGGTCATTGTAAACACAATGGACGGTCACTGTAAACACAATGGACGGTTAATGTAAACACAATGGACGGTCACTGTAAACACAATGGACGGTCACTGTAAACACAATGGACGGTCACTGTAAACACAATGGACGGTCAATGTAAACACAATGGACGGTCACTGTAAACACAATGGACGGTCAATGTAAACACAATGGACGGTCAATGTAAACACAATGGACGGTCAATGTAAACACAATGGACGGTCACTGAAAGCACAATGGACGGTCACTGTAAGCACAATGGACGGTCACTGTAAACACAATGGACGGTCACTGAAAGCACAATGGACGGTCACTGAAAGCACAATGGACGGTCACTGAAAGCACAATGGACGGTCACTGTAAGCACAATGGACGGTCACTGAAAGCACAATGGACGGTCACTGAAAGCACAATGGACGGTCACTGTAAGCACAATGGACGGTCACTGTAAGCACAATGGACGGTCACTGTAAACACAATGGACGGTCACTGAAAGCACAATGGACGGTCACTGTAAACACAATGGACGGTCACTGAAAGCACAATGGACGGTCACTGTAAACACAATGGACGGTCACTGAAAGCACAATGGACGGTCACTGTAAGCACAATGGACGGTCACTGAAAGCACAATGGACGGTCACTGTAAGCACAATGGACGGTCACTGTAAGCACAATGGACGGTCACTGTAAACACAATGGACGGTCACTGAAAGCACAATGGACGGTCACTGTAAACACAATGGACGGTCACTGAAAGCACAATGGACGGTCACTGTAAACACAATGAACGGTCACTGAAAGCACAATGGACGGTCACTGAAAGCACAATAGACGGTCACTGTAAACACAATGGACGGTCACTGAAAGCACAATGGACGGTCACTGTAAACACAATGGACGGTCACTGAAAGCACAATGGACGGTCACTGTAAACACAATGGACGGTCACTGTAAACACAATGGACGGTCACTGTAAACACAATGGACGGTCACTGTAAACACAATGGACGGTCACTGTAAACACAATGGACGGTCACTGAAAGCACAATGGACGGTCACTGTAAACACAATGGACGGTCACTGAAAGCACAATGGACGGTCACTGTAAACACAATGGACGGTCACTGTAAACACAATGGACGGTCACTGTAAACACAATGGACGGTCACTGTAAACACAATGGACGGTCACTGTAAACACAATGGACGGTCAATGTAAACACAATGGACGGTCACTGTAAACACAATGGACGGTCACTGTAAACACAATAGACGGTCAATGTAAACACAATGGACGGTCAATGTAAACACAATGGACGGTCACTGAAAGCACAATGGACGGTCACTGTAAGCACAATGGACGGTCACTGTAAACACAATGGACGGTCACTGAAAGCACAATGGACGGTCACTGAAAGCACAATGGACGGTCACTGAAAGCACAATGGACGGTCACTGTAAGCACAATGGACGGTCACTGAAAGCACAATGGACGGTCACTGAAAGCACAATGGACGGTCACTGTAAGCACAATGGACGGTCACTGTAAGCACAATGGACGGTCACTGTAAACACAATGGACGGTCACTGTAAACACAATGGACGGTCACTGTAAACACAATGGACGGTCACTGAAAGCACAATGGACGGTCACTGTAAACACAATGGACGGTCACTGAAAGCACAATGGACGGTCACTGTAAGCACAATGGACGGTCACTGAAAGCACAATGGACGGTCACTGAAAGCACAATGGACGGTCACTGAAAGCACAATGGACGGTCACTGAAAGCACAATGGACGGTCACTGAAAGCACAATGGACGGTCACTGAAAGCACAATGGACGGTCACTGAAAGCACAATGGACGGTCACTGAAAGCACAATGCGCACAGCGTCCACGACATACAATGAACAAAATAACAAACCATGTCAATGAATAACGCGGGATTCGACACATTGTGGACAATGGACTACGATGAGTCGATTGTTTTGTCACGTGATACGTGTTATAACAAGTAAAACTTCCGGTAGGCTGTCTGCAACACACTAGTCGCTTACAAATTTTTCTTCAAACAACTTTCCTCCTTTAATCATAACTGAATTATAATTATTGTCACATTTATGAATGTCATTTAAAGAAACGTGGTGTATTCAAGAATATTTTGAAAAGTAAAATTTTTTAATTAACGTTGGTGAGGCGCTGATGGAGACAAACATTTTGCTTTAGAATTAATGATGATGGCAATGGCTGATCAGCTGTTATCTGTTGTTATGTGTTGTTACGTGTAGCAGAAAGCCTACCAATGGCTGGTACGTATCACGTGACAAAACAAGGAAGTGACTCATCGTAGTCCATTTCGTTTTGAAATTCTTTTTCAATACAGTATAAAACAGAAGTTAATTTTAATTTATTTTATTTTTGGTACTAATGTAACCGGTATCAATTTAACTGACACGATTGTTGATGACATTAGTGGAGAAAAGGTGACTTACAGCTACCCGACTTGATTGTTAATGGCATTAAGGGAGAAAAGGTGACTTACAGCTACCCGACTTGATTGTTAATGGCATTAAGGGAGAAAAGGTGACTTACAGCTACCCGACTTGATTGTTAATGGCATTAAGGGAGAAAAGGTGACTTACAGCTACCCGACTTGATTGTTAATGGCATTAAGGGAGAAAAGGTGACTTACAGCTACCCGACTTGATTGTTAATGGCATTAAGGGAGAAAAGGTGACTTACAGCTACCCGACTTGATTGTTAATGGCATTAATGGAGAAAAGGCCACTGCCAAGGGTACGAGATCACTGTTGTTATGTTTAGATCACTGTTGTTATGTGTAGATCATTGTTGTTATGTTTGGTACGTAAAAGATGTTAGTTAGTATATGTGTAGCTGTATCTATTGTGTGAGATGGCTGTGACGTATTTGGGTAGGGGGAAATGACGCGTTAGTTTAGTTGTTATCGTTGTGGATTGATGGCCGTTGTACAAGAGTGTGTTGATTAGTGTATTTGGCGGGAACGACTTCATTATTATTATACATATATCCACGATAGTTAATTGTAAGAGAATAAACATTATTGTACAACTACTCCGGTGTATTGGTAGTGGTTGTCATAGTTTACACCGGCCCATGTGATGAGGTAGGGGACATAGTCTATCAAAGTATACATCTATAGTCATGGCTAGATCAACACTAGGATATGAAGATCTTACAACTCTTACACAAAGATATTAAGATCTTACAGCTCTTACACAAAGATATTAAGAGTCAACACTTCGTCAGTGACTTACGGTACAGCTACCCGATTGGATTGTTAATGACATGAAGGAAGAAAAGATGACTTACATCTACTTACAATTAAAACTGCTCTGTGATGGCTGTCAGTCTACTAATTAAATGCCGTGATAGTGACCAGAAAGTTATCGTCATTCATATCGCCTAATCACAAGGGCACGATCATGAGTTAAAGCCCAGGTCACGCCAATCAATCAGATATGGAGAGCGTCGTTTTTCAGGAGCTGATTTGTGTATAGACGAGAGAGATGATAACCTGTCTTCGTTAAATGTCATCTGATCTCTGCCTCGCTCACGGTCATTGTCACTGTCATCGTCACTGTCATTGTCACTGTCATTGTCCCTGTCATTGTCACTGTCATTGTCATTGTCCCTGTCATTGTCACTGTCACTGTCATTGTCATTGTCACTGTCGCTGTCAATGTCACTGTCAATGTCACTGTCATTATCCCTGACACTTAATTCTCGTGGCGAAATGTTTGCAGCAATCCGTGGTTTAGGTAAATGGGAGGGTGGATAGGGTGCAACATAAATCTAGCTCCGCCGCTGGAGAGTACATCGTTTGCTTGGACAAGCTGATTTTGCTACAAACACACAGACATTTTGATGTGTTTAAGGGCAGAGCCGTCGCTTAGGCCCTGCATGGGGCCTCGGATATTTTAGGGGCCCATAGTTGTGATGAGGAAACATTTTCAACAATCAATTTTAAATGCAAAAAAAAAAAAAAAAAAAAAAAAAAAAAAAAAAAAAAAAGGGGGGGGGGGGGGGGGGGTAACATAACGAAAAAAATCTCCAAAAGTCATGCACCGATTCTCAAACATCTTCCACATGAATGACTCCACGCAAATGCTTGAATGGATCTAGCTACAGGTAAAACTTCTAAATGATTGAATGGATCTAGCAACAGGCAAAACTTCTAAATGATTGAATGGATCTAGCAAAAGGTAAAACTTCTAAATGATTGAATGGATCTAGCTACAGGTAAAACTTCTAAATGATTGAATGGATCAAGCAAAAGGTAAAACTTCTAAATGATTGAATGGATCAAGCAACAGGTAAAACTTCTAAATGATTGAATGGATCTAGCTACAGGTAAACAATCTAAATGATTGAATGGATCAAGCTACAGGTAAACAATCTAAATGATTGAATGGATCAAGCTACAGGTAAACAATCTAAATGATTGAATGGATCAAGCTACAGGTAAACAATCTAAATGATTGAATGGATCAAGCTACAGGTAAACAATCTAAATGATTGAATGGATCAAGCTACAGGTAAACGATCTAAATGATTGAATGGATCAAGCTACAGGTAAACAATCTAAATGATTGAATGGATCAAGCTACAGGTAAACAATCTAAATGATTGAATGGATCAAGCTACAGGTAAACAATCTAAATGATTGAATGGACCAAGCTACAGGTAAACAATCTAAATGATTTAAAACACATTTATCAACACAGGGACGCCCACTCAATTCTCTTTCACTTTTACAAATATGTTTGCCAATCATAAGTGATGTCTTAACTTGAATGTTTTGGGATTCCGCCAGCTAAATAATGTTGAAAGCAACTCTTCCAATTTTTAGCTAGTTACCTAATTAAATATATAAGAAACATCCCTAGGGACTGTGCCATTAAAGCTGAATATCAGAGGCGTAGCTAGAGTGTTTGGCGCCCGGGGACTAGATTCATTTAAAGAGCCTCCTTTCTTTTTTCAACTCTCAAACCCGTTATTTTCATCAAAAAAATTATTAAAGCACATCTTGGCTCCCTTAACTAGTCTGGCGCCCAGGTACATCTGTCCCCTCTGCCCCCCCCCTTAGCTACGCCTCTGGCCGATATGCAACGCAGTGTTGCAAGCCTCTCGGATGCCTGGACAAACTTTGGTCTCACCATCAACACAAAGAAGAATGAAGTCCTGTACCCACCAGCTCAACAAAAACCTGACATTTTTACAAGTGTTATTATTCTAAGTAAGAAAAAATAAATAACTAAAGAAATATTTGAAGTATTTATAATTATATTAAATAATTTATATATGTAAATTTATTAAAAATCGGTATGTATGACAATAATAATTAATCGCTAGGGATTAAATTAACCTGCTCTGTTTGTAATAATGTTCCAATACAAGTTTCAGAAGCAGAATGCCACTCATTTTTAAGATATTGCCAATTAAGAGAGTGAATTATCGCTAAGAAAGTAAGGAAATCGAATCATCTTTTATTTTTTCTTTCTTTGCCTTGTAGGATATTATGAAATAAAAATCAATTATGAGCAATCTCTGTTTTTATGCATTGGTTTTTATTTCCGTTAGCATTCACCCAAGTCGGGTCCCTCCTTTCAACCTAAGCAATGTTAAAAGAGTTTGGACTTTTTCCATAAATAGTATCCAACATAGCTTTTCAATAAGCTCAGTATGTGTAATATGTGTCATTAGCTCAGTATCTGTAATATCTGTCATTAGATCAGTATCTGTAATATCTGTCATTAGATCAGTATCTTTATAATCTGTCATTAGCTCAGTATATGTAATATCTGTCATTAGATCAGTATCTGTAATATCTGTCATTAGATCAGTATCTGTAATATCTGTCATTAGATCAGTATCTGTAATATCTGTCATTAGCTCAGTATTTGTAATATCTGTCATTAGCTCAGTATCAGTAATATCTGTCCTTAGCTCAGTATCTGTAATATCTGTCATTAGATCAGTATCTGTAATATCTGTCATTAGCTCAGTATCTGTAATATCTGTCATTAGCTCAGTATCTGTAATATCTGTCATTAGCTCAGTATCTGTAATATCTGTCATTAGCTCAGTATCTGTAATATCTGTCATTAGATCAGTATCTGTAATATCTGTCATTAGATCAGTATGTGTAATATCTGTCAATAGATCAGTATCTGTATAATATGCCATTAGCTCAGTATATGTAATATCTGTCATTAGATCAGTATCTGTAATATCTGTCATTAGCTCAGTATCTGTAATATCTGTCATTAGCTCAGTATCTGTAATATCTGTCATTAGCTAAGTATCTGTAATATCTGTCATTAGCTCAGTATCTGTAATATATGTCATTAGCTCAGTATCTGTAATATCTGTCATTAGATCAGTATCTGTAATATCCGTCATTAGATCAGTATCTGTAATATCTGTCATTAGATCAGTATCTGTAATATGTCATTAGCTCAGTATCTGTAATATCTGTCATTAGCTCAGTATCTGTAATATCTGTCTGGCTCTTTCTTCTCTATCTGCAGTTACTGTATCTGGTGTCCTTCAAAACTTTCTCAGCCTTTTCTCTGGTTTTATCTTTCGCTTTTTCTCTCAGTCCTTCTTAATACTGTAGAAACATCAAAGTCTTCCTAACTCACCAATGACTTGTCATACCTTATGAGCACTGAATGAGCTTGGAACATTTTATTGAACTTTCAAGCCTTCCTATTTGAGCTCCACAGCCTCACATAGTCAAACACGTTTTCATTTCGACTATTTGAGCTCCACAGCCTCACATAGTCAAGCACTTTTTCATTTCGACTATTTGCGCTCCACAGCCTCACATAGTCAAGCACTTTTTCATTTCGACTATTTGAGCTCCAGAGCCTCACATAGTCAAGCACTTTTTCATTTCGACTATTTGAGCTCCAGAGCCTCACATAGTCAAACACTTTTTCATTTCGACTATTTGAGCTCCAGAGCCTCACATAGTCAAGCACTTTTTCATTTCGACTTTTTCCAGAATGCTTGTCTGCTTGTTGAGCTTCAACTTTCTTATCCTTGTCTTTCTTTTTCTTCTTTTACTTATCACCTCCAGAATTATTGGTGACTGAATCTGCTCCTGTCCGATCAGCCAAAAACAACCCCATATTTGTCCCAGGTTGATGTAGAATGTCTACATCAACAAAACCTACAGATGTATCTTCACTGAAGAAATTTTCGCTGTTCTTTCTTTTCTTTTTTAGGCAGAGACTCTTGAGTTACATCCTCATTCTCTGAGACATTCAACGATTTATTTTTCCTCCGTTTTTTGTTTTTTTGGTTTCCTTAAAGGAACTATTGACTTCACTTGTAATAGTTTGACTCTCACCAATCGAGACATCAATCCCATTTGGCAATGTCAACACATTGTGTGGTTTCATCGATTGCCATTTTCTCATTCCCAATGTCAAACAATTGTTTTGCGAAACGTTCAGCGGATGCATCATTGTGTAGTTGTACACGCATATTGGTCTTCAAAGTCAATTTGTATACATGTCGTCATAAATCTGATGGTTTGAGACATGCCTTTAATTCACCAGCAGCTGTTGAGCGTGATATAACTGATGGAGTTTGTCGAAAATCACCAGATAATAAAATAAGTGCGCCACCGAAGAGCTGTTCATTTCCTCTCTAATCTTTTAGTGTAAGATCAAGCGCTTCTAATGATTTCTTGTAAGACATAGTGCAATCGTACAAAATACGGAGTTGACATGATTTGGGCACCTCACGCATTCCATAATTTTGTTGATATTCCAGGTTGGTGACTCGGTGATTTGTAAATTCAATGGCAATTTCAGGGCTGAATGCGCTGCTCGGCCACGATTCAAAAGAGTGATGGTATGTTTGTCAAAATAAGTGAAATGAGAAAAGCTTGGACTGTGGCTCCGGGAGCATCTAGGAAATACAATCCACCGCTTTGACTTGTAATTGCTGGCATAATTACGTCATACACTATGCGTTGCTCTGGAAACAATTTCGGAAGATTCGTTTGAGCAAATGCACCCAGTTCGTCGACATCAAAGGGTGTTACTCATTGCAAATCACGATGTAAAAGTTGGTTGCAAATCGCTTCGGAGAAGTCGTTCCCAATCGTAACAGTGCTTTATTAGCGTTTGCCAAACATATGTCCTATATTTCCTCTATGTCCTCAATCGAAACCACGTTTTACACGTTTTGTGTGAACTGAATGTCCAGATTTTGATTCGTTGCACGCAAACGATAAGGATGTCTTCACTCATATAGTCTTTGTATGTTTCCCAAATATCTTTTGTATTTGATGTATTTGGTGTGAATTACGTTGTCCATATGATTGCAACGAATGTGCGTATTTGCTGTGGTTGAGCAGTATTTGATGCATCAGTGAGTGAAGTGTCCCCAAGTGATTCGTTTTTTTCCGAAGATTTAATTCTTGGCATGGGACATACGTGACTGTTTACTGATCTCAAATCTTGGAAGAATGTTGGCCCATTAACGTTGATTAGCAGTAATCGCAAGTAAAGGCATTATTGATTGTTTGTGTGAACAGTGTATAGACGGCCTAATGCCTGGGTTGAATATAAATGGGGTTTTCTTCAAATGCTTCACGCTTTTTGCGACGTTGAAACTTGTTAGTTGATGCATTCATTCGATCAGTTAAGGGAGTTCGCAGTGTGCATGCTATAAATAGGGATGCTTTTAAGGACGATCGGAGTTTAGAAGTGTCCCCCGCCCTCTGCCCTACTTTGGAAACGCTAGACAGTGCCATGCGCGCTGGGCTCGACCGGCACGTCTTTGTTATCCGCCGATTTTTTAGGTTAGTACGGTCAGCTCCCTGTTATGCGACCATCAGAGAAAAAGTACGCAGTGCCAAGAGCGTCGAACTGCGGAAAAGAAGTGGTTGGTGTCAGGCTCTGCTGTTTATAAGCAGATCTATTCCACTGCCAAGAAGCGTGTGACTTGTTTATCGTGTTAAGTCTTTGTATTTTACCAATAAGATCATTATGGGTAAAACCAGCAGGCTGTTTTTTGACGTCAGTAGCCAGCTCACAAGAAGTAAAAATGAACTGTTCTTCCTTCAGTGTATCCATTGCCTCAGCAACCAGATATTTTTTGTAATTTTTTAACATGCAAAATAGCTGAAATTCATGCTGAGCTTGATCATCTTGATGCTTCACCCCATTGACCTGCCTACTTCTTCTGGCGTTAGTTCACATTTCCATCTTTTAAACCTGTTTCAGAACAAGAGGTCAAAAGTGTTATTCTAAAATCTAATTATACGTCATGTTCTCTCCACCTTATTCCCACTCCACTGTTGGTTGAGTCGTTGGATCAATAGCTCCCAACGATAACCAATATAGTCAATGAGAGCTTGTCTTGTGGCATTGCACCTTTTTTTTTGTAAGACAGCTATCATCAAACCATAACTTAAGAATTAAGGTCTTCATCAAAATAATTTTTAAAAAACATAGACCTGTATCTAATTTATCATTTTTATCAAAGGTCATCGAAAATATAATTCTAAATCAGCTTTTTGATTAGCTGAATGACCACTCTTTTCTCGGCCCTAATCAGTCGGTCTATAGACCTTTTCACAGCACAGAAACAGCTCTCTTGAGAGTCAGCAGTGGCCTCTTGCTTCCATTGGACAGCGGTGATGTCTCCATCCTGATCCTCTTAGATCTCAGTGCGGCCTTTGATACCGTTGACCACCAGAGACTTTAAAAATCCTTAAAAATTATTTTGTAATTTCAGGTTCAGTTTTGGCTTGCTTTCGGTCCCACCTCTCCGACAGAACGGAGGCGGTCACTGTTGATGGCTGTCTCTCTGGCAGTGCTGACTTGGTGTACGGAGTGACACAGGGGTACACAATTTATACCAGACCACTTCTCCTCCTCCTCGGGAGGCATGCTGTTGAGAGCCAGTCATTCGCAGGTGGTTTCAGCTATACACGCATAACCATCCCTCTCTTGTCAATTCTGCTATCCACACCTTGCAGGAGTGCATTGGTGGTGTCAAGTCATGGATGACTCTCAGCAAGTTAAAGCTGAACGATGACAAAACGGAAGCACTCCTCATTACAATCATGAATCATCATCAAAACTCAGCTCTTCCCGTCTCGATTCGTGTACATAGCTCCAATATAGAGTTCGCATCCTATGCTAGGAATCTTGGTTACATTCTTTCTGACAACAAGTCTCTCCATAATCATATTTGTCACGTTCTGCATACACCGCTATCTGTCAGATCAGCTCCATTTGCCACTACCTCATAGTCAGCACAACAAAAACACTAGTCTGTGCTCTTATTCTCTCTCGTCTTAACTATTGTAATTCTCTTCTGTCAGGTTTACCAAAACACTTCATAGAAAAACTGCAAAAAGTTCAAAACTCAGCTGCTAGGCTAAGTTCTACAGGCAAAAAAAGTGATCTCGTCACTCCACTACTCCAATGACTTCATTGGCTCCCCATACAGGCAGGCATTGATTACAAGCTGTCTGTTCTCTGTCACAACTTTTTCTCAGGTTCCTGCCCTTCCTATCTTACGGAACTTCTTACTGTCTATTCACCCCCTCGAAACCTTCGTTCCTCCAAAGACACGCGTATTTTTTCTGTCTCCAAGACTCATAAAAGGGCATTTGGTTAACGATCTTTCTCTTTCTGTGCCCCCAAACAATGGAATCCTCTTCCATTACACATCCACACTATACCGATCATGCGGGCCTTCAAAACTGAACTCAAAGCACATCTCTTTAAACTCTACTATCCTGACTTGTTCCCCCCATTGCCGATAAACGATGCTTCTTGTCGAATATTTTCTAGTCCCCAATTGTTGGATATTCTTATATATATATATTGTTTGGTCCCTACCGCTACGTCGATTAGTACTACTATGTCTAAGGAATGATTATTCTTAACTGAGTGATATTACACACTCTCACACAACGCTACTGAAGCTCTCGCACTCGCTGACACTTCTACTTCTATGTAAAACTTAATAACACAGGCGGTTCAGCCCACAAGTAAAATATTTAATTACTAAAAATTACAATTACAATTACTTCACATATACGAGATACATACAAATGTAAAGAAATTAATTGTTACAGTTTGTTACGAGTGACATAAGAGACTGGATTGGTGCCCTGGGTCGTCTCTGGTCCGGATTCTGCTCTGGGTCAGATACAATCTCCTGACGTCACAAAGCACACAACAAAGTTCGCCGGTTCTCTCCCCCGGTCGCTGACGCTTACAGGTGACGGGTGATGAATGACCAGTCACGCTCCGGTGCATCCACTTGTACACAAGACGTCTGCGTTGTCAGCTGACTTCCTGAGCAGGTAGTCTCGTCCAATGCTTACTTCGGGGTAGGCTACACTGACCTCCGACTGTCCCCAACTCTACAGGGTTATCAGGTACAATGAGCTATCTTCTATATCAGCGGTTCTCAACCTTCCTAACGTCACGACCCTTTCGTTCAGTTCCTCATGTTGTGGCGACCCCCAGCCACATAATTATTTTCGTCGTTACTTTATAACTGTAGAGTATATGTTTTTTCAGATGGTCTTAGGCGACCCCCGAGAAAGGGTCGCGCGACCCCCAAAGGGGTCGCGACCCACAGGTTGAGAACCACTGTTCTATATGCTCAACGGTACTACATTCACTTCAAACTCTTCTATAATCAACATCAAAGCCTCTGACTACTAGGCTTTACTCGAGACTATGATATTCTATCTCATGCTATGTTAACTGAACCTAATTTAACTGAACTTAACTTCACTCAACCCAACTGGCCTTAACTGGCTGTAAATAAGAATAAATACAACACATAAGCTACAAGAAAAAAGTACATTCCTAATAAATTAGTAATGATTAATCCTAATCTAACAGTACTTGACTAACTAATTACAATCCTAACATTTCTTACTAACATTATAATATATATTATTATGCAGCTAACAATTAACAATACTATTATTACTAACCGAGCTACTCTTGGCTATACACACTATAGCAGCACAAAGAATCTCGCCAGTCTCTGCGTCTTCAATGTAAGAGAGAGAGCGAGTCTCAAGCAGGCTTTCAATTTATAGGCACCTTTGCATTGAGCAACAAAGGCAGTTCAACGCCCTACTAACCCTTTGCTTACAAAGCCGGGTCTATACTCCCGCGACGTGCGCAGTTTGTCTGACTGTTTCCTAGTCCTAAGTTTTGGTAACTTTCCATTACTTCTAAGTCTAAGCTATTCCACGGTCACTCACAGACCCTGGAAAGTTTTCATTGTGTCTGATAGGACTTTTAGGTCACGTACCTTACGGCCAAACCCTAATTGGGTTATGTTGGGAAAGTCCTGGGTTAGGAATGTTCCGGTGATTCTCACACTGGTGAGAACTAACGGGTCTCAACACTACTGATTGCTGTCCGTGGCTTGACATGTAAGGGTTCTGGTGTGTGTGGTACGAATATTAATTTGTTTTTGTTTTGTTGTTATATAGCTGTTTTTTAAATTAAATAAATGTATTTGTCATGATTATGTTTGCTAATATTTTTATGCACATGCAGTGTGGTTAGCCTAGCCCTAGGCTGGGGTACCACGCTATATAAGGCCACTTATAATGATAATAATAATAATATGTTGGCACTTCAGATTAAAGTAGCGTCTTTGCAAGCCTATCATCACCTTACAAGGAGAAAAATGGAGTTAGGATTGTTGGCTTGGTGACGATGATCTTTTTTATGTTATGTTTGTATTTATAGGAAATTGTGTTTCTACAGCTCATTTAAGAAACGAATTTGCGGCCCTTAGCGGAATATTGTAGAATTGTTGTATAAGAAAGAACAACGAATTTGCGGCCCCAAGCGGAATATTGTAGAATGGTTGTATAATTTAGGGGCCATTGCGGACGTGGGCACAGCGGCTCACAGGGGTTTTATCGAGTTCGGAAGGGGGAGCGCACGTGGGGCGGCTATGGAGATTGACATTCATTAATTTATGTGTAATGTATTGTGTCCCTAGATGTGGGATCGAGTATGCGTGGACTATCCTTTTAAATAACATTATTCCACTTTTAAAATATGTAACGGCATTACACCATAAGTGTATATTAAACTAATTATAAATATCATTTAAAGTATTTAATTCTTAGTTTTTATTTCTTGAGATAATAATTCATGTAAAAAAAAAACAATTAATTATATAGACTAAATGATAATTTCTTTGCTTTATATTTTAAAAAAGTATTATATATATATACGAAAAATAAAATAAAAAATGTCTCACAAAATTCTTCAATCTGATATGTAAAAAAATATATAACGAAAGCGATTGTTTCCCTTGTAAAACTTAAATTGGGGATAAATATTCTAAAATGGAAAAAAAGCTGAATTTCAAAACTTTATTTTAAATAACAGCAGTTATTACTCTACACTTTTTTAGTTTTAGTTCCTGTTAGGAATATTATTAAGAAATACAATTTAACAAACTTGTACTGAATTAGGAGCGCTGCCAGAGCAAAATTTTATTTGTTAACAAGAAACGATCTTTCGATTTTAAGTATGTCAAGTGAACCGATATCACGTCCAAGATTTTAATTTTTAGCACACTTGGATATTTCCCCCGGTTTATCATTCCCGGGATACTTCGAAGCAAAAAACCTACTAGCTAAATACATATAACATAAAAGGTCATTAATTATAAGTTATTAGATTAAATGTATACTAACTACGATAGCTTCATTACAATTTTGAACATGTCACTGTGCTAAAAAATCATTTATTTGAAAGGAAAATAAAATAATCAAATATATAACACAAATATCATTTGACCAGGGAAGAGGTGGAAACAATATGAGTGTCAGGAATAACATTACACTAGGTACCTGGGTCGTGAGATCGTTGAGAGAAACGGGCAAGGTGGGGGGAATTAATGCGTGAAATGAACAGATACAGATGGGACATCCTAGGTCTGTGCGAAATGAGATGGAAGAACTTTGGAGAAACATCGACTCAAGAAGGCCACAGACTATATTTTAGTGAACGGGAGGACACACACGAACAAGGAGATGGCTTCCTCGTCCATAAAAACATTAAGAACAGTACTATGAGATGTTGAACAATTTCGAGCCGACTCATCACTCTCCGTCTAAGGGCAACACCGTTCAACATCACCATCGTACAAGTGTAAGCACCAACTTCAGATTATGATGACGAAGAAGCGGATGACTCCTTCGACCAACTCAAAGATGTGCTGAGCCAAACCCCAAAGAAAGACATTCTTGTCGTTCAAGGTGATTGGAATGCCAACATAGGAAAGGGACGCCACTGTAAAGCAACTTCAAATGATATAGGCCTGAGGCTCTTGGAATGCGCCGGCTTCAACGAACTCATACTGGCCAACACACTGGGCGCACATAAAATATCCAGGAAAATCACATGGCATCGCCCAATGGGAAACACCACAATCAGATTGACTACATCATGTTGCAAATACGTTTCCGGTCTAGTATAAACATTGCCAAGACTCGCAGCTTCCCAGGAGCTGACATTGGAAGTGACCACGATCTAGTCATGATGACCTTTAGGCTACACTTAAAGAGGGTAAATAAACAGGGATATACCAGAATCAATTTCGACCTTGAAAAGTTGAAGGATCCTAAAGTAGCAGAAGCCTTCCAAGCAATGATAGGAGGAACATTTGCAGCGCTTAACATTATAGATGCTGACTGTTCAGACATGGACACACTGATTATACCTTCAACACAGCTGTGACGGACACAGCTCATGACATCATGGTAAACATCGACCAACGCAAAAACCATGGGTGACAGCTGACATCCCCGACCTTTGTGATAAACGGAGGCAGTTAAAGAAAATAAAGGTGGTAGATATAGAGGGGGACAATAAATATAGGCAAATTAACCAAACCATCAAAAAGGGTATGAGAAGGGCAAAGAAGAACTGGATTGAAGAGCAATGCTACGACATTGAAAATTGCTTGAAGAAAAACAATAGCAAAAAGGCATACCAGTTGGTGAAAGAACTAACCACTGCAAAACAAGGGCGTAGTACTACCATACAAGATAAAATGGTAAATGAGTAAAATGATATCCTGAAAAGATGGACTGAATACTGCTCAGAGCTGTATAATGAAAATATAAAGATAGACCCAGAGATCCTTAATGCCCCCCCCCCCCCAGCAACGGACAATGAAAACTTCCCTATTCTCCGCGCAGGTCCTGTTAAAGGTCATATGGTCCGACTAAGATCATATGCTGACAGAATCATTGCTGAAGAACAGGCGGGCTTCAGACAAGGACGTGGCACTACTGAGCAGAACCCAAACCTCCGAATATTATGGGAGAAATATGCTCAACACCATCAAAACCTATACCACGTCTTTGTGGATTTCAAGAAGGCATTCGACAGGGTTTGGCATGCTGCTTTATGGGCCAACATGAGGTAGCACAACATCAACACAAACCTGTTGCGGCCTACTTTCGTTGTCTAGTGTTACGAAACGTTACCGCCTTCTTTCGTTGTCTTATCTTAATGTTAACGATTGTAACCTGTCACACCAGGCTCACAATAGAGATCAAAACGACAGTGTCCAATGTAAATTCTGTATTTATTTCGGTCTACTAAACAATCCACTTGTTACACAAATACATCTTGCAGGAACACATCATACTCAGGCAACAAACCTACTATCTCTCTTACTACTCGACTCTACACTAACTCGCTTCTCTACTAAACTAACGATCTCCCGGCTCCTCTCTCGACTAACTCCTGGCTCTACTAATTTCAACTAACAGCTCACAACTCTTATCCCTCCATCATTTCACACACTGTCTTTTATATCTGTCCACACCCACCTAGCAGCATACACTAAAGCTCAACACCAACCAACTTCACCTCTGACCTCACGATCAACAACTCACAAAACACTCACACGATCGACAACTCGCCCTACCACACATTCATAGCAAATTCAGTTCACAACAAAGGCCACCATTGCAGTCTTCTTCAACAATAATATAGAAGAATGGTTCAAGACCAGGGTTGGAGTACGGTTGGAGTACGACAAGGCTGCTTTCTCTCCCCCACCCCGTTCAACATCTTCTTGAGAGAATTATGTCAGATGCAATGGAAACGCATATAGGGACAGTCAGCATTGGTGGCAGAACAATCACCAACCTACGCTTTGCGGATGACAAAGACGGACTAGATGGAATCTTCATTCTTCAGTTTTACTAAAATAAACTACCACAAATGAAATCAGGATAGCATTGAGTCTAATGGGACCCGGGTGCGAATGGTGCCGCTGCGTGTATGGGTCCATTTTGATTAGTGCTATTCGGATGTCATTTGTAGTAGTTTATTTTAGTTTAAATGAAGAATTGAGTTTACAAACGTATAGTACATTCAATTATCTTTTATTTGATACCTCATTTGGTCTTACAAACCCAACAATAATATTTTAAATCGTTTTTTAATGCCAACCTCTCGATTCTGGTACCCGGCTACCGATAGCCACTTCGAAGAGTTAAACTCCTTCATAAACATGAAGACTAATGAATTATGATAATTTGGAAATGCAATAAAAAAATAATTCATTCAAGTCCAGAGTTTCACGAGAGAATCTTTACATATATTTTATTCTTACGTAAATTTGTTTGATATTTTGTAAACAGTGTTCTAAAATTTCGTCAATATCAATCTTTACATAATTTAGTTTCATGATCAAAGAAGCTGAATCCTCGTGTGAAGACAATCCTGCTATGTACTCCAATGAAACGTGATGTACCTTACCCTAAAGAAAATATTTGTTGACTTTAGGGCTTCATATCTAACAGAAACATTGAGATTCCCTAAGTTACATTTCGTATTTATGTTTTACCGTATTTCACATGTCCTTTCCTTTATTATTTTCCTTAATGTATTGCTTAACGTACTTCGCATAAATAACGGAAGGGGTAATAGCGCAGAAAACAAGGGCCGTCAAGCATGCAGGTATGACCCTTAACATAGAACAGACAGTGTTCTTTGTTGTTCACATTATTAGGTTCTCCATCGCACCAGTTGATGTAGCTGAGTTTCTCTCTGTTCCTATCGAATTCCCAAACCCCTTCCGTGTACTTGTCTGTACCTCCTACTAGAATCCCTTTGGATTCCTGTTTATCAAGAAGAACTACGACTAGACCTTCCTCATCTAAATCGTCCACTTCGGCGAGATATCCACAAATTGTTTCACACACAACAGCGGATGCATTGTCCGTAGAGTAAGCGTTATTCGAGAGGTAGTACAATTTCCCTTTATGGTCATATTTGGTGAATTGCTTCAAATTTTCCTCGTTTGGTGAACATTCTATATGGAAAAAGATATTCTTGAATGAAAGATTATTTAAGTGAATAGTGTCAGAACGAGAAGTTTCACTATGTTGAGGTTTCTTATTAAAATTCATTAGATATGGAGAATATCTTAAAATAACTATGTAGGTTTCAATTAAGCAATGGTGCATATGTCAAAGTTATCACAGATAGAGAGCTCGTATCAAAGTGTGTAAGAGGACAGATAGAGAACTGTGATCAAAGTGTGTAAGAGGACAGATAGAGAACTGTGATCAAAGTGTGTAAGAGAACAGATAGAGAGCTTGTATCAAAGTGTGTAAGAGGACAGATAGAGAGCTCGTATCAAAGTGTGTAAGAGGACAGATAAAGAGCTGTGATCAAAGTGTGTAAGAGGAAACATAGAGAGTTAAGATTAAAGTGTGTAATTCTGACTTTGGTTTGCAGAGTCAGCCCCTTTGACACCCATATTTTCTTAAATAGCACAAATGCTGACCTAGCCTAACCAATTCTAGTCCTGACATCGGCTTCAGATCCACCATTTATGTCAATGGTTTTGCTTAAAACTGTGAAGGCCTCCACTTCTACCGGTGCATTTCCTGTCAGCCACACATGCTCTTGGTTGGCTGAAATTAACTTCATGATCTTTGTCTTACTTTTATTTATATTGAGTCCGAGCTGTGCTGAAATGGTGGCTACCTCTTTAGTCTTTTCTTGCATTTGTTGCTGGTTCTGGGAAAGAAGAGCAATGTCATTTGCAAGTCTGGGTCATTCAGTTGTTCCCATTGTGTCAACTGTATCCCGTTCTTCCTTTCGTCTGTGGATTTTTTCATTATCCAGTCAATAGCAAGGATGAATAGGAAGGGGGACAAGAGGCATTCTCTTCTGACTCCAGTTTCCACTTTAAAGGCATGTGTGAGTCTACTTTCGTGTACCACCCTGCATGTCATCTGTGAGTCTACTTTCGTGTACCACCCTGCATGGCATCTGTGAGTCTATTTTCGTGTACCACCCTGCATGTCATTTGGGAGTCTACCTTCATGTACCACCCTGCATGTCATCTGTGAGTCTACTTTCGTGTACCACCCTGCATGTCATCTGTGAGTCTACCTTCGTGTACCACCCTGCATGGCATCTGTGAGTCTACTTTCGTGTACCACCCTGCATGTCATCTGGGAGTCTACCTTCATGTACCACCCTGCATGTCATCTGTGAGTCTATTTTCGTGTACCACCCTGCATGTCATCTGTGAGTCTACCTTCGTGTACCACCCTGCATGTCATCTGTGAGTCTACTTTCGTGTACCACCCTGCATTTCATCTGGGAGTCCACCTTCATGTACCACCCTGCATGTCATCTGTGAGTCTACTTTCGTGTACCACCCTGCATGTACTCTGGGAGTCTACCTTCATGTACCACCCTGCATGTCATCTGTGAGTCTACCTTCGTGTACCACCCTGCATGGCATCTGTGAGTCTATTTTCGTGTACCACCCTGCATGTCATCTGTGAGTCTACCTTCATGTACCACCCTGCATGTCATCTGTGAGTCTACTTTCGTGTACCACCCTGCATGTCATCTGTGAGTCTACCTTCGTGTACCACCCTGCATGGCATCTGTGAGTCTACTTTCGTGTACCACCCTGCATGTGATCTGGGAGTCTACCTTCATGTACCACCCTGCATGTCATCTGTGAGTCTATTTTCGTGTACCACCCTGCATGTCATCTGTGAGTCTACCTTCGTGTACCACCCTGCATGTCATCTGTGAGTCTACTTTCGTGTACCACCCTGCATTTCATCTGGGAGTCCACCTTCATGTACCACCCTGCATGTCATCTGTGAGTCTACTTTCGTGTACCACCCTGCATGTACTCTGGGAGTCTACCTTCATGTACCACCCTGCATGTCATCTGTGAGTCTACCTTCGTGTACCACCCTGCATGTCATCTGTGAGTCTACCTTCGTGTATATATATATACCTTTTTGGCATCCTTCCGTCTTCACGAGACCATGGAGTAACTATGTAAAATTCATCAAATGGCTTACTATATCGGCTGCATTTCTCGCAAAATGGTTAGATTTGGACTTTGTATTTATCTTTTGGTTGCATCTTCTGCCTTTTGACTCCTTCATACACTGCTCTTTGACTCCTTCAGACAATGCTCTTTGACTCCTTCATACACTGCTATTTGACTCCTTCATACTCTGCTGTTTGACTCCTTCAAACACTGCTGTTTGACTCCTTCATACACCGGTGTTTGAATCCTTCATACACTGCTGTTTGACTCCTTCATACACTGCTGTTTGACTCCTTCATACACTGCTGTTCGCCAGCTGGAACGATGCTTCAATGAGGCAACAAATGAAAGATAATTGAATGAACTATACGTTTGTATTCTTTATTGTTCAGTTTTACTAAAATAAACTACCACATGGCGTGTCCGGGTCCATTTTGACCAATGCTATTCGGATGTCATTTGTAGTAGTTTATTTTAGTTTAAATGAAGAATTAAGTTTACAAACGTATAGTACATTCAATTATCTTTCATTTGATTCCTCATTTGGTCTTACAAATCCAACAATAATATTTTAAATCGTTTTTTAATCCCAACCTTTCGCATCTGGTACCCGGGTACCAATAGCCACTTCGTATAGGAAAACTTTAAATTGTAATAGTCACTTTAGTGAATTGATATGACAACGTATTCGCTTATAACGCCTTAGCAGTTATTTTTTCCAAATACAAACCTAGCAAGCCGGGTATATTAGCTAGTATATATATTTATGTATTCATTTACTAGCGAGTAACCGGCATGCGTTGCAATGCCACTCATCGAAATAAAGTGTTTGTGTTTTAACAATGTTATTTGTAAGTACTTTTAATATACAATTTTTTTTACCGTCTGGTGCGTATTCGAAATAATTAGTAGGTTTTTCGAAGAGTGAGCAGACCACACGCAGCTGTCCGTGTGGGAAGCATGGATTTTCCAAATTTAGTCCCCAAACTTGTAACGATTGATCCCCCCATGCAATAGCAATGTTTGGAATTATATTTATTTGGCTCATTTATTACATATAAACAAATTTAGGGCCCCGGCCTCAAAAGTAATATTGTGAAATATTTGTACTAATTCAGAAACCTATTTATTAAGTCACATATACAAAATGAACATTCACAGTTACTATTTAATTTATTTCCACCCACCTATACAACAGCTCTGTTTGACATTATATTTATATAGCTCATTTGATAAAAAAAGAATTTAAGGCCCCCAGCCCAAAGCGGAATATTGTAAAAGGGTTGTACTTATTTAGAAACCTATTGCGGGCCTGCACACAACAAATCACCGAAGGTTTATCGCATTCAGATGAATGGTATAGGAACGCATACGGAAATTATATTTAAATAGCTCATATTAGAAAAAAAAACTAATAAAGGGTCCACGGTCCAAAACTAGTTATTTTTTGTAAAATGAATGGGTTGTGATATCCATGTGTATACTTTTGTAAATGTACTTACGTTTTGTTAACGTCATTTATTTTCTTAATTGGTAAAATGAGAATATGGCATCTATTTTTCACAACTGTAATATCATTGGATTTAAAGAAATTGTCATCCACGTAAAATTGTACACACCCTATTTCCTAACCCCCATATATATGTACCTAAGAAGGTTAATTATTTGTCAAATTCATTCTGAGACGTATAGTGTGCTGCCTTGCGCAAATGAAACTATTGTAGTACATTTTCCCCCTCACCCAAACAGAGTTTTAAAGAAATTAATAAAATCATCCACGGGATTGTAGTCCCCTTACTTACGCAAAAACTTTTTTTTTGCATTTCACATGCCTTGTTCTTATTTTGGATGAGTGATAAGTGTATTAGTGAATGCTTTTTGGATTTGTAGTTTCGCTGCACTGATTGCATTAAACGGCATTTTTGTATTAAACGTATATTTAAAGGGTACGTTTTTTACTACTTTATAAATTTCATAAATGTATATTTTTGGAAAGAATAAAAGTAAAAACTTATTAAATAAAAAGCTAAATTTGTATTTAATTTTATAAAATTTTAGCAATTTAAAAAGCAATCTATTATATATATTGTTTTACTTTTAGGAAGGGGGAAATACATGATCAATTTTGTTACGCGCGGTTATTAAATCAGAGAACTTTTTATTTGCATTGAATAAATAGGCATTTTGCTCTATGACGTCATTTGCGTGATTATTTAGAACAAATTAGTTTTAATTTTATTAAGCAATATTGGGAACGTACTAAAAAACGCACTAAAAACTATAAATGTTTTGGTTTTCCCGATAAATGTGATTACAGTGTAATTCTTTGATCATAATTTTTTTATTAACTTTTTTTCATAACTTTCAAACACATATCAAATGCTTAAAATAGTTCCTTAGTTGTTACTATAAATTTATTTGTAATTTATATTATTAATACTTAAAATTTTATTAAAATTAAAGCGGATATATAATATTTTTGCGCAATACTATTTATTCGATTTCCGTAAAATAATAGAAAATAACTATGATTGTTTTTAAAAATGCTAACGTTTTTAAATCGTATCGGTTCTTTGGAGTTACGGTCAGGATAGAGCATTCTTATATAATAGATATATTGCTACATCATTGCTATTCAAACTCACAACACGTTTACAAATCTATCTCCGATTCTAAAATACGTCACAAAATTCAAGCTTATTTATAAAAAAAAAAAAATTAAAAAATACTCTCTACACTAAACATGCAAAAACGAGTTTTCTCTGCTCTTGCTACAAATTGCTGTCTGTTGACATAAAGGGCGGTTGCGTTGATAGCTCTGTTTGAAATTTATTTAGATAAAGCTTACTTAAGAAAACAAAATGAATTTAAGGACATCGGCCCAAGCAAATATTGTAAAATGTTGGTCTAATTTAGAAACATTTGCGGGAGCGCGCATATCAATTCACCAAAGTTTTATCGCAATTGGATGAATGGTATAGGAATGCATACAATAATTATAGAGATAATATAAGGATGGAAAACGAATTTAAGGCCCCCGGCCACAAACGGAATATTGTAGAAATGTTGTATTACTTCAGAAACCTACTTATTATGTCAACAAATTAAAAAAAAAAAGAAATAACTTACTACAGTTTTATCGCATTCAGATGAATGGTATAGGAGCGCATACGGAAATTATTTTTTACAAAACTCATATAAGAAAAAAAAAGATTTTGGGGCTAACGGCCACAAACGAAAATATTTTAAAAGTGTTGTAATTACTTCAGAAACCTACTTATCATGTCAGACTCGCATTTTAATGTCGTTATTTGTAATTTTTTAAAAATCATCTATCCATCCATACATTCGCTCTGTTTGACATTATATTTGTATAGCTCATGTAGGAAAAATAGAACATAGGGTACCTGGCTGAAAACTGAATATTTTTAAACGGTGGTAATAATTCAAAGACCTTTGCATGCATGCGCAAAACATCTTACTAAAGTTTTATCGCATTCGGATAAATGGTGTAGGAGCGCAGACGGAAATTATTTTTATACAGCTCGTATAAGAAAAAAAATAATTAAGGGTCAACGGCCAAAAACGGACCATTTTATAAGTACATGTATTATAATGACACAGTTAAATGTCCGGTTATGTGTACAACAAATAACCAAAGTTTTGTCGCAATCGCATAAATGGTGTGGGAGCGCATTCGAGACATACATACAAAGATACAAAGATACATACATTCATTTATATATATATATATATATATAGATAGATAAGAAAAGTCCAGACATGTCTTTTTAGCTGAACATTCAGCGATAAAATCATATTCATGGCATCACAAGTGCGTACATTCAGAAATTGACACTAGACAGCCAACGAAATGTGGGAAAATAACAATTTGACGTCACATGATCTAACTGCGAACAATAACAAAACGGAATTTTGCGCAATTATTTTTATGAAAATTGTCATAGAATTATTGTTGAGGCGGGTGAGATCAGGAAATCTTTTTCATTGTAATAAGAAATATTGCATTGTGTTTAAGGGAGCAGAAATAAAAGAGCACTTAAGGCTCCCGAGTGAAAGATGGGCGCGCCCTCTGGTCTTGTGCCGTGTGGTTTTCCACATACCATTTTCACGATCTAAATATAAGACGTCATAATTTTGACACTTCTTTCCTAAAGTCTCATGTTATTTTAATGAAAATGTATAATACTATTATCCTAACTATATATAATTTCATTTTCGTGTAATTATTCTTATAAATCACCCGTAAAAAGTAACATACGATCTAGCAAAACCGAAAGAAATAAGTACATCACCTCTGGTAGCTGGTTCAGTTGTAGTTGTTAGTTTAGTTGTAGTTGTTGGTTCAGTTGTAGTTGTTGGTTCAGTTGTAGTTGTTAGTTTAGTTGTAGTTGTTGGTTCAGTTGTAGTTGTTGGTTCAGTTGTAGTTGTTGGTTCAGTTGTAGTTGTAGCAGTTGTCGTGGTTATCGGACACCTGTATTGACTCGCTTTAACGCACCTTTTTGTCTGATGGATGAGAAAATTTCAGAATACGGTTAAGACCTGTCTTGTCAATGTCGTCATCTTGTAATGGATAATTTTCAGTGAAAATATTTTCTCTGTCTCCAAACAAGAGACTTTGGAAATACATATTAGTCTACGTTTCTTCATTTCTAGATTTTGTTGTCAGGGTAAAGGTTTGATTATTTAATACATCTAAAAAGAAGTAACTAAAGGTGAGACCAGGAGAACGGAGGAAGTTTCTTAATTATTCACGACCCCACTAACACATATAAATATATATTTTTTTAAATTAGCGAGTCTGTCAGTGGGTCTGTCAGTGAGTCTGTCAGCGAGTCTGTCAGCGAGCCTGTCAGCGGGTCGGTGAGCGGGTCGGTGAGCGGGTCGGTGAGTGGATGGGTGAGCGGGTCGGTAAAGGGTTTGGTGAGCGGGTCGGTGAGCGGGTCTGTGAGTGGGTCGGTGAGCGGGTCGGTGAGTGGATGGGTGAGTGGGTCGGTGAGCGGGTCTGTGAGCGGGTCGGTGAGCGGGTCGGTGAGTGGGTCGGTGAGCGGGTCGGTGAGTGGATGGGTGAATTGATGGGTGAGCGGGTCGGTGAGTGGATGGGTGAGTGGGTCGGTGAGCGGGTCGGTGAGTGGATGGGTGAGCGGGTCGGTGAGTGGATGGGTGAGCGGGTTGGTGAGTGGATGGGTGAGCGGGTCGGTGAGTGGGTCGGTGAGCGGGTCGGTGAGCGGGTCGGTGAGTGGATGGGTGAGCGGGTCGGTGAGTGGATGGGTGAGCGGGTCGGTGAGTGGATGGGTGAGCGGGTCGGTGAGTGGATGGGTGAGCGGGTCGGTGAGTGGATGGGTGAGCGGGTCGGTGAGTGGATGGGTGAGCGGGTCGGTGAGTGGATGGGTGAGCGGGTCGGTGAGTGGATGGGTTAGCGGGTCGGTGAATGGATGGGTGAGCGGGTCGGTGAGTGGATGGGTGAGCGGGTCGGTGAGTGGATGGGTGAGCGGGTTGGTGAGTGGATGGGTGAGCGGGTCGGTGAGTTGGTGGGTGAGCGGGTGGGCGTTTATATGTTATAGATATAGATATTTCAAAGTTCTAATCAAGATTCAAACGTTTTTCGTCTGGATGGCTGTGCGGTTAAAATAGCATTAATGTATTCCATGTTTGGAATCACAAGCAAAAAACCCAAGACAAGCAACAGCCCATGAAAAGTAACAACAGCCCATGAAAAGTAACAATGGTCGTTGGTAGTTCTTCTAAGAGAAGACAAACTGTATTCAAATTTTAAGTTGGAGTCCCGTACGTTGTATCTTATTAACTCAATATTAATTTGTTGTTCTTGAAATCTCGTGATAAGTGTGTTAGTAAGTCAGTCAGTTAATGGAATTTGACTTTTTATTGAAGACATATATTTCAACTAGAAATGTTGTTTTACCCTCGGATCAAAGTTTTCACCACTTTTGCAATATTTTATCTTTCCCGTTTTTTGCCTGCATTCATAATATTTCGTACAACTTGTTGGGTGAGCCACTTTGCCACTTTGCTTATTTTCACACGGATTAGACTCTGAAAATACAAAAGTACTCGTCATATTTTGATAAGGGTTACAAAATGTTGGCCACAGGTAAATGTTAAGCACCATTTCATTGCCACGGGGGACCGACTGATACCGAAATAGGGGCCATACATGTTTGGCGCCCGGGGAAAAGATTCGCCCCCCCCCTTTTTCGCTACGCCTCTGCATACATGTAACCTAAAAGATATAATTCTTAAAAAACACAAAGCGGCTTTTTGTTTTCTTTTTTTTAATGTAAAAAATAAATTCATGATGGCCTATATTGAATAAAAGATGTACACATTTACAGTTATGTTTGTAGGAATCTTATGGAAATTATAATTTTTGTTTACGCCTTAAAATATAGATGAAAATGAGAACAGCGCTTCTATTTTAAATACAATAAACATAATTGGATTTCATTTGAAGATTAATTTTTTAACAACCGTATTCTTGTCCCTAGCATTATGCTAATTATACAACAGTATCCTTGTCCCTATCAGGATGCTAATTATACAACAGTATCCTTATCCCTAGCACAGCGGTTCTCAACCTTTCTAATGCCGCGACCCCTTTATGCAGTTCCTCATGTTGTGGCGACCCCCAACCACAAACTTATTTTCGTTGCTACTTCTTAACTGTTATTTTGCTTCTGTTACGTATCGTAATGTAAATATCTGATATGCAGGATGTATTTTCATGGTTTCAAATTGAACATAATTAAAGCATGGTGATTAATCACAAAAAAACAATAGGTCATTATATATTGTGAGCTATTTATTTCTAACAACAAATAAATGAGATTTTGTCTTGAAGCATGGTGTAGCATGGGTAACAGTCTTAATATAACAACAATAAACTACATTGCTACATTTTGCGACAGTATGCGTAACAAACCAACGTCAGTGCGAAGGTTGAGATTGCTTATTTTTTACCAGATCAGAAATGCTCGGGGCAGTTTTTGCAAGCGCACAACGAAGATCATATTCCACAACAAGTCTTCTTCTGTATTTAGACCTTATTACCATGTCATCTATTCTTCTGCGGACAGTGTCGTTAGATAATGGAAAGTGTACTCAATTTCGTAACAAATTCGTCTTCGATCATAACGCGAACAATGTTTTTGGCTGCTGGCAGCAATGAATCTTCAGCAATGGTGTGAGGTTTCATAGCTCTGGCGATTCTGAGTGCCTCCAAATAGGAAGCTTCAACGGCTGCTACGTTTTGTTTGTGGTACTTGCCACCAGTGTCAAGTCTGGCTTTCTGGAGTCCATCAGTTTTTCTTCTAAAATAGTTGGTATCCTTGCCTGCAAAGCTTGGATGCTTGCTATCAAAATGGCTTTTAGTTTGTTCAGCTTCATAGATTCGGCTGATAGAACTTCACAACAAATAACACGTTGGGGGTTGCCCAATCCCTGTTGTAATTATTGAGGTAAGACCATACTGCAAATAATCCTAACTGTATTTCCTTTTCTTAACGTTCTTCTCTACACGATTCATTGTCATGGGATGGTTTGCCAAAGGATGGTATATTGAAGATATCAGTGTAAAAAATAGGCATGTAACATTTTGAAGAGTTTGAGAAAAGGGGATTTTAAAGTTTGAAAGTATCCAACATGTTCTCAATTTGCCTGCATTTAGTGATACCATTTTATTTTTAAAATAGATCAGTTACTAGGTATTTTGAGACGGAATTTTACAGTTTATTATCAGACTGACTCAATATTGTGACTTGTCAACTTTTTCCACTGAAAATTGAAATTTATTAATTTAACTATATTTTATGGTTTTTAAAAGCCAATTACATCTCTTATTCATTACTTATGAAACTTAAGTGACCTCTCTAAATAAGAAAACAAATTGTGGCCAAAATTAAAAAAAATATTTTTTTTTTTTTTAAATCGTAGAATTTTTTTATCTGAAGAAGTGTACAAGCCACTGAGATCTTGTACAGGTGGTGTAATTTCCGTGTAATGACTCAATGATAATGTAATAAATTATATAAAGTCTATACTTTCACAGTGCCATTATCATTCAGCTTATTATACATTATAAGAGACATATAAGTAATATGACTCATTATGACCTTGCACTGGTACTGAAATTTATGGAATAGGCTTATGTCATGCTATTTTACACATACACATCAGTCATTACTTAGTTCACTGTAAAACTTTGATTAATAACATAAAAGATAATGGCCTGCATTTTCAATATCAATGAAAACATAGAGATATTTTATAACGTGTTTAACAGCGTTTAATCAGATGGGACTAAATACAATTGTTTAAAATGATTGACAATGACTATGTTGTAAATCATTGTAAAACTCTCATCATTCAATGGTCAGATTCAAAAGAAGGCGTGAAGCAGTGGACCAGCATACCTTTTTTTTTTGCGTTTTATCTTTTATTTTTTGCCTTTATAAGGCAATCGTTCATCAGGGGCAATTTTAACAGAGACGAAGCTTAGTACGATAGCTTGTTGAGCTTGGGCAAAATAGTACTGACTGCAGGTGAGGGCTACTGAAACTGATTAAACTTAATCCTAAATTTTCCTCTCAGTACACTGCTTCTAATCAAATAAAACTTGAACAGTGACTATCTTTAACCCCATGTATAATGGCTATTGTTCGTTGTAATATCAGAATCTGACGTTTGACCTATATTCTCTATTTATTTACGTTTTCCCTATTTGCCATTGGTTAAGCGCATCACTTGATATTGGGGGAGGTAACTTTGAGTTTTTTCTACTACATTTTTACTGGACTTTTCTGATTCGTCTATAGTACGCCTTATTTATAATCTGCGATTACCCGTAAACGAGCTGATTTGTGCAGTAGTTTTCACTGTAGGTTTAAGCTTTATTATGGAGTGAATAGTTCAAGGGCGATGTCAAACAAATTAAAATTTGTGACATGTCTGGTTATTTAGCTGGACCAAATCAATCGGTTTCTAAGACCATCATCATCGGAAAGATGTGTTTTCCAATGGTCCTTGGCGACCCCCGCGAAAGGGTCTCGCGACCCCCAAAGGGGTCGCGACCCACAGGTTGAGAACCGCTGCCCTAGCAGGATGCTAATTATACAGCAGTATCTTTGTCCCTAGCAAGATGCTAATTATACAACAGTATCATTGTCCCTAGCAAGATGCTAATTATACAACTGTATCCTTGCCCCTAGCAAGATGCTAATTATACAACAGTATCCTTGCCCCTAGCAAGATGCTAATTATACAACAGTATCCTTTTCCCTAGCAAGATGCTAATTATACAACAGTATCCTTGTCCCTAGCAAGATGCTAATTATACAACAGTATCCTTGTCCCTAGCAAGATGCTAATTATACAACAGTATCATATCCCTTGCAGGATACTAATTTTACAGCCCCTTAACGTTGCTCGTATAAATTCTTTATGTGAATTTTTTTTTTTTTTTCAATTATATAAATGTACATGATTTATCATTTATTAAGAAGTGGTTATGTAATTGAGTACACGTCTGTCAAAAACACGTTTGATATTTCATTCATTTTCCCTTTCAAATATACTTTTTTTTTTTAAAGTGCATACCCAAATACGTCAAAAGTACAAAGCACATAGCAACATATACACCATTAATCTTCACACAACCACTCCCCCACAACCCCCCAAAAAGTGCATCCCTTTTGGAAACACATCACATTTGAAAATAATAAAAAGAATGATTTTGGAGGTTGAGGTTCTTGAGTGGGGCTAAAATTTTGCACGAATATGTAGCCATTGACGAAAAGTCTATGTGCCAAGTTTCAGTTTGATGGGATCGTGGGAAGTGGGTTTATTAGCCGTCCAAAGATTTTACCATAAACACACGAACAAAAGCAAAATTAATGTTTTCTAGAATATATTAGAAGAGTCAAATTTTTGAAAGTTTGTGTTCACTGTAAAAAAATAAATAATATTAATAGTGTAATCTTAGATGTAACTAAAATACGAATGTTATAATGTGAGGCCATGTTAAAATAATTATTTTCCGTCTGGTTTTGCATATTATAATTTAAAATTAAGTTTTGTTAACTCCTCCATTAAAATTATCATAATGAAAAACTAAATTTATCTTACTGAACAACTAAGTCCATCATAATGGACAAATAAGTTTATTATCGTGAACAACTAAGTTTATGATAATGAACAACGAAATTTATCATAATGAAAAACTAAATTTATCATAATAAACAACTAAGATTATCATAATGATCAACTAATGTTATTATAATGATCAAACAAATGTATTATAAAGGAAAACTCGATGTATTATAATTAACAACTGATTTAATTATTTTTTAAAAAATCAACTAAGTTATCATAATACTAGTTTTATGATAATGGACAACTAAATTTATCTTTATGAACAACTCAGTTTATTATAATGAACAACTAAATTTATCTTTATGAACAACTCAGTTTATTATAATGAACAACTAAATTTATCTTTATGAACAACTCAGTTTATTATAATGGACAACTAAATTTATCTTTATGAACAACTCAGTTTATTATAATGAACAACTAAATTTATCTTTATGAACAACTCAGTTTATTATAATGAACAACTAAATTTATCTTTATGAACAACTCAGTTTATTATAATGGACAACTAAATTTATCTTTATGAACAACTCAGTTTGTTATAATGAACAACTAAATTTATCTTTATGAACAACTCAGTTTATTATAATGGACAACTAAATTTATCTTTATGAACAACTCAGTTTATTATAATGGACAACTAAATTTATCTTTATGAACAACTCAGTTTATTATAATGGACAACTAAATTTATCTTTATGAACAACTCAGTTTGTTATAATGAACAACTAAATTTATCATTATGAACAACTCAGTTTGTTATAATGAACAACTAAATTTATCTTTATGAACAACTCAGTTTGTTATAATGAACAACTAAATTTATCATTATGAACAACTCAGTTTGTTATAATGAACAACTAAATTTATCATTATGAACAACTCAGTTTATTATAATGAACAACTAAATTTATCATTATAAAAACATAGCCATTAAAGTTAAAAAGCGACACCTACCTTGACCACTGACAGAGCCGGTGTAGCCGATTAGAAACAGCATCAATAATTTGGTCTGGTTTTAATGAGACGAAAATACAAAGTGGAAGTACGAGTATGAAACAAATATCTTTGTAAGAGAGAGATCTCATTGGCTGTTCTAAAGATAGACCAACACATGCCATTTGACACGGCAAGGTATTAACATTTAAACTTAGAATAAAAAACATTGTTTCTACTAAATTTACTTAAAACATGTTATATTGCGTTTATACAAGTCATTGGATATAAAGCGGGCAATTAATTCATCAAAAGAAAGTAACTTATTTTAATTATATATATATATATATATATATATATATATATATATATATATAAACACTGTTTTGAGGAAGACAGATTGTCTAAAGACGAGGGGCTGGTTTTGCGTTTGAATGAATACGAACATCCAGTTGCTAAGAGTTCTTTTCACTTGTTTGCAGACTGTTGCCAGGATTTGCACCATGGTTGAGAACCCATCTTTTTGCTCAGAGAACCCGTGATTTTGCTCAGAGAACCCATCATTTTGCTCAGAGAACCCATCTTTTTGCTCAGGGAACCCGTGTTTTTGCTCAGAGAACCCATCATTTTGCTCAGAGAACCCGTCTTTTTGCTCAGAGAACCCATTTTTTGGTCAGAGAACCCATCATTTTGCTTAGAGAACCCGTCTTTTTGCTCAGAGAACCCATTTTTTCGGTCAGAGAACCCATCATTTTGCTCAGAGTACCCTTCTTTTTGCTCAAAGAAGTGAATTTTTACCCGGGTGCGATTGGCGGCGCTGTGTGTCCGGGTCCATTTTGACTAATGCAATTGGTATGTCATTTGTAGTAGTTTATTTTAGTTTAAATGAAGAATTAACTTTACAAACGTATGATACATTCAATTATCTTTCATTTGATACCTCATTTGGTCTTACAAACCCACAAATAATATTTTAAATCGTTTGTTTAATCCCAACCTCTCAATTCTGGTACCCGTGTACCAATAGGTGCAGCCTTACATGAAACCTTTTTTGTCTTTACTTCTCAACGTTATGACGCTGGCGTGATGCTCGGGAGGGAAAACTTGTCGGGTTGCGAAAACATAATGGCAATCCATTTACTGAAAAGTATGCTTTCTCAACATTGTAGACATACAAAATATGTAATGCCGACTCTTGGGAGGCAGCAGTCATCTTTTCTGGGCATTTTTGTTGGTTTATCAACACAAAACAACGGCAAAAAATAACCAAAACATATATGTATACAATATTTACTTACCAAAGCCGGCATTGTACGGAACTCAGTTCAGAACGTGACTGATGTAGAAGCAAAGGGATACGGGGGCGGTTTTTATGCTTGCATGTAATTGAAATGTCAAAATACTCATTGACATTTGACATGGACAATTTACACAGATGAAATTCGCATATGAAATCAATGGTTCTAAACGAGAGATCTCGAAAAAAAAAACTTTTTATGTGATGTGGGGAAAAAAGAGTTGATAAAACGTTATTGCTTAAAAGAATGCAAATATGTGAAACTCGACACAAAACGTGTCGACAATGAGACATACAGGAACAAAAATGATCTTAGTAGATTTCATCCTAAAGGATGCTTTAGGATTGCAGTGAACAAATTGTATGTTGTAGGTTTGCAGTGAACAAATTTTCTGTTGTAGTTTGAAGTGAACAAATTTTCTTTTGAAAGGTTGAGGTGAGCAAGTTGTTGAAGGGTTGAAGTGAATAAATTGTCTGTTGTAGTGTTGTTGGGTGAAGAGAACACATTGCCTGTTGTAGGGTGCAGAGAACACATTGTCTGTTGTAGGGTGCAGAGAACACATTGTCTGTTGTAGGGTGAAGAGAACACATTATCTGTTGTAGGGTGAAGAGAAAACATTGTCTGTTGTAGGGTGCAGAGAACACATTGTCTGTTGTAGGGTGAAGAGAACACATTGTCTGTTGTAGGGTGAAGAGAACACATTGCCTGTTGTACGGTGAAGAGAACACATTGCCTGTTGTAGGGTGAAGAGAACACAGTGTCTGTTGTACGGTGAAGAGAACACATTGCCTGTTGTAGGGTGAAGAGAACACATTGCCTGTTGTAGGGTGAAGAGAACACATTGCCTGTTGTAGGGTGAAGAGAACACATTGTCTGTTGTAGGGTGAAGAGAACACATTGTCTGTTGTAGGGTGAAGAGAACACATTGTCTGTTGTAGGGTGAAGAGAACACATTGTCTTAATTGAAGCAAGTTCAGTGACATCATTGCTTGATACTCCTTCACATATTAATTTTCTTACGGATTACTTTATCACGGAATAGATAGTTGGGCTACTATTTCATTTGTCTTCATGTGGATGTTGGCGTCTATGTGGATGGTTGGACTACTATTTCATTTGTCTTTGATCCCATCTCCAAACATGTGTCAGTTTAAACAACTCGTATTAATCATTTGAGTACATATTTAAAATAACGAGACGTGTGTGATTTTCGGTTTTGGGTAGATCCCTGCTTACCTGATATTGATTTTTTGCAAATTCATTAACTTCAAATGTATTTTTGACAGCCTGTATTCATGAAAATTTATGTTTTAAATTTTTTTTTCTGTATAGGTACTTTT
Organism: Omphiscola glabra; assembly: GCA_964017045.1. Classification (NCBI taxonomy): domain Eukaryota; kingdom Metazoa; phylum Mollusca; class Gastropoda; family Lymnaeidae; genus Omphiscola; species Omphiscola glabra. The sequence goes on along the minus strand of OZ024795.1, from coordinate 4,498,803 downwards.
ATAACTTATGTATGAAGATATATGTCTTTATATTATAAGGTAATATTATGTAAGTAAATAGGTACTATCTGTGTATGTGGATTATTTCAATCATGGCATGCCAAAATAGAAGTCACGACCTGCTTACGTGAGATCCACTATCGTTGACCCCCATTTTCATTTCATGGACCCCCAATTTTTTTTCTCGCTGACATGGACCCTTTGCAAGTTGTCGTCGACCCCTGGTGGTCGATATAGACCCCTTCTGGAATCACTGCTCTAAGCTATTAAAAAATCGATTATCTGTTGTTTTTAAGAGTCATTAAAACGTTTATTTAAACACGAAAAAAAAGGAGGTGGGGTTGATATAAGTTTATATCATAGAAACATAGCGGTGGTCAACATTTTATGGAGCCAAAATATATATTCTATATCAAAGGAAATGTCCACCCAAATTTTACATTCTAAATCAGAGGAATTGTCCACCCACATTATTTTGTTATTGTGATTTAAAATGCTGACAGTTCCCAAAGATTAATCAAATGAATCACAATATTAAAATCCATAAAGCTAACAGTCATCCGCCCCCTATCCCCCCTCACCCCCCGGTCATTGTCCTTCATCAAGTCTGTACTATTCTAGGCAGATGTGGTGAGTATATGCATTTAGATGTCATTTCTAAGATGTCATTTCTAAGATGTCATTTCTAAGATGCCATTTCTAAGATGCCATTTCTAAGATGTCATTTCTAAGATGCCATTTCTAAGATGCTATTTCTAAGACGTCATTTCTGAGATGTCTTTTCTAAGATGTCATTTCTGAGATGTCATTTCTGAGATTTCATTTCTAAGATGTCATTTCTGAGATGTCATTTCTGAGATGTCATTACTGAGATGTCATTTCTAAGATGTAAATTCTAAGATGTCATTTCTAAGATGCCTTTTCTAAGATGACATTTCTAAGATGTCATTTCTAAGATGTCATTTCTAAGATGTCATTTCTGAGATGTCATTTCTAAGATGTCATTTCTAAGATGTCATTTCTAATATGTCATTTCTGAGATGTCATTTCTAAGATGTCATTTCTGAGATGTCATTTCTAAGATGTCATTTCTGAGATGTCATTTCTGAGATGTCATTTCTAAGATGTCATTTCTAAGATGTCATTTCTAAGCTTCTCTCAATGAAGATTCTGATATTATTAATTGACAGAAAAATGTATGACGCAAGCCACCGCCCCGACAAAGATTAAATTAAATCTTATTATAACGTGTTTTATAAATTTTTATAAATTTTTATTAATTTTTTTTTTATTTATTTCATTGTATTATATTACAAAGTGGCTATTGGTACCCGGGTACCAGAATTGAGAGGTTGGGATTAAAAAACGATTTAAAATATTATTGTTGGGTTTGTAAGACCAAATGAGTTTTCAAATGTAAGATAATTGAATGGACTATACGTTTGTAAAGTTAATTCTTCATTTAAACTAACATAAACTACTACAAATGACATCCGAAAAGCATTAGTCAAAATGGACCCAGACACGCAGCGCTGCCATTCGCACCCGGGTACCATTAGACTCAATGCTATTCGGATGTCATGTGTGGTAGTTTATTTTAGTAAAATTCGGTCAACTATATAAAGAGACACCGAGTCTTATACTTGCGCAAAGTAATAACTTTTTACAGTTCAGTATAAACCTTTTACAGTTCTATACAAACTTGTTACAGTTCCGTAAACATTATTAAATGTTCCGAACAAGTTTCAGCTCTTGATATGAAAATAAAAGTGTTAAGTTTAAGTTGGTCTTAAATTTCTAGTGTTTGATTTTTATTTTGTTGTTGAATTTAATTTGACTTTTAGTAAGACATTTGTCATGACAAGGGTTGAAAGCTCTTTTGTCTCAATTGAAATGACATGTGTACAAACTATCCCACACATTACATGTGTGCACACCACATTACATGTGTCCACACCATCCCTCACATTGAATGTGTACACAACATGCAACACAATACATGTGTACATTCCACCCAACACATTACATATATTCACACCATCCCCCACATTGCATGTGTACACACCATCCCGCATAGTGCATGTGTACACACCATACCACACGTTGCATGTGTCCACACACTGTCACAGATTGGGTGGTATTATGAGGTATGGCCCGTACTTATAGTCATGTACCAAGTGGTATTATGAGGTATGGCCCGTACTTATAGTCATGTACCAAGTGGTATTATGAGGTATGGCCCGTACTTATAGTCATGTACCAAGTGGTATTATGAGGTGTGGCCCGTACTTATGGTCATGTACCAAGTGGTATTATGAGGTGTGGCCCGTACTTATGGTCATGTACCAAGTGGTATTATGAGGTGTGGCCCGTACTTATGGTCATGTACCAAGTGGTATTATGAGGTGTGGCCGTACTTATGGTCATGTACCAAGTGGTATTATGAGGTATGGCCCGTACTTATGGTCATGTACCAAGTGGTATTGGTGGTGTAGTGAATAGTTCGGAGCCGTTCCTCTCTGTGATGGTTCACTAGTCCAGACGTTGAGAAGTACAACGAAGAAAACACAGAACATTAACGAATGATCAAACAACTCCTCAGCAACAGTGTTAGATAAATGATGTATTGATGGCTATAACAAATTAAGTTAAGTTTCTTCACTAACTCTGACTAACGGTCTATCACTGGTTTTATCCTCAACTGAGTCTAGTCACGCTGCGTCTAAAACTTCCTAATCACCCTCCACGCATCTCTAACTCTCTCTCTCTCTCACTTATGTTACCAAGAGTTCTATCTTATATACAATGTTCTACCTCCATAGGTGGTCGTCCAGGAATGCTAGCTATTAACAAACCCCTGCCCCCTAATTTCCGGTCAATTAGAAACTTCCGTCGTTAACACCAAAATTATCACGCTAAGACTGGAAGGCCCGCTAAGACTGGAAGGCCCGCTAAGACTGGAAGGCCCGCTAAGACTGGAAGGCCCGCTAAGACTGGAAGGCCCGAGACAAAATATTTTGGGAAGAAACATCCCCCAGTCTAAAAGATGCACGGCTCTATTAACCCCAACCTCGACCCCCCCCCCCCCCTCAACAATGCCTCTCCAAAACTAACAGCAATTTCCGCCCATCCCATAAGTTACCTTAATTACAATGGAGCCCCGTTCTGTACCCCTGCCCCAGTCATTTGTGAGACACACCATCCCACACATAGCATGTGTACACGCCATCCCACACATTACTAATGTGTACACGCCATCCCACACATTATATGCAATGTGCGGGATGGTGTGTACAAATGCAATGTGTGGGATGATCCCATATGTCCTTCCATATTTGGCGCCCATATGTCCTTCCATATTTGGCGCCCATATGTCCTTCCATATTTGGCGCCCACATTTCCTTCAATGGTTTTATTTGTGTTGACATGATTAATTGTAAGGAAATCCTGGTGTATCAAAAAAAAATTACTTTATGCTTTTTATTTCATTTGAATAAAATCGTTGTTTTAAAAATTATAATATATTTTTTTTTCAAAATAAATTTTTAGTCTTAAACAACGGGTGTGTGTGAAGGGTCTGCGAATCGCAGTTTTTAGCATTAACGCTGCGTGGGCCCGTGAGTTTTGTCATGAGTGATACCTCCCGTGTTTCGGATAGACTGTGTAATTATAATGAGATACTGTAACCAGGTGAATCTGCAGGACAGATACACGTGACAAAGAAGAACCCTAATAAATCATTAAGTGTTTGCGTTCCAATATGCGGTGCGCCTGGGAATACGTTGTTTGACAGTGTTTTTGAGTACCTGGGTATACATGTACATTGATAGACAGTGTTTTTGAGTACCTGGGTATACATGTACATTGATAGACAGTGTTTTTTGGGTACCATCGACAAACGTTGCCAGAAATACGCGAAGAAGATGCTCGAATAGAGTAATATACTTATAGTATTTTAACAATTAGAGTATTTTAACAATTAGAGTATTTTAACAATTAGAGTATTTTAACACCATAACCGTTTTTGTTCCACGAACTCATTAAAATGTAAAAGGTGTGTAGCAAAATCCCTGACAGAAAAAGATTTAAAATTTTTTTTAAATCATATTAATTAATGATCCATTTAGAATTCCTATCCAGGTTTTTCTCTAAATTTAGACCGGAAGAGACCTTTATTAATCCTTTTCACTTCAGCCTCTATTTGGCAACTAACCTGTGTAAGCCTCTGTCGTCTATATTATATTAAAAAAACAGTTTTTAAAATTGTTTTATGTTATAAAGTATGTTTTTAAACATATATTTTCAATGTTATTAAATTTAATGTGTAAAGAAATATTATTAATGTTCCATTATTGAGTATTATAATTATTTGTATATGTCAACCTGTTCTCGATAACCCAAATACAAGCATGCACGTGGTTTTATGTTGCCGTTGGTAATATGACTAGCTCTTCTACTATAAATCTTTTAATCAATGAAACTCCTTTTTATAAAAAAAACATATAGATACTTCCTTCGGTACCGATACTTCAAGTTAAAATGACATTGGATTAGGTACTTCGCCGAAGCAAGGGACACTCCTATAAAATTTGTATCGGAAACGGAGATCGGCGCAATGAAATCCGAGTTTTTAATTTTTTATGTGCATGTAATTAGAATAAATCAAGCGTCCTTCTGGTTCATAATTAAGGTCAAACTCCGCCCATTCACGTTAGGAGAAATGTTGACCTACATTCCTATTAAGTTATTTTTTTCATTAAAACAACTTGAAGTGAGGAAAATCATATGTTAATATAAGGCATCTTTGCATTAAAAAATTCGGTCTAAATATTCAGGGTAGGTTTTTTATATTTAATTTAGGTCTGCATAATATATTGAAGTATATGTGTGCAAAATTTCATTGCGCTAGCTCACATCACATTTTCTGAATTCTCCTTAACGTTGACCTCATTATGCACAGGTCGCCCAGGCCATTTTGGATTAGTGATCACGCCCCCTTTTAAATGGCGGAAGACGCCGATACTTAGCTTAGGAAATATTCAATTATTACCACTATATACTTCAAAATATTTGATAACTTGTGTTTCAGAATGCATTTGAAAGAGATTTAAACTGGAAGGTTTTAATTTGAGTTTTAAAAACACGGTAGAGTCCATATTATTAGCTATCAGAATTCTCAGTGTGCAAATGGTCGTCATGGGCAACCATTCACAGCCCTTGCATAATGGCAGTACTACCTCAGAGTTTCATTCATAAGAGTTTGCCGTGTGCAAAACTATTCAACAATTGGTCAGAGACAGTTTTAATTAATTAGTCATGTGCCAAAGTTGAAAGTTCAAAATAAATATCCCAAACAGTATTTTAGGGGATGCATTGCCTTATATAGCTTGGCTTATACTTATAGTGGTATAATGGACGCTGTAGATTTGGTAAACAGAAAAGCCTTATATTAATACATTATATTAAATTTACTGGTATACAAAGTGCATAGTTAGATAAATTATAATTGTATAACATTATTTTTTAATACAGCATTAGTTCTGAAAATAAAAGTTGTATAAAATTATCATTAAAACGAGTTATTTAGCTCTTGACGCGAACAGCAGAATTGGGTCACAGAATGTGGCGATGCTGTCCATGTTAAAAAATGACAAACTAAGTCGTACTTTAAAAATTCATAACTTTAAAACTACAACAGCTAAAAATATGATTTTGGTGTTATAATTCTGTTAAAAATTAGCTCTATTCAACTATGCCATTGGTTTATTTTACAAAAATTGTTGAATTTTTTACCAAAGTATCTACATTGGATTCATTGAATACAAAGGGCACATTACTTAATTGGTTATTTATCTAGCCTAATCTACCGCGTAGGTGTCGGGTCACCTATTAAAAAAAAAACCATGTGAATGCGTCCACCGTGGCGGTGTATCTAGCAAAACCATGGATCATAATTAAAAGTATATTTTATATTTATGTTCATTTGTAACAGTAGTATTATGAGAATTTTAAAAATATTTTGTAGCATTTAAAATATTGGTAAATTCTTATATATTGTATTGCGTTTTTTTACCATGGCCGTCATCTTGGTTGCCTGAACCCTAAATTTATCCCTAACCTGAACCCTAAATCTATCCCTCACCCTAACCTGAATCCTAAATCTAAACCTAATGATGAGGTACCATCTATCTGAATTAGCCGAAATGGTATAAGTATATGTTAATGTTGAATTTGAAAATAATAAGAAATGAGAAAACAAATAGGTAATAGGTCCATCCATTTACGCACTATGAATGGGAGGCGGTTGTTGATTTTGGATATTTTGCATGTATAGCGGTTGTTGGAGGGGAGGTGGGTGCGGCAGAAAGAACGTATATGTAATAATTATCTTGAATTACTGACACTCATATACATCTATTAAAGACAATTTAAACCTCAAAATCTGTGCAATCAATAATATTTGTTTGGGGGGGGGGGTACGCAACAGGTTAGGGTATAAAATGCGTTTCACTTATACTTATGAAGAGGACAGATACAATCAATAAAACACTAAGAAATGCTTGCTCTTTACAAAAGTGTGGAACTTACCCAAATATCTTCCTCACAACCCCCAAAATTAAAAAAAGTATAATACCCAATTTTACAGGAACGTTGCCGTTCCCTTGCATTCATGCAGGACTCAAGCCTTGCACACAATAAAAATATCAGTTCTACTTTTGTTTAATCTTGCAGGTATTAAATAGTTTTAAAATTAAGTTTTAAATAGTTTTTAGTTTTAACAAGAGTTTAGCATTAATTTTATGAGTACAGCATAGAGTTAAAGACTGGCAAAGACCAATGTTTTACTGCTTTTACCGCTGCGGTGTACGCAGGCCAAAGACCATGGTCTTACTAGGTACACCGCCACGGTGTACGCAGGCCATAGTCCATGGTTTTGCTAGGTACACCGCCGCTGTGTACGTAGTGCCGGCCAAAAAAAAATGTCAGTTCTTTTATGTGCTTTTTTACAATTGGGCTATTCTTTTTTGGTAAACTTGCAGTTCAGGTGTGTATATTTATTCAGATAGAATTTTGTATTCTTTATTCTCGCTTGTAAACTTACATGTATTATGTATTAAATTAAGTCCAGGCAGTAGGTACTTTTACAGAAATTTTAAATATTGTCATATTCAAATAAATGATGCACCATTTTAAAGGGCTAGTTATAAGGTTTACGAAAACACCAATTTCATCTTTCTATCTTTTATAGAAGTTGAGTTATGATTTTTTTGGTGATTTTCTAAACCCTGCGCCCTCCTTATTTATCTTTGTATTTAACTAAAATAACGTGTGGCCCACTTTCCAAATTTCTGCCTTATTTTGCCCAAAACTTATTTTAAGAGATAATGCTACCAGATTTGCAGGAGACATTATCAATGCAATATTGACAACATCAAAACTTTTATATAACATCAAGACTTTTATTTTTTAAAATAATTATATGAGGTTATGTTAAGAAAAAAATGAACAGAAAATGGGAAAAATGTATGTCTTTTAAATTTCAGTATGAAAATTAAATAAATATTCCAAGACAAAATGTTTAAAATAATTTTAATGATATGTTAATAATATAATTATGAAAGGAATATGTAATATTATAATGCAAGCCGTTAAGCAGCGTTTGAGTTTATGCGTAGATGTCATTTTAGCAGAGTTACAATGAATGAATAAGGAAATAAGTGATAAGAGTGCGACTGGTACCAAAATGTCTGTTTGCGTGCATCCACATATTTTCTACATTCTGTGTGTAGAGACTGGAGTGTCTCACTCTCCACCAACTATGACAATGGTATTTTCTGTAAAATAGCACTTCAGACCACAACAATACTATTTTTGAATAACTCATTAACTGGCATTGAAGTGGTAGATTGCATGTAATTGCAGCAAATGAGCTTAATAAGGAACTATACAGTATACTATTATTTAGTTACAATATTTTTAGTAAAAGAATAAAACATTATAGGTCTCAAAAATTGTGCCATGTCTTATAGTTAATCAAGGGTTTTATTCACTTAAATATTGTAACCTTTTATTATTACTATTAACCAAGAATGCTACTTGAAAAATTAAAGCGTATTAGATCATTTATCAATGGCTATTTTACAGATATGTTCAATTAAATTTTGTTATCTAATTAATGGTAAATGAAATATACTACCCACATGACTATGGTATATTATGCATAGGGGACTACTCCTAACATCAGCCTAAATGGCGAGGAAGAGAGTCCTACCACAGATGTTAGTAGAACATCTTATCAATCTTCATCTTAACTTCACTTTTCCTCTTAATAATCTTAACTTTATTTAGTAGCACTTTTAACTTTTTGTGTCTAGTACTTCTCTCATCATCCCTATCTCTATTTTGTTTTGTAGGTGTCGTTACCCTCTAAACACTAAAGATGTCCGGAGGTCTAGAAGTGCTCAACCTCAAGGAAGAGGATATGCTTAAGTTCCTTGCAGCTGGTGTGCATTTGGGGTCAACTAATGTTGATTTTCAGATGCTTCAGTATGTTTTCAAAAGGAAACCTGATGGTAACTATTTGAAGTTCTGTTTTATGTAAATAAGTGTTATGCCTGTTTATGTTCTATGGGATTTAACATGCAAGCATAGAATAGTCTACAGAATTTAGGCCTACTTTTTTTAAAACCAAAATTTAGTTCATTATGATTCAGACCCTTCATTAGCCACTTGGGCATGTGTCCAAATGCCTGGTATGTTTTGTAGATTGTTGCAACATAAGTGCTGGGCAGTGATGCATTATTCTCATTTGGATATCTAGAGATAGGATACATTATTTGATTTTATGCGGTTAACATAAGAATTAAGTTGTATTTGTCCCATGTGCAGGTGAAAGATTGTCTTGTTTGTTTAATGTTTCTTTGGAGTCAAATCATTGAATCTTAAGACGCTAGACCTGCGTGTGAACACATTTCTTCCATTGCCCATCCATTCAACCACTCTTCTTTTTGTTAACATATGTTGGCGGACGTCACATCTCTTTTGCTTGCATTTATAGTAAAGCTTAGAACACGAGTTCCCAACCATTGAATCTGAATCCCTCAAATGAGGTTATGAAAGGTTGCTGGCTCAAACATAACTTCACAGACCTGTTAACTCTTACGATTTTGAGATGTCTTTAATGATTGTATGCCAAGACATGTCCGAACAACTGTTTTAATAGCCCGCGTTGAATATATATGAATTCCTGTAGTTTTTTTCAGATTATATGGAAAAAAATGAAAAGTACATTTGCCGTTGTTGGTTTTGAACTTTGTATTCTTCATCCAGCAGTGAATGGATCAAATAATATGATTGGTTGGGGACCAATAATAATTATATCACGTTTGCCCTGAGAGGGGAATTGAGTGGCATTGAATTAAGATATTTTGTGTAAAGGGTGGGATCTATAAAATTAACACTGCCACATTTTTTTAATGATAGTGTGTTTGTGGGGGGGGGGGGGGGGGCTCATTAGAAAGTACATAACATTATTTAAAGCTTCTACAATATTCATCCTGAAAGTCCAGAAATAGCCTTTTTATATCTTGAATGCTGTTCAAATGACAATTTCTTATATGAATTATTGTCAAAATTTAGCCATCTATTTTCACAAATGAACTTGCTAGATATACTCAGATGGTACAAAGTAGTAGAGAGTACAGTAATATTTAGTCCACTGTTCTCGTTATTTTCTATAACTTGAGCATACAGAACAGTTGTTAACTTTGTGGTCAATTTTTTAAAACTTTAACTTTGTGTTTTAAAACTTAAGGTTAGGGTAGAGCATTAGGCACCAGTATTTTTATTCCACAACTTATAACTTTTTCATTTTTAGAAATGAAATTTATCATTTACTAATTTGTTTTAGCTCTGTTGTAGTGGCTGAAGCTACAATTTTTATGTTACTTAAACCATTTTTTTCATTCCTTTAGGAATTTACATTGTAAATTTGAAAAAGACTTGGGAAAAGCTGCTTCTTGCTGCACGTGCAATTGCAGCTATTGAAAACCCAGCCGACATCTGTGTCATTTCTGCACGTCCATATGGTCAAAGGGCTGTGCTCAAATTTGCGTCCTCAACTGGGTCCACTCCTATTGCTGGTCGCTTCACACCTGGTACTTTTACCAACCAGATCCAGGTAAACTGTATTTCCTAATATCGGCCTTATATTTATTTAAACTTTCCTTTTATCGTTTCTTATTTGAATTGGGTAATAGGTAATATAGTTGGTCTAAGATGTAATAGACTATGTCATGAATATAAATGATAGATCCCTAAAGATTAATATGTAGCTATTTAATTCTTATTGTAAGTCTTAGTAGATTGTTTGCATCAGTTTTTGAAATAAACTTTGTAAGTGCTCAATATATCTGACTATTTTGACCCTGAGCAACATTTTTAGTTATTTATTGCAGACCTTTTAACTCTTACTACTTAGGCGCACAATGTAGAATTTTGAGATGTCTTTTAGGATTGTACTCAGAGACCATTTAGAACTACAATTTTTAGAGACCGGTTGAAAATATATACATTCCGATTAAAACTAAATTAATTATAAAAATTAAGTACATTTTCGGTTGTTAGTTTTAATTTGCATTCTGCACCTGGCTATGAATGGATTGAGAAATACTATTGGTTGGTGACTGTCTATATTTATATTACGTTTGCCCTGATAGGGGAATGGAGTGGTGTTGATTTAGGAGATTTTGCATGCAATCGGGGAGGGGTTTGAAAATGTCACTATTCAAAGCGCACTATTTTGTGCTTGTGACAGTTATTACTTACAGTTGAAGTGAAGAAAACATTCTCAACCGCCCAGCAACATTAGACTTCGACATATTTTATAGGATCTGAGAAGACCTTTGAAAGCTATTTAGAACGCACAAAACAGCTTTACCATTTTTAATATCCCCCTCTTCCCTTCACCCATTTACAGCTTGTGGTAGTTTAGACGTTACCCTTTTTGAAGCCAGCTTAACTGGATCCCATTAGACGCCATACCAGTAGTTTTTGTACAGATTATGCACAATGTATTTTTATGTATTTACTATTAAGATACTGGTGCTGTATTGTACGATTTAGGAGTATCAGGGTAAACAGGTCTGTTATTGTAGTACTTGTGACTCTTGTTTGTGTTTTTTTAATAGAATATTAAAGATAAATTCTGTTACAACCTGCAAACTTTGTTTATACCGGTTATGGCAAATTAACAAAACAATTTCTTTTCTAGGCAGCTTTCCGTGAACCTCGTTTGTTGGTGGTTACTGATCCCCGTATCGATCACCAGCCTGTAACTGAGGCCTCTTACGTCAACATCCCTGTTATTGCTTTCTGCAATACTGACTCACCTCTGCTGCATGTGGATATTTCTATTCCATGCAATAACAAAGTAAGTTTATGATTTACTCACTTTATCTTGTCCTGCTCAAAGGGTCAAATATGCTGACCAACGTGAATACAATTAAGGAAAAGAGCTGAATTTATGAATGCTTCAACACCCTTTTGTTCTTGTTGCTTTTGGAAGTGAAGTTATGAATAATTATAGTCATCACATTTTAAGTTGACGGTACTTGTATGGAGTTGTTTCCCTTTGGATGATTCAAGTGGTTATGAAAGGGTGATGAGGGTAGCTAGGAAGAAATGATAGTGGTTTTTATATAGTGAATGTTTCAAACAAGTTTAGTAATAATGCCTTCTAATCAAGATGCGTTTCGTTTTACTTTCAGGGTCCCCAATCCATTGGGCTGATGTGGTGGCTCTTAGCCCGTGAAGTACTGCGTCTTCGTGGTACGATCTCTCGTGACCACAACTGGGAAATAATGCCTGATCTCTTTTTTTACCGCGACCCAGAAGAGGTTGAGAAAGAAGAGAAGGAAGCTTTGGAAAGAGCTAAGGAAGAGATCCCAGTACCTCAACAAGATTGGAACCCAGATGCTGGTAAAGAAAATTAACATTTATGTATTTCTAAATGTCTTGTTCTTGTTATATTCAGCTCAAAAGAGCAATGATGCATTGTTCACAAGTTACGTAGTATGTTCATCGACCTGGCTTGAAAAGAAACTTGTACTGGTGTGTCAAAGACATTTAGATTTAAACTAATTCCCGAGGGTGTCGACTAAATGCGCCCTTCGGGGGTTTCAAGGGATGTGTCCGCACATAGCGACACACCTCTTTAGTTCTTAGTTAAAAATAGTAATAAAATCTCACATCTATTGAGCCCTCTGGCGATGGCGTGGTTCCAATTTAAAACCTGATGCTTTTATCTTGTTTAACTTTTAAACTATGTGGGCTTTTGTAAGGTGCGGCTATATGTCGCATGTGTTCGTCAGAGCTACCAAATCTTTTTGTTTTGGTCATTATTCTTTATTTATCCGCCTCTAATGTTATTTTATTAAACATTCATTTTTTGATGCTTTTGGTCTTAATTCATTAATGGTTTTTGCAGTTACAATTTTTTTTTTTACAAATTTAAATCAATTGCAAAACGGAGCTATTTCCTTCGGCATATAAATTAATTACGAAAGTAGCGCTGCCGTAGAGAATGAGTAAATTTGGTTCATTTGTAATATTTTCCGATCCAATAATTTAAAGTTCATTGTCTTTTTATATTAAATATAATTCAGGTTGTAATTTGTGGAATGTGTTGACGATACTTAGGATATAAATGGCATGTATATTTACCTCTTATCTTGTTCAGGTATTGTGGGATCAGCCGATGTCGGTGACTGGGCTGCCGAGGCGGTCAGTGTACCTACCGTGCCCCTAAGTGCAGCTACTTTCCCTCCTGCTCCGGAAGATAGCTGGGCTGTTCCCAAGATGGAGGACTGGTCAGCTGAACCACCAGCCCCTGCTGCCCCTGTTGAAGGTGGTGCCAGTTGGGGTGGCAGTGCCCCTGATGAGAGCTGGAACTAACAGTCCATTGAAGCTTTACCAGAAAAGTTGGAATATTGACAATGTCATAAGTTGTTTGTAATATTGCAATTGTATGGAAACGTTTATGGAATAAATGTGATGAGCTTAACTTGATTGTTATTTCTCTCTGTGCACCTGTTATGTTAAAGACTTGTCTTGTTTGCCTTATAAAGACCCTGTCAATGTGACTAAGCATAAGACACTTTCTGGGATCTGTTTTAAATGCCATGTGATGAGTAGAAAATGATTGATCCCCTAGAGCAGTGGTTCCCAACTCTTTTAATTTGCGAAGCCTGTTTCTTTAGAATTAATTTCTATAGGGGATCCCCTTTAGTCAATCATGTCTTGCAAGTTAGTAGATTCCCAGAGTGACCTCAGAGCCCCTGGTGAGTGCTCGCATGCTCTTACCTAAGGGCTATGCAAATCACAGACTGGGAACCCACTGCATATTGTTTAGAGACTAATCAATAAACTTACAAAATATTTAATGATATTTAATTAATTTAAGTTAAGAGGTACTGGTACTGAAATAGATTTCTTTTCTTCATACTTGAAAACTATTCTTTACATTTACATAAAACATATGATCATAGGAAATTATTAAAAAAGTTTTAAAAATACCACTATGGCCCTTAGAATATTACCTCATATTTTAGAACTCTTACCCAATTCAGGAAAAATCAATTTTACACTAAAGTAAACAATCTTTATGTTGATTATAGTAACCATTCCAACATTGATCGCTGGTTAAAATTTAAAAAAAAAGATTTTACTTTTCTACTAGTACTAGTACTAGAATAAAGGTTATGTGTATGAGTAAGATATCTTTGCTCAGCATTCTAGTACAGTGTAATAAAAATAGAAGTTGATCCCAATTGTGTCCATGATCAGCCCAGCTGTGTGTAGACTTCTGTAGGTATTCAGTGTAGACCTTTTAGTTTTAGTCCAGCAGTCCCTTGTAGCTCAGAGGTGAATGAGTTGTGTGTCTGTTAGAGTTGTAATAGTTGGGTGGATAATTCCAAATGTTGGTCATTGTAATATGTTTTTGTCATAGCAAGTAGTAGACCTTTGCCGGTAATAGGTTTTGTGGTGCAGATGTGATTTAAGTTGCCATTGTCCTTAAACCTAAAACCTTGTTTTGTTACAGTACAGTCTATGCCAGTACTGTAAGTACGGTAGAATAAGTTAATAAGATGGCTTGCTTGTCCAGTTGTGGGTAAGTACTCGCAACACTAAAAGCTAAAACTAAAGGCATCCCTGAATAACAATTGCGGTTCAACTCGAAATATGCGCTACTTAACATTCAAGTTTATGTCGTCAATGTTAGTAGTATTAGTGGTTGCCACCGCATTGATAGAACCACTGCAGGGAAAAATGTGATGTAGGCAACCTTCAAATTATCTGGCATATATATTTTGCTTCTCGTGTGACTGCTTCTTATTCCCAACCGGACTTCCCCCTACTCAACATGTCTTAGAATAATAGTGATGAATGAATTCGGAACGGTTGACCTCATGTAAAACTTATAAGTTTTGTCGGAGGCGACACTGATATTTTAATCGTTTAAGAGCCACGGGTAAGTTGTAGGACTATTGTTTAAAAGCTGGCAGGTAAGGTGTAGGACTGCCTGTAGGACTATTGTTTAAAAGCTGGCAGGTAAGGTGTATGACTGTCATTAGGACTATTGTTTAAAAGCTGGCAGGTAAGGTGTAGGACTGTCATTAGAACTATTGTTTAAAAGCTGGCAGGTAAGGTGTAGGACTGCCTGTAGGACTATTGCTTAAAAGCTGGCAGGTAAGGTGTAGGACTGCCTGTAGATCTATTGTTTATTGAAAATGAGAAGGCAACTTTTTTTGTAACACTTGGACTTTGAACCCACGGAGTCTTTTTGTTTTTTGTTTTTTTAAATACCCGGTGTAAAATCTGCACCTGGTTAAGCATTAGTTTAAAATATGTTTCTATAAACATCGCCGGTGAGAAATCTCAAACGGAGACCAACGCAGTACCCGGTATATGGATTGAGCTGATTGTATTGGACTTTGAAGAAAAGGATTTTAAATTTTAAACAATTTTTAAATGCTGGGACCAATAGGCCCCACACGAGGGTCAGTCGTGTCACTAGGGTTCCTGTCATTGTCACCCAGTGCGGTAAACTCATGGGGTCATCCTTCCGGACTTCTCCTAGTCCTGTTTCTCACGTGCTACTTTGATTTGATAAGCACCCTGCTCTGGTGGCACCCTGCTCTTTCGGCATCCTGCGCTAGTGTCATCCTGCTGGCACCCTGCTCTGGTGGCACCCTGCTCTTTCGGCATCCTGCGCTAGCGTCATCCTGCTGGCACCCTGTTCTGGTGGCACCCTGCTCTTTCGGCATCCTGCGCTAGTGTCATCCTGCTCATGTAGAACGGCTATGAAATCGTATAGAATGACCTTACATTTCGGTGTCATCCTGCTGGCACCCTGCTCTTGTAGAACGGTTATGAAATCGTATAGAATGACCTTACATTTCGGTGTCATCCCTTGTGGACAGCGGCTTTACTCTAAGACACATGTGTCAATCAAACTCAAGGCCCGCGAGCCACATCGGACCCGCCGTACAATTATATCCGGCCCGAGAGAGCTTTTTAGGCAAAAAGATGATTTTATGGTCCAGCGATATAAAGTGCAAATAAAAGTCTCTAATTAGCAGACTTTCTGAACGATAGGCTACCTGAGAGCGTTCTCGTTTCGATCAGAATAAGCGAAAATAAAACTTGTGTAGCGAGTGGATGTTCGTGGTTACAGAAACCTAGCAACGTTCAGTTGCTCGTGTTGGATGGCGCATAAGAAATGAAAGTAGTGTAGTTCCCAGATATTACATCAGCTTTTCCCGCTACGACTAACGTGATACCAATCAAGCTTCTGTCAGTAGATGCGCACACTAACGTGATACCAATCAAGCTTCTGTCAGTAGATGCGCACTCTTTTTTTAAAATAAAAAATAAAAATCAAAGCTAGCCTTAAATTTTAAGTTAAAATGACCAAGTGAAAAGTTGATTATATGAAAACAGAGCTTTACAAAGTCGCTGGGAGGCTAATTATATCTTTACTGATATTGGAGGTAAACCTGTGTGTCTAATTTGTGGAGATAATGTGGCTGTCATCATGGAATATCATCTGAGACGGCACTAGGAGACGAGTTAAAAAGCCTGAATGTAGAGCAGAAGCTACAGTAGGTATAGAAGAATTGAAAATGAATTTAACATCACCAAAGCAAAATCACAAACCGAAGATGATGTGAATTCACAGCAAGTTTTATTGTGGCGGGGGAGATCACAAAATCAGGCCGACCATTTGCAGAAGGAGAGTTTCTGAAGTGCTGCATGATGAAAGTGTGTGACGTCATGTGTTTAGAAAAAAAGCAGACATAAAGCAGAAATACGGTTGCTGATCGGGTTAGTGAGATGTCCACTGATGTGAAAACACAGTTGATCGAAAAAGGTAAAGACTTTGTTCCATTTTCACATGGAAGGTTTACTGAACACTGTAACACAAATCACAAATTTAACAGTGCCAAAGGTTTAGTAGATTTTTCCAGCTGATCGAGGTAATCTTTCAATTCATGGACATCTAAGGAAAATAATCCACAATTATTCGGGATCAAAAGTGTAAATGTGAGTTGGCGTTCCTGTCTGACATAATCACTCATCTCAACGTCTTTAACCTACAGCTCCAAGGACGGTGCTACTGTCTGACATAATCACTCATCTCAACGCCTTGAACCTGCAGCTCCAAGGACGGGACCACCTGATCCCTGATATCCATGATGTATTGAAGCTGCTCTTACATGAGAAACCAATGCACCATTGCAACTTGTCTCAATTTTCTTGTTGCCAAGCAATGTTGAACCAAGTTAACACTATGGTGTTTCCCAATAGACACTTTGCGGGGAAAACTAAGCTTACTTTGCGCCGAGATCGCACGGTGCTTTAGTGACTTTGAAGCACAGAAAATTATTTTCGAGGTGTTCTGAAGCAGATTTGTCATAGACGTGGAAACCTGTAAATTTGCAGATGGAGCTAAAAGAAGAGCTGCGGTGTAATGAAACATCCAGCTCTTCTGCTAATTGGCATGAGAGCGAACATGGGTATGTCAATTATTTTTTATTAATAAAACTTGTTTTCTGTTTCAATTTTATTAATGTTTAGAAAGGTTTCATTTTCCGCTCATTGAGCCCACAACCGTATGTGTGATTTCAGTTTTGGCCCGCCGAGCGATAGAGTTTGACAGCCCTGCTCCAAGACAATGGTCGGCAGGCAAACTCATTAATCAAAAGAGCCAGAAATCAGCAGCAGGACGATTTAAAAAAAAATTGAGAGCTAAATTTCTTTTCAAGTGCCAAGTTTTCGAAGTAAAAACCGATTTGGGGCCGACTGGCCGAGCCGCACTCAGGCCGGAAAGAAGAGCCGCGGTTTGCCGACCACTGCTCTAAGTACACTAAGATATTGACTTATTAGCAAACGTAATTTTTTGTGCTTTGTATTCAAGTTTTACAGACAATCATTAGGCATTTTGATATAGAATATAATTACCCGCCGTTAGAGCATAATTACCCGTCGTTAGAGTAAATTAGATCAATCCTGAACCATTCGCAGACATAGAGAATTGAAAACACAACACAGTTCATTTCCGTATTTATTTATTTATTCTTTGCTTGTTGAGAATCTTGTGCTTCAATTTTGTTGGCCATCTGAAGATGAGTTCAAACATTTGAAGAATAAAAACAAATATTTACTGATCTTTTATTTAAAAAAAAATTGGTATTAAGTTTGCTTTTGTTCGTGGCTGGCTGGCAAAAATCTTCGGACGGCTTACTGACCCACTTCCCGTCAACCCATCGAGCTGAACTTGTCACATAGACTCGTTGCCATTGACAACACATGCTATCAAATTTTCAGCACTACCCCAACCACCAAAAATTAGTTTTTCCTTTTTTTTTTCAATGTGGGAAGATGAAGTAAATATGATTCCACTGATTTCACGAAATAAGATTCCCGCTCGATAACTGCATTACTGGTAAGTGAGATTCTTTTTGCAAAAAAAAAAAAAAAAAAAAAAAATTGCAAGTGCGTTTGTTGCGTCATATTTTTTTGTTTTTCTGAAATAGTTGATGTAATAAATCTGCACTGTAAAAGCTGATGGGTCAAAAGGATATTAATATAGTTCAGGGGCGTGGAAAAAAAATGTGCGGTTGAAAGTCTTTTGGGGGAGGGGGGGGGGGAGAACTTATTGGGATTCAAATAAAGTGCGATGTTGGTACGCATGCTTTGTCAAATTATCAACCCCATCCCTTGATATTACATCTTATAAAGGATTTAACCACCACAACTATTTCTTTAAAATAGTTAGTCTATTCGATTGAATAACTAGAAACTACTAGACACCAATACTGCTCGGTCAAATAATTAAAATTTAGATAAGAAAACTATTATCACGTGCATCTTTTGTTTATCTAATTCTCGCGAGATTACATTCTGGCCGAATGTCCCGTCTTCTTACTTCTTGTCTGTTTAAAATGGGGCCACTATCCTACCAGCTATCGGCCATCTGGTTCATAATGGGGGCTGCTTATTGGTGCTCAGTTCCAGGGTCGGAGCCGGCTGAGAACTGGAGAATGGGTAATTACTGGCAGTCGACAAGGGGAGATGACGCTGGTAGTTGAGATGTGGCAAGTCGTGCCAGATTACCTTATCAAATCTCGCCGCTGGCTCGTGATTGGAATACGAGACGAGAGATTTTCCCCCCAACGCCTCTAAATGTCGGTAACTATTGTTTGTTGTCAGAGTGCCTTGTTCTGTTGTTCTATTTCAGTGTTTGTCAAACTTTTTCCGGCCATCGCCCCCCCCCCTTTTTTGGGCCATAAACCCCCCCCCCCCCCCGAGCGCCCCCTCCCCGTCTACTATATTTTATACATTCTCATAAAAATAATTCCCACGATCCCCTGTTGAAGATATTTCCACAAAAAATGTGAAAGTGAAACATATTTCATGTTATTTAATCAAAATACAATTATAAGTTTTTACTTTTATTGTAATACATTCGATAATTATTTTGTTTGAACGATGTTTTGGCTTGTGTTAGATATCTAATGTTTACACTGGTCATTTAAGTGATGTATGCGGGCTTGGTACAGTGAAGTATGCGCTTGGTACAGTGATGTATGGGCTTGGTACAGTGATGTATTTGCTTGGTACAGTGATGTATGGGCTTTATACAGTGATGTATGGGCTTGGTACAGTGATGTATTTGCTTGGTACAGTGATGTATGGGCTTGGTACAGTGATGTATTTTCTTGGTACAGTGAAGTATGGGCTTTGTACAGTGATGTATGGGCTTGGTACAGTGATGTATTTGCTTGGTACAGTGAAGTATGGGCTTGGCATATTGGTTGCAGTTTGTCAATATACAAAGGGCTAAGTCTCATTATAGTGCAGAAACTTAATTCACCATGCCCGTAATTGTACGCTATTTCTTTGATTTGGAGCAAAGTCGGGCGGCAAAACTAAATACCCTTTCCAATAAATACAATGTTACAATGCATTACGGAGCTTTTTAGCCACCCCTTTGCAGGATAGGGTCTACAGTTCCTTTCAATCTGCAGTAGAAACAACGGACTTAAGTTTACGCTCAATAATACTACGTTAGCTGACTAAGCCCTTTTTAATCGTCACCAACTTCCTCAATAATAAAATGGAATTACCAACAAAAGAAAATCTTAAATACGCCGATACCATGTAACAAGAGAATTTTCTCATAAATACTTGTATGTCGCTTTGTCCTCCAGTTCTCATCGGCTGGAACTCCTTATGACCTGTGACGGCTAGATCTAATATAGCGCTTGAATAGAGTTTATTTTTTATACCAATTTCATTTTTTATTGTACCGGTATTAAGAAACTATTTGGAATAAATAAACAATGCCTTGAGTGATGGGTTTTCAGAGTCAAGAGAAGCATTTGCGTCTTTAAAAATGCCCACAAAATTTTTTTCTAAAGCAACCTAGTGTTTGCGATGAATGACACAAGGATTTGTTTAAACCTGTAACATGTTTGCTGTCACTGATAAATAGCGAATGACGGTTATGACCTGTCACTGATGACTTAAATATGTCTTTACGCGGAAGTTCCTTGAAAACCCGCAGAACAATAACAAATATATTGACGACCCCGTCACATCTGTTTCTAGACGTTTTGTAAGCGATAACCCGTAAAAAAAACGTCCAGGGAAGAAATATTTATCTGAAAAGTCAGCTCATCCAGTTGTCACCCAAACCCTGTCAACATCTGCTGCCATACACAAATGATCTTGTATATTCTTTTGCCTTGCGTTCATGAACTCAGAACCTCACTAATTGTTGGTATAAGGATGAGTTCGTTAGAACCTCACTAACTGTTGGTATAAGGATGAGTTCGTTAGAACCTCACTAACTGTTGGTATAAGGATGAGTTCGTTAGAACCTCACTAACTGTTGGTATAAGGATGAGTTCGTTAGAACCTCACTAACTGTTGGTATAAGGATGAGTTCGTTAGAACCTCACTAACTGTTGGTATAAGGATGAGTTCGTTAGAACCTCACTAACTGTTGGTATAAGGATGAGTTCGTCATGATTGTTTGTTGCGTTAACGATATAGAAATCAACAATGTAATGTAATATATGGTGCACGCAGCCATGGATGATTTGATGCAGGTAATGTATGGTGCACGCAAGCCATGGATGATTTGATGCAGGTAATGAATGATGCACGCAAGCCATGGATGATTTGATGCAGGTAATATATGGTACGCGTAAGCCATGGATGATTTGATGCAGGTAATGTATGGTACACGTAAGCCATGGATGATTTGATGCAGGTAATGTATGGTGCACGCAAGCCATGGATGATTTGATGCAGGTAATGTATGGTACACGTAAGCCATGGATGATTTGATGAGACGCTTTAAAAAAAAAAACAAGCTTGAAAATACACAGCTAATTTGCAAAGATGGTTTACTACTACTGAGTGTTGTCACCCGACAGCGTCATACATTTGCGAATTGTTGTAAATGACTGCTGATACTTCCATTTGAAAGTTGGATCACTGAAATTTTCACTATTCTTGTGTGTGACTAAATTTTGTTTCTTCATTTCATTCTATTTATCATCGACTCCAATTTAATGACGACAATCAAAACAGAGTATCGTTCAATTTTTAAAAATAAAATTTATAACTAAAAAGCGTATTCTTGATTAAACTTCCCAATGCCCCCAAACTTTCCCAAAATGCCTTTCAGCGCCCTCCTAAGCCACCCCAAAGCACCCAGTGGGGCGGTACCGGTCACTTTAAGAACCACTGGCGTATTTACTTGAGTCGGACCGAATGGAAATGCATCAATATTTTTATTGCCAGGTGTCACATGACCATCATTTTCAGCGTTGGTACAAAGGCCTTTTGGTCTAAAATGTAGAACATGACCATCATTTTCAGCGTTGGTACAAAGGCCTTTTGGTCTAAAATGTAGAGCATGCCACTAATTTGTCAAATGTGAAACCGAAGAATATTTTATTATTGTGACGCAACAAGTAAAAATAATATACGTAGGTAAGTATTCAACATCTTGTCATTCATGACATTACTTGACTCTGTGTCATCCATGACATTACTTGACTCTGTGTCATTCATGACATTACTTGACTCTATGTCATCCATGACATTACTTGACTCCGTGTCATTCATGACATTACTTGACTCGTAATCATTCATGGCATTACGTAACTGTGTGTCTTTGACGGCATTACTTGCCCGTGTGTCAATCATGGCATGACTTGACTTTGTATGGATTGACTTTGTTATTTTACAAGACGCAAGTAGCGTAGCCAGTAATTATGACAGTTTGGGGGTGGGGTGCACGTTTTAAAATATCGAACGCTCACAAAATCTCGGTTGAAAGGACTTAAAACTTTGGCTAGGAATTAAACTAAAAAGTACATCTGGTGTCAACCACCAACCCGTTCACTGAACGTAGCAGACGCGGTCAACCAGAATAATTTGTGTCAACCCGCCTTCGTCGACCCAGCAACCATTTCATGCCGTTCACCAAGAGAACACTGCACGAGAAATACTACATTTTAGAGTAGATACAATGTCTTTAATAAAAAAAAAAGTCTAATAACAGCTTAATGGTCATTGTTTTTTTTATCAAGGACAGTGGGAAAAGTTCAAAGTTGTACGCCAACGTCTCAAATAAGTCTTTGTAATTCGAAAGGACAAAAATATTACCATAAAGTATCACCAGATAGTGTTACGGTAGCAGAAAGTATGATCAGAAAGTGTTATGGTAGCAGAAAATATCACCAGATAGTGTTACGGTAGCAGAAAGTATGATCAGAAAGTTTTAAGGTAGCAGAAAGTATCACCAGATAGTGTTACAATGGCAGAAAGTATGATAAGAAAGTGTTACGGTAGCAGAAAGTATGATCAGAAAGTGTTACGGTAGCAGAAAGTATGATCAGAAAGTGTTACGGTAGCAGAAAGTATGATCAGGAAGAGTTACAGTAGCAGAAAGTATGATCAGAAAGTGTTACGTTAGCAGAAAGTATCACCAGATAGTGTTACGGTGGCAGAAAGTATCACCAGATAGTGTTACGGTAGCAGAAAGTATCACCAGATAATGTTACGGTAGCAGAAAGTATGATCAGAAAGTGTTACGTAGCAGAAAGTATCACCAGATAGTGTTACGGTGGCAGAAAGTATGATCAGAAAGTGTTACGTAGCAGAAAGTATGATCAGAAAGTGTTACGGTAGCAGAAAGTATGATCAGAAAGTGTTACGGTGGCAGAAAGTATCACCAGATAGTGTTACGGTAGCAGAAAGTATCACCAGATAGTGTTACGGTAGCAGAAAGTATCACCAGATAGTGTTACGGTAGCAGAAAGTATGATCAGAAAGTGTTACGGTAGCAGAAAGTATCACTAGATAGTGTTACGGTAGCAGAAAGTATGATCAGAAAGTGTTACGGTTGCAGAAAGTATCACCAGAAAGCGTTACGGTAGCAGAAAGTATCACCAGAAAGTGTTACGGTAGCTGAAAGTATCACCAGATAATGTTACGGTAGCAGAAAGTATCACCAGATAATGTTACGGTAGCAGAAAGTATCACCAGAAAGTGTTACGGTAGCAAAAAGTATCACCAGATAGTGTTACAGTAGCAGAAAGTATGATCAGAAAGTGTTACGGTAGCAGAAAGTATCACCAGATAGTGTTACGGTAGCAGAAAGTATGATCAGAAAGTGTTACGGTAGCAGAAAGTATCACCAGATAGCGTTACAGTAGCAGAAAGTATCACCAGAAAGTGTTACGGTAGCTGAAAGTATCACCAGATAATGTTACGGTATCAGAAAGTATGATCAGAAAGTGTTACGGTAGCAGAAAGTATCACCAGATAGTGTTATGGTAGCAGAAAGTATGATCAGAAAGTGTTACGGTAGCAAAAAGTATGATCAGAAAGTGTTACGGTAGCAGAAAGTATGATCAGAAAGTGTTAAGTTAGCAGAAAGTATCACCAGATAGTGTTACGGTGGCAGAAAGTATCACCAGATAGTGTTACGTTAGCAGAAAGTATCACCAGATAGTGTTACGGTAGCAGAAAGTATCACCAGATAGTGTTACGGTAGCAGAAAGTATGATCAGAAAGTGTTACACATAAAGTGCTACCATTTCTAGAGGAGCATTCTTTTTTTTTAAAGATTCTAGTTTTAACAAGCATTTTTATTTCCGATTGGAAGAACCCTAATGGCCCTTAAAAACCTGTAGTCCTAGATTGATTAGACTCCCAACGACATAGTATGACCTTGCCCATCTAGGGTCAACGTTGATTGGCCTACTAAAATATTAATAGTGTTTGCTCTCAGTCTTGATCGATGACTTTTAAAATAAAAATTTAAATGTTCAATTAATAATATATGAAATGCATACGATTCGGTACCTTTAATAATAATTGGGGGGGGGGGGGGGAGAGGAAATAATAAAAAAATAAAAAAAATAAAATTGAATTGATAATGGTCTGGAACAGCGGTATATTGCCAAATTCGTAACAAAGAGTTCGCAGTTAGTATGTCCCCTTATGCCATATCGGTCACCGACACAGTCAGTCAAATTACGATTAGGGGATCTGGCGCCTGGGCCCACGAAGCTCCTTCAGCGGAGTTTCGAGTCCATCCGCCAATGCATTTTTAAGTGTTTGATATAAAAATTTGTAGAAACGGACATTTTTTTCAATTTAAAAAAACTTGATTTTTTTGTGAAATTAGTTCTTGATTTTAGGCATATTTATTATTTTGAAGTAACGGTTCGCACGAACCTCACCGAACCGGCTCCAAACCACCGCTGGTCTGGAATGATTTCACCACTTGCGTATTATCACTACAAAGACCAAACCAACCCAGTCAGATGTTACAAGTAGGAGCTAAAGGAACAGATGTTATTGTTATTGTATAACCGGTTGATGACCTCACTTTTATTTTACATCTGTGATACACTGTCAGCAGTGTTTCTTGTTTGGTTAGACTTCAGCTACAAGATTTTTACTACATACGCCTCGCAGATTGAGCATCCGCTGAATTTTGAATGCCGGGTAATTACTCTATACCGTGACAGGAAGTTGTCAAACGGGAAATTAATCTATCGAAGTGGCTATTGAGTTTAATGTGCCCGAAAGGGGGCGCTGCGTGTCCTTGTACATTTTGGCTAATGCTATTCGGATGTCATTTGTAGTAGTTTATTTTAGTTAAAATGAAAAATTAAGTTTACAAACGTATAGTACATTCAATTATCAATTCTGGTACCTGTGTACCAATAGGTGCATCCTTAATCTCTACCGTGACAGTAACTGGTCTAATAGGTAATTAATCTATACCATGATAATAAGTGGTCTACCAGAGTTCGTCTCTCTAGTTTAGGACACGAGGATACTTGAAAGATTTCGACTCACTGAGGCCAAGGACAGACAACCAACCAATGGTATAGTCAAAGGAATGAAATGGAGTGAAAACAACTCAAGCCCCGCCCACTTAACCGGGGAAATCTACAAATGAAGATGTTTACCTTGAGAGGCGTCCACGAAGATTGAAGGCGCCATCTTGAATATCTGCGTCAAGGTACACGCGAGATGACACGAGAGATCTCTTATGACAAGTCACCCCGTGGTTCGCGTCCAAATTGAAGTATAATTCTATGTGGATAGTGCGGAGAGTTTGGGCGAGTTGAGAAAATGCTGAAGTTAAACAAGTTGACCGTAAAATAAGCGATGGTAGTGCGGAAAACAGTTAAGACACGCAATGGGTGATTATAACTTATTTGAATGTCTTAACTAAATAGGAAATAACAAAACAAAAAAATACTGACAGCTAACCAATGATTGAGATTATTTGAAAATGATGGGTGTGGTCTATTGAGGAAACAAAAGCAAATCGATATTTGCCCAAGACCGAAACAAGTTTAATGGCGGGCAGACCAATGATTAAAATGAACAAGTTTAATGGCGGGCAGACCAATGATTAAAATGAACACGTTTAATGGCGGGCAGACCAATGATTAAAATGAACAAGTTTAATGGCGGGCAGACCAATGATTAAAACGAACAAGTTTAATGGCGGGCAGACCAATGATTAAAATGAGCAAGTTTAATGGCGGGCAGACCAATTATTAAAATGAACAAGGTCACTTGAAAAATGCAGTTTTTCAAAGTAACATTTTAACGGACAAGCGATTCAGGAAAGCCAATTTGGCTTGTATGTCACACAGCCAATTTGGGATGTAGGTCACACAGCCAATTTGGGATGTAGGTCACACAGCCAATTGGGAACGAATGTAACACAGCCAATTTGGGACGTAGGTCACACAGCCAATTTGGGATGTAGGTCACACAGCCAATTTACAACGTAGGCGAAACAGCCCATTGGGAACGTAGGTCACACAGCCAATTTGGGATGTAGGTCACACAGCATATTTACGACGTAGGCTAAACAGCCAATTGGGAATTTAGAACACACAGCCAATTTGGGATGTAGGTCACACAGCAAATTTACGACGTAGGCTTAACAGCCAATTGGGAATTTAGAACACACAGCCAATTTGGGATGTAGGTCACACAGCCAATTTACGTCGTAGGCGAAACAGCCAATTGGGAACGTAGGTCACACAGCCAATTTGGCTTGAATGTCACACGTCCAATTTGGGATGTAGGTCACACAGCCAATTTGGGATGTAGTTCACACAGTGGCGTCGCAGGAGTTGCCGGAATGTTTCATTGTATCAATGTTATCCGCCTTCCGGCACCATCTCCGGGTTTGAATTCAGAGTTGCCTTCTTTTAGATGAGTTGCCGTCCAAGGTTAACGGGTTCCATCCAATTTGGGACGTAGATCACACAGCCAATTTAGGATGTAGGTCACACAGCCAATTTGGGACGTATGAATCACAGAAAAATTGGCCCGTAGGTATATTTAAGCTTAAGTTTTAGATCAATGTTAGTAATTAGGTTTAAAAATTTCATTTACTTAAGAGAAAGAAGGAATTTTTAATCGCTTTCATAGACCAACTTCATGCTGCCCTAGACCATCTCCATGCTGTCCTAGACCATCTTCATGCTGTCCTAGATCATCTTCATGCTGCCCTAGACCATCTCCATGCTGTCCCGGAACATCTTCATGCTGCCCTATACCATCTTCATGCTTTTTTAACCTAGTATTTGTTTCAACGTTTTATAGATATATTTTGTTTGCCTCCTTGTCTACGTCCAGACATACGTTGCCTCCTTGTCTACGTCCAGACATACGTTGCCTCCTTGTCTATGTCCAGATATACGTTGCCTCCTTGTCTACGTCCAGACATACGTTGCCTCCTTGTCTACGTCCAGACATATGTTGCCTCCTTGTCTACGTCCAGACATGCGTTGCAGACACTTGGTTGATTTGATGTAAATAAAAGTGCCGCCATACATTTTTTTAATGAAAGTGCCATATTTGCAGATCGTTCAGGTTATTAGTACCAATGCATACAATGTCAAAGTATAAATTAATTCGCAGGACGAAATCCACAAGGCCTGGGATTATTCTTATAGGATTATTAGCTGGTTCCCAACAGCAAATCGCCTCTCTCCACGCCGCTGGATGACCCCAAAGGGAACATTGGCGGTGGATTAAACTCCTGACCATCAGCTTGAGATTTGCTCAGTTTAGACCACTCGGCCACTCAGTTTAGACCACTCGGCCACCCAGCACCCATTATATGTCTTTATATTGTAAGTAAATAGGTACTACCTGTGTATGTGGATTATTCCATTCATGGAATGTCAAAATAGAAGTCACGACCTGCTTACATGAGATACACTATCATTTACACCCATTTTCATTTCATGGATCACCAATTTTTTTTTCGCTGACATAGACCCCATACTCTATATTCTAAATGCTTAACTTCAGGTCTAGTTTTTAAATCATGTTTTTGGGTCCACGTTTACAAATGCCTGAAAGTGACAATGTGTATGTGATTGTATCCCTTTTTTTCGACTCTCTCCCTTCAATAATAAAACTTCATACATGACATGATATTTCTTGCCTGATTTTCATTCCATTTTTGATGATATTATGTCCTTTGAATGAACTTATTGCCATTTTAAAAAAAAATATTTTCTCCGCTGAATGAAATGTTCCCCCTTGAATTATTTCGTCTGCTGCTCATTGTAAGAGATCTCTGCTATAGCTTTTTAAAAAAAAATCTATCTATATCTATAGAGCATTATGATAGGGGATGAAACTCTGGAAATGACAGAGTACTCGCCCATGATTTAATAGATGTAGACTCCCAAGAATAGATCAGTGATAGTACGGGCTGTAATGGAAGAAAATTACTCAATTAGATCCTGGTTCTTCTCATTATAAAGACTTTCTACGACATTCTTAACTTAGTCAGGAGGAAAGAAATAGAAGTGGAAAAAAAAATGTAATGAAAATATTGTAGATTTTCACCCAAGTAAAGGTCTGCTCATCTTAACAAAGTTGTGACGATTGTAGATGAGAAGCTCGGTGATATGTAAGTAAATACAAAATCACTGGCTGGCAACTACCAAGACAGTAGTGTGATACTACCAAGACAGTAGTGTGATACTACCAAGACAGTAGTGTGATACTACCAAGACTGTAGTGTGATACTACCAAGACAGTAGTGTGATACTACCAAGACAGTAGTGTGATACTACCAAGACTGTAGTGTGATACTACCAAGACAGTAGTGTGATACTACCAAGACAGTAGTGTGATACTACCAAGACTGTAGTGTGATACTATTTAGACGATAGTGTTATATTACCAAGACAGTAGTGTGATACAACAAAGACGGTAGTATGATACTACCAAGATGGTAGTGTGGTACTACCAAGGCATTAGTGTAATACTACCAAAACAGTAGTGTGATATTACCAAGACAATAGTGGGATACTACCAAGACAGTAGTGGGATACTACCAAGTCAGTAGTGGGATACTACCAAGACAGTAGTGGGATACTACCAAGACAGTTGTGGGATACTACCAAGACGGTTTTGGAATACACCAAGACAGTAGTGGGATACTACCAAGACAGTAGTGGGATACTACAAGACAGTAATGGGATACGACCAAGACAGCAGTGGGATACTACCAAGTCAGTAGTGGGATACTACCAAGACAGTAGTGGGATACTACCAAGACGGTAGTGTGATACTACCAAAACAGTAGTGTGATACTACCAAGACAGTAGTGGGAAACTACCAAGACAGTAGTGGGATACTACCAAGACGGTAGTGTGATACTACCAAAACAGTAGTGTGATAGAAAAATAAGTAATATTAAGAAATTGTGTAAAGAAGTTCCGTTTCTTGCTTCTATAAACCAACATTGGTTGCTCAACAAAGATGCATTAGAAAAGAGATACCATAACAGAACGTGTAGTTTTATTGCCCAAAAACTCTCAATTACAAATCATTGCATTTTAAACAGGATCTCCTCACTGTGTCATGAAGGTGTTAAATTGGTGTCTTATATATGGTGTCATTATTGTGGGTCCCGCTATAGTTGCAAACATTTTAGATTATTTTATCTTGGATTTTTTTTTAACGTGTGTGGTTTCTTGTGATAGCGGTGATGTCTCTTTGTAGCAACAATGTTTGTGGTCACTTTTGATAGCGGCATTGCCTCTAATATAGTGTAGCAACAGGTTACTGGAAATTTGATCGAAAGAAATTTTGTCGACGGAAATTTGATCGACGGAAGTTTGATCGAACGGAAATTTGGTCGAATCTTTTTTCAGTTCAGACGTTAAAATTTTCGTCAAATTTCTTTTTGAACGCACTGTACTATATAGTCAAACAAAATAATGCGTCTAAAAAGAAATTTGACGCACAATTTTAACGTGTAAGCTAAAAAAAGATTCGACCAAATTTCTGTTCGATCAAATTTCCGTCGATCAATTTTTCGTCGACAATGTTTGTTATCAATGATATAGTGTAGCAACGACGTGCGTGGTCACTTGTGATAGCGGCGATGACCGGGTAGTTGGACAATAACAATGTGATGTACCGGTAGTAATTCTCCTGTCAGGATTTTTAAAAAAGAATATCGATTTTTTGGAGTAGGTGAACAGTTGATCGACTGAGATTTTGACCAATATTCTACAGAGGTCTATTTCCATAAAAATGAGAAATAACTGATGAGTTATTTCTCATTTTTTTTTATCCTGTCAGGATTTTAAAAAAAAAAAAAAAAAAAAAAAAAAAAAAAAAAAAAAAAGAATATCGATTTTTTTTTTTTTTGGAGTATGTGAACAGTTGATCGACTGAGATTTTGACCAATATTCTACAGAGGTCTATTTCCATAAAAATGAGAAATAACTGATGAGATGACTAAGGCTGGAGAGATTGTGTTAGTCGTCCGTTACGTGAGGGAAATAAAGCCAGGCGATGAGTCTTGTAGGCTGGAGTTATTATGGACGGGGTAGCAAGTCCCTCCATACCACCCAAACTGTACAATGTCGGGTGCATCAGTGAAAGGGAATTGCTTCTTTTCAGGACATCGGCAGGACGGAAATATCAAACAGCAACTTGTTTTACAAAAGGGAGATTGGGATGAGGGGGTAAGCTGGTGAATGTAATAGCATCGCCGTTGGTGTATGTGTGTGGCGTGGGGTGTGTGTGCGGAAAGGTCGTTTCACTTGACAGTATTATAGGACAATACACAGATCTTAGAGCACAGACATAGACTTACCCATCAGGACTATTTACACTTACTTCCAGCACCAATAACATGGGCAAGTGCCATATACACCTATCCACCACTATTTACACGTATCCACCACTATTTACACTTATCCACCAGCACCACTTACACTTTTACACTTTCTTCCAGCACCATTAAAACTTATAGTCCAGTACCATATATAACTATCCACCAACACCATCATTTACAATTATCCTAGCACAAAAAGCCGTAATATATATATATATATATATATATATATATTATATATATATATATATATATACATATATAATGGATTTTAATGTTGAAATTAATAACCATAATCTATCAATATATGGAATGATGCGTAGAACAATTTAAAAAAACGAAACTATAAAAGAATGCGTGGTAAAAGGAATATCGACTTGAGCGTGTTAATAAAGGCGTGACGCTTACACAAAAATGTGTGGTAGTGTCCCATACCGTGGATGATTTTATTAGTGTGTATTAAAAATTGTGTGGGTGCGGGATTTGATATATTCATTTTGCCCCAGGCAGCACAAGATATGCCTCAGAGTAAAGGAATCAGTTTGATAGATAATGAATCTTCTTCGGTAAAGACATATCAAGGGGAGGGAATTGATTATGTACACGTTTTCGTGCGTGACAATAACTTTAAATTCGAATGTTATTACAGTCGAGAAAAAGAGGTTTAAAATTTTCTTTTAACAAATACAGTGGAACCTCTCATAACGCGCATAATTCTTTCCAGAATCTTACTCGTTAAGCGAAGCACTCGTTAAACGAAACAATTTTTCCCATACAAATCAATGTAAAATACGATTACGCGTTCCATTCTGAAAAAAGTGTTCAAAATGTTTTATTAACATTTATTCAAATAAAATTACTTATGAATTGTTAAGGAGTGTAACAACTTGGAATACAAGATTAGATTTAAAACAAAAAACGTAAATAAAATATGAATTTATAACAAATAATGAATCCTTTGTAACTAGAAAACTGTCTAAAGACATTTGTTTTTGCCGACTCTTCAAAATTTGACGAAAATGTGTCACAGCATTATCATTGTGAATAAATTTGTAGCACGAATAGCCACCTCCTTATTAGGGTGATGCTTCTCAATGTACAATGCAACAGTTTCCCATGCTTTCAGCATTTCTCTTATTGGGCTAGAAGATTGTTGCTCTGCTACTTCCTCCTCCATTAATGAGCTCTCCTCCATAATTTCTTGCTGTGAAACACGATGCAAATCCATAATGATAGATTGTTGATGTTGACCGATTGTATGTGCGCGCTAGATTAGCCACGCTCACACCTTGTTCTCGCTTTTTTTCAATGATTTTACGTTTCATTTCAAAAGTTATTTTTTCTCTCTTATGATTGTCTTCTTGTGGTTTTTTCTTCAAAGACATTTTAGCACAGGTTATTACACTTTGCACATAAAAAATTACGAATACTGTCTAAATACAAAATTTGTAAAAACTGGTGATCACACACGAAAACAATACGCCAACAGACGGAGTGTTAAACACAGACTAATGCATCGGCGCGGAAGTTCTCCTTTCTGCGTAACTCGTTATACGAAGTTTCGCTCGTTAAAGGAGCAACTTCTTCACATATTTTTTGCTCGCTATGCGATATTACTCGTTATGAGAGGTGCTCGTTATGAGAGGTTCCACTGTATATATTACACCAATGAAGAAAATATAGTTCAATGGCGTTGAAAAAACGTGGGTATATTTACTAAGTATACCCATACCTCAATTAAACCTTATAAAAACCCAATAATTTTACACACGTGAAAATGTAATCTTAAATATAGAGCCAGAGTTTCTTCAAGATAAGAAAACCTAATCTTGTTTCAGCTTTTCCAAAAGAAAAGTGGGCATAAGTTTGTATGAGATTAGTAATGCTAAAAAAGTAAAATGAACACCCAAGGCGATTACAGATTACAGATTACAGATTACAGATTACAGATTACAGACTGAAAATGGATTTGGACGGTTAAGAGATTCGTCTGTAGATAAAAAATTTTTTTTAGGATTTTCCGATAATCTAGTAGAAAAACAAGACAAATGTTTTGTACTATTTTTTAATGAAAATACCAACATATCAAATTATGTTAATTTGAAATATATTTAAAATAGAATATAGGTTTTTTGTTGTAAATTTAAGGTCATATTGTTACATTTTGAGAAAAGGTAGTTCAAGGCGCGAATAGGGATGTGATGGGCGTATATTACAGATAAATACTTCTCAAAACTAAATGATAATAGAAACGTTAACATCATTACATAGATACTTCTATTTTAAAATAAGGAATTCTGATGATTTTTCGCAATAGAAAGTAGGAAGTAGCGCAAAATTGCTTCCATCATTATCACGGTAACATCGGGTCATATATTCTAGCAGGGCGAAAACTAACAGTTCTGCATTTAAAGGATTTCTTAAAAATTATAATAGAAATTCCTGTTTTATCTATGTAAATCGAAACAATTTAAACCCGATAAATATATTTGCTTATATGTAAATACTAGAAAATATCACCCGATTTTATCGACATTGTAGGCCATGACGTCATTTGCGTGGATTCACTCCCCTTATCTTTAAAATATTTTTTTAAATATAGTTACATTTTCATTAATATGACGGAGGCAAATTTTTGGCAAAATTTT
The DNA here is from genome assembly GCA_964017045.1 of Omphiscola glabra. Classification (NCBI taxonomy): domain Eukaryota; kingdom Metazoa; phylum Mollusca; class Gastropoda; family Lymnaeidae; genus Omphiscola; species Omphiscola glabra. The sequence continues at coordinate 4,465,872 of OZ024795.1, read as the reverse complement.
TATTGGTTGATTAATTATAATTTTTAAAATTTCATTGGTTGGCCTATTAAATACGTTAAAAAGCGCCGCCAAGCGGCGCCATTTTTAAAGATAATCTTAGAGGTTGACCACGGTGTGTTTCATTAATTTTTGGATATTCTTTTCGTTGGAACCTGAAATAAAGTGTGTAAAAGTGTATTCCATGAAAATGTAACTTGGGTTTTCATTACTTCTTTATTTTATAATTAATTTTGTGCCACTTTTCTTTGTTTTTTAAAAAATTTTCCTACTTTTCAGGGTCAAAACCCAGCGCCACGTTAGGCTAAGGAGAGTGTCAAAACGCTGGTTCCGATAGGGTCAAAACCCTGGTGAGGGAGAGGGTCAAAACCCTGTTAGGGAGAGGGTCAACACCCTGGTTAGGGAGAGGGTCAAAAACCTGTTAGGGAGAGGGTCAAAACCCTGTTAGGGAGAGGGTCAAAACCCTGTTAGGGAGAGGGTCAAAACCGGGTTAGAGAGGAATTTAGAGTTCAGGTTAGGGTGGGTGATAGATTTAGATTATTTTTTCATTTTTAAAAACGTTTTATTCGTCATTATATCAAAAACATGAGTTATTTTATTTTTCCTCGGCCGCCATCTTGGTTGTCCCGCCCCGTGAACACGTAAAAGTGCGCGGGTCGGGGCAACCAAGATGGCGGCCATGGTAAAAAAGAGTGGCCCTACAGCTACACATTTACCAAATTTCTTATTTTTTTAAAAAGTAACTATGTAATGATGTTTACTTTTCTAACATGATTAAAAGTTCTAAGAAGTATTTTTCTGATATGTTATATCATTGTGAAAGAAGAATTAAGGATACCAGATTTTTACCACAATTCAACATGCAATATTTTTTGGCGTGAAAGGTTTCGCATCCAACTAGAATATTGCATGTTTAAGTTCTTAAACAACTAATCCAAGGTTAAAATTGATCAACTGATGTTAGACACTTCCATCTTTCAAAAATCTTTCCATTAAATCTAGATACATTTATATTTCAATAACTTTAAATAATGTTTTGAATCTGACCAGATACAAGTTATTAGTTAATCAAAATATTTCAATATTAGAAATGTGTTGTTTTCTTTATCAATATACGTATTTGACTTTTGTAAAGATGTCGACTTTAAATCACTTAACACTGACTTAACCCCTGACAACCCCATGAGCCATTATACCCGGAACAATGGCAAATGCTTCACTGTGCCTCGGAGTAACACAGTACAACATAAACAATCATTCTTTTCACGTACAATAATCGCTTGGAACCACCTGGACAATACCACCGCAAACTCGACGTCTATCGAAAGCTTTAAGGCTGCCCTGGCATCTGCTAGGACCTGTTAGTATGGCAGCATCGCTTCCCCAACTGTTGCACATATACCAGTATATGGATGCAGCAACATACCCTACCAGAAACAGAACCAGAAATGGTGATAAAGTATTACATACTTTAATTAAGTGACACTAAAGTAAAGTGTGCTGTGTGGCCGAGTGGTCTAAACTGAGCAAATCTCAAGATTATGGTCTGGAGTTCAATCCCCGCCACAGCCCGGTCAAGCGATGGGACTAGAAAAGAGAAGGCAACTCTGAATTCAAAACCCGGAGATGAGTGCACCATGGCTCACAGCAAAATACAGCAAAATGATGCATCATGGCTCACAATAAGATGCTTGCTTGGGATGAGTGCACCATGGCTCACAATAAAATGATTGTTAGGGATGAGTGCACCATGGCTCATAGCAAATGATTGTTTGGGATGATGCATCATGGCTCACAATAAGATGCTTGTTTGGGATGACAGCACCATGGCTTATAACAAGATGATTGTTTTGAGATGAGTGCACCATGGCTCACGGGGGGGGGGATAGAATTATTGCATACAATACATCCGGACAAGTCAATTTTTTATTGGTGAGATTATTATACCACTGTTTGGTGACCTCAGGCAGACACTATCCGCATTGAGTCTAATGAATGGTACCCGGGTGCGAATGGCGGCGCTGCGTGTCTGGGTCCATTCTGATCTCATTTGTTGTAGTTTATTATTATTTTAGTTAAAATGAAGAATTAAGTTTACAAACGTATAGTACATTCAATTATCTTTCATTTGATATCGCATTTGGTCTTACAAACCCAACAATAATATTTTAAATCGTTTTTTAATCCAAACCTCTCAATTCTGGTACCCGGGTACCAATAGCCATTTCGTGTATCGAATGACAGAGTCTCAGCGTCATCCTTTGACAAACAGCAAGAAATACAATGGATATTCTATGTTGGCGTCCTCCGAAGCTCAAAAAGTGCACTGAGTAATCTTTATGCCCACTGTTAATGCCCTGTGCCAAGCTTATGACAGATTATGAAGTGTTACATTATTTTCAAGAAAATATCACATGATTACAAACATGTTTTGATGGAAAAGATGAAAAAGAGATGGCTATTCGGTGTAACTCTTTCCCGACGTACAGTGCGGATAAGTAGGTCATCTTAAACAATTTCTGCCTGATCACAATCCAGAAATAAAAGATCTTAAAAGAGCAATGGAAAAAGTTTCAGGACAGTTTAATGGTGTGATCGAAGCTGACACAACCGTCAAAATATACAGAGAAACGAAAACTAAATAACTCTCCCCCACCCACTCCTTGGGCGGGGCAGCTAAGGTGTTTGTAAATAATGATAATAAAAAAGGATTTGAAATAAATAGACACACTTAGACAATATAAAAATATTCAAACTTATATCCAGTCTCGTACCCCCAAGATGACTACAAAATTGTAAAAAGTAAAAAAAAAAATAGAATAGGGGATCACTGTTAGAGGGGTCCTTGTTAGAGAGGGTCCCTTTTAAAGGGGTCCCTTTTAGAGGGGGTCCCTGTTAGAGGGGTGTCCATGTTAAAGGGGGTCTAAAATTTTAAAGCCAAAAAATCGACATTTTCATTCATCCTAGAAACGTGAAATTTGATGCGGAAGAAAGGGATAGCACCACAATACAAAGAAGCTGATAGCACCACAATACAAAGAGAATGATAGCACAACAATACAAAGAAGCTGATAGCACCACAATACAAAGAAAATGATAGCACAACAATACAAAGAAAATGATAGCACCACAATACAAAGAAGCTGATAGCACCACAATACAAAGAAAATGAAAGCACCACAATACAAAGAAGCTGATAGCACCACAAGTCAGAGAGAATGATAGCACCACAATACAGAGAGAATGATAGCACCACAATACAGAGAGAATGATAGCACAACAATACAGAGAGAATGATAGCACCACAATACATAGAGAATGAAAGCACTACAATACAAAGAAGCTGATAGCACCACAAGTCAGAGAGAATGATAGCACCACAATACATAGAGAATGAAAGCACCACAATACAAAGAAGCTGATAGCACCACAAGTCAGAGAGAATGATAGCACCACAATACATAGAGAATGAAAGCACCACAAGTCAGAGAGAATGATAGCACCACAATACAAAGAAGCTGATAGCACCACAAGTCAGAGAGAATGATAGCACCACAAGTCAGAGAGAATGATAGCACCACAATACAGAGAGAATGATAGCACCACAAGTCAGAGAGAATGATAGCACCACAAGTCAGAGAGAATGATAGCACTACAATACAGAGAGAATGATAGCACCACAAGTCAGAGAGAATGATAGCACCACAAGTCAGAGAGAATGATAGCACCACAATACAGAGAGAATGATAGCACCACAAGTCAGAGAGAATGATAGCACCACAAGTCAGAGAGAATGATAGCACCACAATACAGAGAGAATGATAGCACCACAAGTCAGAGAGAATGATAGCACCACAATACACAGAGAATGATAGCACCACAAGTCAGAGAGAATGATAGCACCACAAGTCAGAGAGAATGATAGCACCACAATACAGAGAGAATGATAGCACCACAAGTCAGAGAGAATGATAGCACCACAAGTCAGAGAGAATGATAGCACCACAATACAGAGAGAATGATAGCACCACAAGTCAGAGAGAATGATAGCACCACAAGTCAGAGAGAATGATAGCACCACAAGTCAGAGAGAATGATAGCACCGCAATACAGAGAGAATGATAGCACCACAAGTCAGAGAGAATGATAGCACCACAAGTCAGAGAGAATGATAGCACCACAATACAGAGAGAATGATAGCACCACAATACAGAGAGAATGATAGCACCACAAGTCAGAGAGAATGATAGCACCACAATACAGAGAGAATGATAGCACCACAAGTCAGAGAGAATGATAGCACCACAAGTCAGAGAGAATGATAGCACCACAATACAGAGAGAATGATAGCACCACAAGTCAGAGAGAATGATAGCACCACAATACACAGAGAATGATAGCACCACAAGTCAGAGAGAATGATAGCACCACAAGTCAGAGAGAATGATAGCACCACAATACAGAGAGAATGATAGCACCACAAGTCAGAGAGAATGATAGCACCACAATACAGAGAGAATGATAGCACCACAAGTCAGAGAGAATGATAGCACCACAAGTCAGAGAGAATGATAGCACCACAATACAGAGAGAATGATAGCACCACAAGTCAGAGAGAATGATAGCACCACAAGTCAGAGAGAATGATAGCACCACAATACAGAGAGAATGATAGCACCACAAGTCAGAGAGAATGATAGCACCACAATACAGAGAGAATGATAGCACCACAAGTCAGAGAGAATGATAGCACCACAAGTCAGAGAGAATGATAGCACCACAATACAGAGAGAATGATAGCACCACAAGTCAGAGAGAATGATAGCACCACAAGTCAGAGAGAATGATAGCACCACAATACAGAGAGAATGATAGCACCACAAGTCAGAGAGAATGATAGCACCACAAGTCAGAGAGAATGATAGCACCACAAGTCAGAGAGAATGATAGCACTGCAATACAGAGAGAATGATAGCACCACAAGTCAGAGAGAATGATAGCACCACAAGTCAGAGAGAATGATAGCACCACAATACAGAGAGAATGATAGCACCACAAGTCAGAGAGAATGATAGCACCACAATACAGAGAGAATGATAGCACCACAAGTCAGAGAGAATGATAGCACCACAAGTCAGAGAGAATGATAGCACCACAATACAGAGAGAATGATAGCACCACAAGTCAGAGAGAATGATAGCACCACAAGTCAGAGAGAATGATAGCACCACAATACATAGAGAATGAAAGCACCACAATACAAAGAAGCTGATAGCACCACAAGTCAGAGAGAATGATAGCACCACAATACATAGAGAATGAAAGCACCACAATACAAAGAAGCTGATAGCACCACAAGTCAGAGAGAATGATAGCACCACAAGTCAGAGAGAATGATAGCACCACAATACAGAGAGAATGATAGCACCACAAGTCAGAGAGAATGATAGCACCACAATACAGAGAGAATGATAGCACCACAAGTCAGAGAGAATGATAGCACCACAAGTCAGAGAGAATGATAGCACCACAATACAGAGAGAATGATAGCACCACAAGTCAGAGAGAATGATAGCACCACAATACACAGAGAATGATAGCACCACAAGTCAGAGAGAATGATAGCACCACAAGTCAGAGAGAATGATAGCACCACAAGTCAGAGAGAATGATAGCACCACAAGTCAGAGAGAATGATAGCACCACAATAATTAGAGAATGATAGCACCACAATACAGAGAGAATGGTAGCACCACAATACAGAGAGAACGATAGCACCGCAATGCAGAGAGAACGATAGCACCACAATACAGAGAGAATGATAGCACCACAATACAGAGAGAATGATAGCACCACAATACAGAGAGAACGATAGCACCGCAATACAGAGAGAACGATAGCACCAAAATACTTAGAGAATGATAGCACCACAATACAGAGAGAATGGTAGCACCACAATACAGAGAGAACGATAGCACCACAATACTTAGAGAATGATAGCACCACAATACAGAGAGAATGATAGCACCACAATACAGAGAGAACGATAGCACCGCAATACAGAGAGAACGATAGCACCACAATACAGAGAGAACGATAGCACCACAATACAAAAAAACCGAAAACACAACACTATGAGTTTTTTTGTTTTTCGAACAATCTTTAAACATGCGGCATCTTACTTCAATTCCAAAACCATATCTCCAAAGCTTTAATAACACCAGGTGATGTATACACTTGAACACTACCAGGTGATGCAGAGACTTGAACACTACCAGGTGATACAGACACTTGAACACTACCAGGTGATACAGACACTTGAACACTACCAGGTGATACAGACACTTGAACTCTACCAGGTGATACAGACACTTGAACACTACCAGGTGATGCAGCCACTCTAATATTTTAAAAACATTAAGTTATTGCGTTGCACTCGACATCATTATTTCATTAATTGATAAAGATAAACACTTTGTGATCTCCCGTTTTTCTGTTCTTGTGACTTCAGTTCGTTGGATGCGCTAAGTGGTTGTTTGCTTTGTTTGTTTGCATGTTGTAAAAACAATAAAAATGACATTAGAGATGAGAGCCATTTTGAAGATCCATGGGCGTCAACAGTTGAGGGGTATCTTGAGGCATACAGAAATAGCCTGGCTTTTGTTTCCTGTGTTATGCATGTGAAACAGTAACTTTGATCAAGGTCTTATTTTACAAAACGACCATACAGCTGCTTTTTTGTTCATCATAATTTTTAAATATTCATATGGTTGAGATTTCCTTTTTCATAGTTCGTACTTTCCATTTTTACAGATGTTGAACAAAATGAAACATTAGTAAGGTATAAAATGGGAATTATATCACTCTAAAGGGGAGCAGTTCATGGGAGAAATAAGGCGTATCTGTCTAGGTGGGTTTAAGATAAATGGAACAATCCGTGGCAATTGGTTTTGGGCAGTGTTTCCAAAGACGTGGGGCAATTTAAAGATTAAATGATAAAGTGTGGGGGTGGGAGGAAATCGGGGGGTGGGAGGGGCTATTTAGTGCCTGAGACAGAAACTATATTTATGTTGTTTTTTTTTTTGTTTATTTGGAGATTGGTTGCGTTGTCAGGAAATTAGTTCAAAGGTGTCCACTAGTAATGAGTTTAATTTATGGCAACACAATTGTATATAAGTATATGTTGGTTGTAAGCTCACAACGTTAAATCACAGGGTCTAAATTGGTCGCAAAATTAAAATGTAAACTTTCATTACGTCACCACGGAGTCTTCCCTTTAAGCCAGTGGTTCTCAGCCTTCCTAATGCCGCGACACTTTAATACAGTTCCTCATGTTCTGGTGACCCCCAAACACAAAATTATTTTCGTTGTTACTTCATAACTGTAGAGTATATGTGTTTTCCGATATTCTTAGGCGACCCCTGTGAAAGGATCGCACGACCCCCAAAGGGGTCGTGACCCACAGGTTGAGAACCGCTGCTTTAAGCTCTTCCACGACGCAAAAGTGTGGGGGGTGGTTTGGGGGTAGGCTAGGAGGACATAAAACTTGTTTTGATGCTCAGAACCGCTCAAGAGGATCAAGCCACATATAGGTTGAGAAGCACTGTGTTAAAGGTTATGACTTATGTACTAGGAATATTTTAGTTTGCCGTTTGAAGGATTTGTTTCAGCGCGGAAGAATTCGGTCACGTGATCGCTCAGTGGTCAGTTTTGGTGTTGGTGTCGGTAAGGTCAAGGAGAAGGGGTGCTGGGGGAGATGTTTACGGTTTTGGCGTAGCAGTAAAACGTTGACGGGCAGGGGCGTAACGATCTGACACAAAACGTGTGAGGGGGTGGGGAAACAGAATTTAGAAGTTAGTTGGTAAAAGTCTGGATGGAAATGTGGAAAAGAAGAATAAGGAAAGTACGGTTAGGTCGATTGATATTAGGGAGAGGTTGATAGTATGGTTACGTTTATACTACGGTTAGGTTGATCGTATGGTTAGGTTGATCGTATGGTTAGGTTGATCGTGTAAATAATTTAAAACCCAGACAATAATCTCCGAGATTACTTAATACGGAATCCTAGCAAGTAATATTATAATATGTTTTGATAAAGAAGGGAAGGAGGAGAACAACTATGAACTTAGTTTATGAAGAACGGGGCATTAGGTTAGCGGACGGTTCAAGAACGGGGCATTGGAATAGTGGACGGTTCAAGAACGGGGCATTGGAATAGTGGACGGTTCAAGAACGGGGCATTGGAATAGTGGACGGTTCAAGAACGGGGCATTGGAATAGTGGACGGTTCAAGAACGGGGCATTGGAATAGTGGACGGTTCAAGAACGGGGCATTGGAATAGTGGACGGTTCAAGAACGGGGCATTGGAATAGTGGACGGTTCAAGAACGGGGCATTGGAATAGTGGACGGTTCAAGAACGGGGCATTGGAATAGTGGACGGTTCAAGAACGGGGCATTGGAATAGTGGACGGTTCAAGAACGGGGCATTGGAATAGTGGACGGTTCAAGAACGGGGCATTGGAATAGTGGACGGTTCAAGAACGGGGCATTGGAATAGTGGACGGTTCAAGAACGGGGCATTGGAATAGTGGACGGTTCAAGAACGGGGCATTGGAATAGTGGACGGTTCAAGAACGGGGCATTGGAATAGTGGACGGTTCAAGAACGGGGCATTGGAATAGTGGACGGTTCAAGAACGGGGCATTGGAATAGTGGACGGTTCAAGAACGGGGCATTAGGTTAGCAGACGGTTGAAGTATGGCAGAAATGGAAAAGTCGGGTGGATCTTTGTTAACGAGAGGTTGAGGAGGAAGCTGGGAGGAAAGGATATAACTAGTTTTTATGTTGGGGTGGTGGCTGTTGTGATGCAAGGTGAGAACTCGTTTGATGTTTGGGTAATATCGCACAAAAATACAATCATTTTTTTTAAAAAATGTATCTCATTTAGCGAACTTATCGGTCTACTTCCGCCATGTTCCCCTTGAAAAAGATGAACAAAATAATTTGGGGGGGGGGGGAAGGGGGTTGGAGTTGGTGCAGAAAATTTGAAAGAATGTGTTGTCATCGGCAACGAGTCTATGTACCAAGTTTCAGCTTGGTAGGCTGACGGGAAGTGGGTCAGTTAGCCGTCCGAAGATTTTGCCAGCCACCCAGCCAGCCAGAAACAAAGGCGAAGTTAATAAGAAAGATTATAGTGTGTTTTGCACAGTATAATGCAAACTATTTGAAACATGGGAACACATTTAGACAAGAGTTAACAGTGTAAACAGGAGACTGTAGCAAACATGCGCTCTATCAGGGTAACATTCCCAGGAGACGATTTTTGTCTGTGTCATAAATACACAATCATAAGCGATGATTGGTGACTTCTGGTACACGATTTACCCCCCCCCCCAATCCCTTCACCCCCACCTACAAAATTTCCTTAACGTAGTTAGCTGTTTACTTTGTATGGTCTACAACTGACTCAACGAAATGCAGACATGTTGGATAATAAAGTAAAGACAGAATCCCCTTGTAGTGATGCATGGGTATAATAGCGTATATACAGGGCCGACCCTAACAACTGCGGGGCCCTATGCGAAACTGGTTGCGCGGGGCCCTTTCTGGGTATGAGTAAGTATAATAAGTGAAAATTAAGATTCTGTATTAGAAAATAAATTCGGGGCTGGGCCTATGAAAGTGCGGGGCCCATTGCGGCCGCATGGGTGATATATATGATATATATATACATATATATATGATATATATATATCATCATAATCATGTCCCTTAGCCCTTGGACCGTTGGGGCGCCACAGATGACATGATGACTATCATCCTTCATTCCTCTCTGTTTTCTGCACTACGCACTGCATATATGTATTATCTTTTTGTGCTATATGATGATTATAAATGATGGTGTTAGTGGATACGTATAAACGGTGGGGTTGGTATCATTTATGTGTTTATAAATGAACACCGTAAGTTTGAATGAAGAAACTAAGTTATTTATAAGCGTATACAATGGCCATGTGCTTTATTTAATAAGTGTAGTGAGAAATGGTTGTGTGCTAAGAAAGCAGGCTAAGGGAATTCTGATCATTTGTAATAATTGGGTACATAATATGGCAGACAGATATGTCAGAAATAGGTACCTTCCCATCTACACACATAGATGAAAGAGAGAGAGAGAGAGAGAGAGAGAGTGGGGGGAGGGGTGGGACAGAGAACTAGTGAGAAATAAAGATTGAGAAAACATGAGAGGAAGACATTCATGTTTAAGAAAATAAAAAGGGAAATAGATTGGAGCAATGATGAAAGGCACATATTTTGAAAGACAAAGATGTCGAAAGACACAGATGTCGAAAGACAGAGATGTTGAAAGAAAAATAATTTGAAAAAAACATGTTGAAAGACGCAGATTATGTTGAAAGACAAAGATGTTGAAAAAACAGATGTTGAAATAGGGAATTGTGACAGGTGAGGTATGAGTAAAGTATGTAAATGAGTGAAGTGAAGTGTGTAAATGGATTGAGGGAAGTAAAGTGTAAATGGAGTGAGGGAAGTGAAGTGTAAATTGAGTGAGGAAAGTGACGTGTGCATGGAGTAAGGAAAATGTGTTGTGTAAATGGAGGTTTTATTTCGGTAGAATGCTCACAAGACAATCAAAGACACACGAGAAATGAAAAAAAAATTCTTCTTGTGACAGCATTGTCTTAAATTGTGATATCGACTTGAAAGCCTAAACACAGCTTTTTTCCGCCAGCTTAAATCTCCCTTTGTTGCCCGGCTGTCCGAAAACTAAAGCCAGCATCCATTTTTTCGTGAAAACATATCGAGATAAGATATTTCATCCAGGGACCTTTGATCACCGTTGCCGTCCCATAAAGCCTTAAGCCCTTTTCCACAAGTCTGCTAGCTGTGTCCCGGGGCCGCGCATGCCCGTTGGAAGCCAAGAGATCACATGCGCGACAAATCCAAGTAGCGGGGAGGGCTCCTAGCTGACAGAAATAAGGACGTTCGCGGGAAAGAACATGTTCTTCTTGTTTTGCTTCAGAAAGAGAGAGAGAGAGAGAGAGAGAGAGAAAAAACAACACACTTTGATACGATCAACAGAAAGAAATTGTGAATTAAGTTAATGTGAGCAGAGTTCATAGCGTCTGAACTCACTGCCCAGTGCATATCTTATTTGGTATTTTGAGTTAATAAATTGAAGAACTGTTGTAATCATTTTTCGTGGAACACAACATACTTGAAATGTTGATTATTATTCTTGGAAAACAGCGGACTTTCTAATTATAGTATTATTCTTGGAAAACAGAGAATCTATATAATTTTAGTATTATTCTTGGAAAACAGCGAACTTTATAATTTTAGTATTATTCTTGGAAAACAGCCAACTTTATAATTGTAGTATTATTCTTGGGGGCAAATCAGACTTTATATTTCTGATTGTTATTCCTGGAACAAATTGCTCTCGTGGCATATTGAGGATGTAAATATCTTTCGTAGAGCTGACCAAGAGACTGGGATCATAAGGTATGACTAGCTAGTTGGTGTGTTTGTTGTAGAGCTCTTTGGTGGTCAGTTCGGACTACACGATAAACACTTCTGTGTCAAGTCTATAGATTAAAGACTTCTGGTTTGCAGTATAGTAGACAATGCTCTTCAAAAAAAGAGGTAGCTATTTTATATTAAAGTAGTAGAGAATTTTCAAAGTTTACACATAAATAGAGTTTAATGTAATTTTGTTCCCGAGTTGTCAGCGCTAGTGGTTGCTAAAAATTATAGAGATGAAGGCACTAACTGATATATACTCGTAGAGATGAAGGCACTAACTGATATATAATCATAGAGATGAAGGCACTAACTGATATATAATCATACAGATGAAGGCACTAACTCATATATAATCATAGAGATGAAGGCACTAACTGATATATAATCATATAGATGAACCCTCTTTTGCCTACTTGAATTAAGTAATACAAATCAAGTCTAAATCAAGAATAAAATCAAGCTTCTTGAAAATAATTTTAAAATTATTATCCTAATCTTTGTATTTAAATTATCTACTCGAATCTGAAGATTAGCTAATGCTTAGCATGTCATTCTCCCCCATCTCACACAACATTTTTGTACACTCACTACATGCACACCAATTCTCTGGAAACGACTCACTATATGCACACTAGCTCTTTGGCAATGGCCCACTATATGCACACTAATTGTGTGGCAACGACTCACTATATGCACACTAATTCTGGGACAACGACAAGGAAAAAACTTGCCAAACAAGATGGTGTCGACATCCTCTTCATCTATTTGAAATGTTAACAGCAAGAAGTTTTAAAATGATGAATTGACGACTCTCCAATCTTGCACAGATTTAACCCCCCCCCCCCCCCCCGCGCCCCTTAACTAATGTGTGGGTAATGTTTCACCTTGAAAAAAAAGCAAGGAAGGTTGTTAAACGTGACATCGAAGCATTGAAATGGTAAACCATAATTGAAGCATTAAACAGGCTAGTCAGTAACCCTCCACCCCACTCCCACTCAAGCCGGGTCTTGTTCCTTCAAGTTAATTCTATATTCACTTTCTCGGAAGCTTAGCTGTGCTTAGAATATCTACAAACCTATTTCATGTTAAGTTGAAAAAAACAAACAGTTTGTTGTTATAATTAAAGTGAAGGGGAGTATCCACAGATTATGAGAGGAAACTTCGAGAAAAATGGAAGAATCAAATGTGGATAGTGTTGGGCGGTCGTGGGGGGTGGGGGGTGGTTGTCTGAGGCGGGGGGGGGGGGAGATAATTATTATATACATATTTTAAAATTAAGGAAAATAATATATATTTTGTGTTTTTAAAATGCGGGAACGTTTATGTTTTAATTTTATACGGAAGAGTCTGGATATTTTCAAGGAAATTGCGCAGCGAGGTTGATATCCGATTAGCGGCTCTGGGAGCCATTTTAATAAAATCCAAATATCTTCATATTTACGCGGAGATAAATCCCATCCAATTATCTGGACACAATTATCTGGACACAATTATCTGGACACAATTTCTACTGCGGTTGGCTGGTGTGCTAATATCTTGCAGACAATTTTATATCAATTGGGATGGAATGATATATAAATAATATATTAATGTTATCATTCAAATGTGTTTGCGTATGTAAGTTCATTGCAAAAGGAAAAAAAGATAGTAAGGATTGTACTAAATCGTAGTTTATGGGGTTGAAAATTTACGAATTCCAATTATAGCAAAATGAATTTCCTATCTTTAACAATAGAAGCACAATGAATTGATAGATTTTTCAGGTATTGATAATATAATTCTTTACTGGAAAATGAGATACAGGTAACAAGAAAATAATGATGTGATAAGTACGTCATTTAAAAGTAACATAATGATGTGATAATTAAGTCATTTAAAGGTAACATAATGATGTGATAAGTAAGTCATTTAAAGGTAACATAATGATGTGATAATTACGTCATATAAGGTACAATATTGAAGAGATGCGGACGTTTTTAAAGGTAACAATGATGTGATAAGTAAGTCATTTAAAGGTAACATAATGATGTGATAATTACGTCATATAAGGTACAATATTGAAGAGATGCGGACGTTATTAAAGGTAACATAATGATGTGATAAGTAAGTCATTTAAAGGTAACATAATGATGTGATAATTACGTCATATAAGGTACAATATTGAAGAGATGCGGACGTTTTTAAAGGTAACATAATGATGTGATAAGTAAGTCATTTAAAGGTAACATAATGATGTGATAATTACGTCATATAAGGTACAATATTGAAGAGATGCGGACGTTATTAAAGGTAACATAATGATGTGATAAGTAAGTCATTTAAAGGTAACATAATGATGTGATAATTACGTCATATAAGGTACAATATTGAAGAGATGCGGACGTTATTAAAGGTAACATTATGATGTGATAAGTACGGTATTTAAAGGTAGCATAATGAGCTGAAAGGCAACATAATACCAGTTAACATGACGTCAGTTGTAATGAGTTAATACCAGGCCTTGGGGTCAGACTCCCGTCGTACTAACTCTCCACTCGGTATCACGTGGTTTCTTCAACTTCTCCTTCAACAGATCACGAAAAGCCTTGTCGTGAAGATTGCCCATTTAACAATAGGAAAATATAAACAAAGAATGCCAACCTTAGTCAAAGGACTTTGTCCTTTCTCAAATGGTGAAACATATGACTTTGTCCTTTCTCAAATGTTGAACGTAGGACTTTGTCCTTTCTCAAATGTTGTACATATGACTTTGTCCTTTCTCAAATGTTGTACATATGACTTTGTCCTTTCTCAAATGTTGAACGTAGGACTTTGTCCTTTCTCAAATGTTGTCCATATGACTTTGTCCTTTCTCAAATGTTGTCCATATGACTTTGTCCTTTCTCAAATGTTGTACATATGACTTTGTCCTTTCTCAAATGTTGTACATATGACTTTGTCCTTTCTCAAATGTTGAACGTAGGACTTTGTCCTTTCTCAAATGTTATACATATGACTTTGTCCTTTCTCAAATGCTGTACATATGACTTTGTCATTTCTCAAATGTTGTATATATGACTGTGTCCTTTCTCAAATGTTGTACACATGACTTTGTCCTTTCTCAAATGTTGTACGTATGACTTTGTCCTTTCTCAAATGTTGAACGTAGGACTTTGTCCTTTCTCAAATGTTGTGCATATGACTTTGTCTTTTCTCAAATGTTGTACATATGACTTTGTCCTTTCTCAAATGTTGTACACATGACTTTGTCCTTTTTCAAATGTTGTACATATGACTTTGTCCTTTCTCAAATATTGAACGTAGGACTTTGTCCTTTCTCAAATGTTGTACATATGACTTTGTCCTTTCTTAAATGTTGTACATATGATTTTGTCCTTTCTCAAATATTGAACGTAGGACTTTGTCCTTTCTTAAATGTTGAACTTAAGCCATGAACATGAACAGCCGAGTGGCCCATTAATAAACCAAAGGGTAGCCATCAAAATTGTCCAAATAAACTACTGCATGGGTAGTCATCCAACATGACTTAATAAACCGATACGTGGGTAGCAATCCACGTGGGTAGCCATCCAACATGACTTAATAAACCGATACGTGGGTAGCAGTCCAGCTTGTCTTAATAAAATTGACACGGCACGTCCGCCTTATTTCCTACAAAAAACTAAACTGGTGTGCCGCGAGACTATGCTAGGTGTGCCGCGGCGAAATTCGTCAAAGGGCACAAAAAGCTCAATCCAGACGCTACACATTGAAGCGAAGGGGACAATGATATGCTAACAAGCTGTCAAACATTTGAAGTCCAGTAGCACAGCAAGTCTCAGCTGCAGGTTTAACTTGTTGTTACATATGACAGTTCCCCAGCTCAAGGAGCCTAAAGTGACGAGTAGAATACATCTGTATTCCTTTGGAATTTGATCCTACGCTTTTCACGCGTGCACTGTGTACTAGTGTCAGGAAGTGTTGATGTTGCTTGTTGTTGAACAATGTCCCAGCATTACCCGAGGTAACATGTCATCATTGAGAAATGAAAAGCCAGCACAAACTGAGCTCCGTCCTGTCCAAGTCGAACCAAGCCCCACCCTGTCCAAGTCAAAGTAAGCTCCGCCCTGTCCAAGACAAACTAAGCTCCGCCCTGTCCAAGGCAAACTAAGCTCTGTCCTGTCCAAGACAAACTAGGCCCCACCCTGTGCAAAACAAACTAAGCTCCATCCTGTCCAAGACAAACTAAGCTCCATCCTGTCCAAGACAAACTAAGCGCCGTCCTGTCCAAGACAAACTAAGCTCCGTCCTGTCCAAGACAAACTAAGCTCCGTCCTGTCCAAGACAAACTAAGCTCCACCCTGTCCAAGACAAACTAAGCTCCGCCCTGTCCAAGGCAAACTAAGCTCTGTCCTGTCCAAGACAAACTAGGCCCCACCCTGTCCAAAACAAACTAAGCTCCATCCTGTCCAAGACAAACTAAGCTCCATCCTGTCCAAGACAAACTAAGCGCCGTCCTGTCCAAGACAAACTAAGCTCCGTCCTGTCCAAGACAAACTAAGCTCCGTCCTGTCCAAGACAAACTAAGCTCCACCTTGTCCAAGACAAACTAGGCCCCACCCTGTCCAAAACAAACTAAGCTCCATCCTGTCCAAGACAAACTAAGCTCCACCCTGTCCAAGATAAACTAAGCTTGATCCTATCCAAGACAAACTAAGCTCCGTCCTGTCCAAAACAAACTAAGCTCCATCGTGTTCAAAACAAACTAAGCTCCATCGTGTCCAGACTGAATGTCCCGAAAATCGTTAAACTGATTTGTTGACAAAGTCAAACACGCGTTTGTTGTGCGACATATTTGTACAAATAAGGCTTCTATTCTATTTGACTCTACTTTTGGTTGCCTTGTTTTAATTTTAGTATTGAAATCAATCTGGTACAGTTAACCGTATACACGACTGTCGTCATAAAATAAGAGGCATCTGCTTGCATTGGTATCGAAAGACTTTTCTAGCTGTGTCTTTGAATGGGCTTCTCTCCTTCTGCTAAATCACCTATGTACAGATTTAATAAAAGATTTTTTTATAAATTTACCACTTTAAGCATTTGTGTAACCCCCCCCCCCACCCCCAAAAGATAGTGAAAAGGCAGTTTTTCGAAACCTTTACTTTATTTTCTGATACATGTATTTTGATGGGTGCACTTAAAAATGGAAATCTATTTCATCTAATATTACTTGCATGGTATAAACGATCAATGGGCACAGTGTTAATTTCACGTTGATAAGAAATCTAAAAACAGAACACATTGGAATGGTTGGTACAAAAAGCAATGAAAAGTAACACAGGTGTTGGTACAAGCAATGAAAAGTAACACAGTTGTTGGTACAAGCAATGAAAGGTAAAACAGTTGTTGGTACAAGCAATGAAAAGTAACACAGTTGTTGGTACAAGCAATGAAAAGTAACACAGTTGAATGGTTGGTACAAGCAATGAAAAGTAACACAGTTGAATGGTTGGTACAAGCAATGAAAAGTAACACAGTTGAATGGTTGGTACAAGCAATGAAAAGTAACACAGTTGAATGGTTGGTACAAGCAATGAAAGGTAGCACAGTTGTTTTTCATCCTTTTAAGTTTTAATTGCGGTGTGCATTGGGGAAACTGGGAGGGAACAAATGTATCTGAGCAGTGGCCAGAAGAAGCCCAGCCAGAGAATGGGCACAAACATCGGGATGCCTTGGTGAAGCGATAGGGACACGCCTACTACAGAGTCTTAATAAAGCCACGGACACAGTGTCTGGGTTAAACAATCAACACGCCCACTAAAGTGACTAAAGTAACAAATTGACACGCCCAATAGAGTGACTTATAACTAAACAATGGACACGCCCAATAGAGTGACTTAACTGTCAACTTCTATGTCCCCAGGATTGGATCATTCAACAAGTTCTTCCACTAATTCAACCATTAGTAACAACTCAAGTCCTTTTCATAACTATATATAACTTTAATTATCAGGAAACACAAGGCACACAGCTCTCTTTCCTAAGGTTCTACAACATCGCTTTGTTCAACCGCCATCTACATTCCACTCTCTACACTACACTAAACTAATGCGTCACTTCCCCTACCCAAATACGTCACAACATTCACGCACAATATACAACGCTACACGTATACTCTCTAACTCAACATGATTTACTTACAAACATAACTACATTGATTTCATACCCTTGACATTAACTGAAAATTGGACACGCCCAATAGAGTGTCTAAATAATCAATGGACATGCCCAATAGCGTGACTAAAATAATTAACGGACACACCCAATAGAGTGACTTAACTTAGCAATGGACACGCTCACTATAGTGACTTAATTAAGCAACGGACACGCCCACCATATTTTCTTCTTCTAGCCATTACAATGGTCGTCCCATATGTACTGTCCAGCAGTTTGGCCTGCCGGTGAGTAGCACCCGCTGTCCAAACATTCATGCCCTCCTCACGCTGGTGTTTGTCCAGCGACTGGACACTCGGTTAAATCAACTTACAAGCATCTTCCAAACTTAATTGAACTTTAACTTGTCCTAAGCTTCCAATTTTCTCTAGCCAGCCCACTCCACACAGCTGAAAAGAAAGAAATGAAAATGAAAGAACAAATCTTAGGAGGCTAAGCGTCAGCTTTTGTGAGGCTCAACTCTTTTTATATTTTACACCGAATGTGTTGTAACAGGAACGGCTTAGCGGCATCGGGGGCCCTTGACAAAGTAATGCACTGATTCCCCCAGGGCCCTCGACAAAATAATGCACTGAGAACCCCCGGGTCCTTGACAAAGTAAAGCACTGAGGCCCCCCAGGGCCCTTGACAAAGTAATGCACTGATGCCCCCAGGGCCATTGACAAAGTAATGCACTGAGGCCCCCCAGGGCACTTGAAAAAGTAATGCACTGATGCTCCCATGGCCCTTGACAAAAAATGCACCGAGGCCCCCAGGGCTCTTGACAAAGTAAAGCACTGAGACCCCCCGATCCTTTCTAACCTATGCAAGTAAATTTAAGAAAACCCTTTGGAACCCATGTTGGCCAATGTGTTATTTCTGTTTCAATCGAGGGGGGGGGGGGTGATCTATCGGTGTATGAATTAAGCATAATGTTGCCCAGGGCAAGCTTTGACTCCCTCGCAACCCTACCCCCATTTGTAAAAATAAATTCAATGTGTGTGTGGCGCCCTCTGATGGCGTGCTTTTGGCTTCTGGAATCTCAATACATAGACCAAACTGAAGGAAATCATATTTTTGTAAGTTCAAGAAAGTCTTTTTAAATACTCATGTTACGTGACTTTTGTGTAGATTAAAACTTTCCGAGGGCTGCTAAGGTTCTCTGAAGATACATGATAGTTGGGTAAATGGAATAAATGGAAAGATTTTTTTGGAATTTCAAACCACTTTAGTCAATAACTTTCTTCAATGAAAATCTGACGTCAGATATTATTTGAACCCTTTGCCTAAATTCTACACATTTCTTACGTCTCTCATCCCCTTATTTTATTTTAAGTTGAAGATTTCTTTCCAGAATTAAAACCGAAAAAATAAAAGTTAATTGAAGATGGAACAAGACTTGGGGGACTTGCTTTCTACTGCACGTTAAAATCAAATTAAATAGACTCTAGCTCTTTTAATAGTAATTAAAATGTGGGCGACTGGAGGTCACTAGAAACTTGAAGCCCAGGGGCGCTGTGCAGTGTGTGCGTGTTGCAGTAGGGCACTATCAACTGTGCAGTGTGCCACTGTGTTGAAACATACTTTATGTAAGTTTAAGGGATGCTAACACAATGACATTATAAGGAATAAAGAGGGCAAACAACAATAAAACAACATAAATGGGCGTTCGCCCCTTGGTTATCCACGGATTCGCCCATAATCAAGTGTTTTGAGTGTCTCTGGTTTCGTGAGGAAGGTGCTGGACTAGAGGGTCGAGTGACAGAGGCGTAGGTAAAGGTAGAGGACATGGGTTCTTTCTTCATCGATTTAAAGAAAACACAAATGGGGACATGCACATGGGGACATGCAAATGGGGACATGCACATGGGGACATACACTGGGGACATACACATGAGGACATACACATGGGGACATACACATGGGGACATACACATGGGGCATACACATGGGGGCATACACATGGGGACATAAATAACGATTTCTTTTTGAGATTCAGAATTGAGCTGACACAATGATTATTGGAGTTATTATTTCTGAAGTCTGCATGTGTCTGTTTTAATTGTAATCTCCATATGAGCCATGTATATTAATCTAAGCTCCTATTGGTACAATGGCCAAAGCTCCTTTTGGTACAATGCTCAAAGCTCCTATTGGTACAATGGCCAAAGATCCTATTGGTACAATGGCCACAGCTCCTATTGGTACAATGGCCAAAGCTCCTATTGGGGCAATGTCCAAAGCTCCTATTGGTACAATGGCCAAAGCTCCTATTGGTACAATGCAACAACTCCTTTTGGTGCTATTGGTAGAATGACCAAAAATCCTATAGGTACAATTGCCAAAGCTCCAATGGTGCAGCGACCACGAAATGTATTGTAGAAGAAAACATTTCTTCTCTTCTATCAATGTGAACAATATAATGAGAAGTTCTAACCCGCTGATCATTAGTTAGGTGTACCGAGTTAACATTTGTCTAAGGATCTCCATCAAACATTGATACTATAGACATTAAAGGATATCCTAGAACAAACAGTGAAAGGATATTGAACAGTAAAAGGGTATTCAACATTGAAAGGGTATTCTACATTGAAAGGGTATTCAACACTGAAAGGGTATTCAACACTGACATTTCCCAGGTCTCATTATTATTTATTTTAATTTGTATAAACTTTACATTGATTCATAAATTGATATGTTAAACATTTCCATATTTGACTTCATGTTTGCTTCTTGTGACGAGAGTGCATATTGCAGCGCAGGCTTTGGCAGTCGTCCGTGTCCTAGGGGGGTCTTAGTGTCCTAGGGGGGTCTTATTGTCCTAGTGAGGTCTTCCTGTCCTAGGGGTCTTCGTTTTCTAGGGGGTCTTCGTGTCCTAGGGGTCTTCGTGTCCTAGGGGTCTTCGTGTCCTAGGGGCTCTTCGTGTCCTAGGGCTCTGTGTCCTAATGTGTCTTCCTGTCTGTTGTGAACAATATTTAGTAACGTGATGTTTTGGTATGAAAGGTAGTTCATGCATGGTGAGAGTTTGTATGAGAACCACTGTTGTTAGGGTGAACACTTTTTGGTCCATGAGTTGTGTTATGAATTGTGTTATTGTGGCTGAATGGTCATTGGCTGACAGGGAAATATTAATAAACAAGTGAGTGGATATAAAAGGAGAGGGTGTTAGTCGAGAGAGAAGACAGGGAGATCAGAGAGAGTGTGATGAACACCTGTGTTAGTCGGAGTTTATCTTCATACCAGTGTAATGAGGAATTTGAGTATGTGTTAGTGACTCTTGATGGGACTACATTGTGTGTATAAATAAAGGATTGAGTTATGAAACTCCAGATACTTCTGTGGACTTAATTGTGTGATGTGTGATTGGTGTCAGATCGCTAGGACATCATTGGAATCACAGACGTAAAGAATAACTAGACCCTAGACAACGAGAGTAGGCCGTAACACTGTCCTAGGGTGTCTTCGTTTCCTATCGGGGTCTCCGTGTCCTAGGGGTCTACGTGTCCTAGGGGGTCTTTGTGTCCTAGGGTTCTACGTGTCCTAATGGGACTGACTGTCCTAGGGGTCTACGTGTCCTAGGGGGTCTTTGTGTCCTAGGGTTCTACGTGTCCTAATGGGTCTGACTGTCCTAGGGGGTCTACGTGTCCTAATGGGTCTGATTGTCCTAGGGAGTCTACGTGTCCTAATGGGTCTGATTGTCCAAGGGGTCTATGTGTCCTAGGGGGTCTTTTTGTCCTAGAGTTCTACGTGTCCTAATGGGTCTGATTGTCCTAGGGGGTCTACGTGTCCTAATGGGTCATCGTGTCGTATGGGGTCTTCTGAGTGGTTTGAACTTGAGCTATAGTTCTCCTAGGGCCCTCTGTACATGTAATTCATTTTTACCACTTTTAAACTGTAATAAATTGATACACATTATATTAAATGTTGTACATCGACACCACAATTAAACTACACGCAATATATTTACATATAACATAAAATATATCAAGCATAAATTTAAGGAAAAGTGAACCTACTTTTTGTGGGGTATTATTATTTAAAACAATTTACTGAATTATATTGGCTGAATCGACATTGGCTTGAAAGTAAAAATTAACAAAACAGTTCAGAGTAGATTAATAATGAGGTTGCGTTCAATTGTGATCTAATGTCATGCTGCTTACTGAAAATAACGCATAGGAGATGGCGTCAGTGGGCCGTCGAGCGCGAGCTCTTAATGCCCCCCCGGCGCTCCCCCTCACAAGCCAGCGCACTGAAGGTCTCCCCGACGACAGCCCGTGCGGAAGGACCCCGGGAACTTCCCCCTTGACCTAGGGGGAAGCCCGGTCGACCGAGGACGCTGCGTTTAAAGCGTCCGCAATCCACTCTCCGTGAGTCAGGACGGTTTTGCTTCCACTCCGGGGGTAAGTGTTGCGTTATCACCCCCCACCGCCCAAGGAGTCTTTCGGTCGGGTCGAGTAGTGGCGGACGAAACGGTTGCCTAGGAGTGGCTTTCTCACGGCCGCGTAGTTTAAATCATCGGCATGGGTTTTGGCCGCCACCCAAGCCTCATATCCATCTACGGCAACTAGTAATCATGTTAGTCGCTACTCCTGTTGCGTTGGGAGTCATGCGTTTGGCCGGGGTTTTTAGCTTCGGGTGAGCAAGTCCACCCTACTAGTCTGCCACGCAACGAAGAGGCAAAACCCATGTGGACGCCCCCCAAGTCTCCTCGGGGACGCTGCCGCTTTCATATTTTATTAAATATTAAGCTGCACCTGATTCTTTGTTAAACAGAAGAACACGACCTCACATCATTACCGCGAGAGTGGGTAATTGTTAATTTAAAAGAAATGGTAAGAATCTCATTAGTGAGCCATTCCTTGACTTCACTCACGCAATCACCCATCCACTACACACACACCATCACCCATCCACTACACACACACCATCCCACCCTTTAAACACGCACAGTATAAACAATTACACCCACAATTGTGCCATGTAAGTCCTAGAGTTGTGTCATGTCAGTCCCGGAGTTGTGTCATGTAAGTCCCGGAGTTGTGCCATGTAATTCCTAGAGTTGCGCCATGTAAGTCCCAGATTTATTCCATGTAAGTCCCTGAGTTGTGCCATGTATGTCCCGGAGTTGTGCGATAAGTCCCGTAGATGTGCCATGTAGGTCCCGGAGTTGTGCCATGTAGGTCCCGGAGTTGTGCGATAAGTCCCGGAGTTGTGCAATGAAAGTCCTGGAGTTGTGCTATGTAAGTCCCGGAGTTGTGCCATGTAGGTCCCGGAGTTGTGCTATGTAAGTCCCGGAGTTGTGCCACGTAAGTCCCGGAGTTGTGCTCTGTAAGTCCCGGAGTTGTGCCATGTAGGTCCCGGAGTTGCGCCATGTAGGTCCCAGAGTTGTACGATAAGTCCCGGAGTTGTGCCATGTAGGTCCCGGAGTTGTGCAATGAAAGTCCCGGAGTTGTGCCATGTAAGTCCCGGAGTTGTTTTAGAGAACTTTTATTGTTAATGTTGAGACCAGGTCCAATGGGAGTATCATGCCAGGTCTGAGGGCTTGATATCCTGGGAACGACTATCCTCCACAGCGGTGAGAGATTAGAGCTAACAATCCTGCTTGGTAGAATTAAGAATTAGGTTAAATATTTGATAAAACCACCAGTTCTTTCTGAAATATCACTTCAAACTAATTATAAAGGGAAAAAACCCAACAACATTAGTATTATATTTTTAATTGAAAAGTTTCAAAATGTTTCTTTGGGAATTTATTTTTATCACCCGGAGACCCTGGACTGGATCTTTCAGTTTATTGCCTCTCTCATCTCACCATCAGGATCAGGACGGTACCTTCCAGGTTATTGCCTATGGGGATGGGGGCAGTCATCCAGGACTGTTTAGTCCAGGACTCATATGCAGAGGGAGCTCACCTTTACACGTTAAGATACAAATATAGTATTGAATAAACTAAAATTCCAAACGAAAAAATTCGATCCAAAAAGTCATTATTTAAAAATACAAAAACAAAAACAATTATTGAACTGAAATTGTTAAAGAAATTAATATTTATTGCTGGTTTCCCTTGTAGCCACGAAATGCCAGATACTGCTGGGGAAGAAGCAACATAGTGTCTTAGCAATCTGTGCAAGATGCCCCGTCACCCCTTCCCTCGCCGTGGCTATCAAATCAATAATTTCGGGCATCACTTATTTAGTAGTCGCAGGTCTGCATCCAATGTTTTCAACTTTCAAATCCACATATGTGCCCTGCAATGCAACATATATGCTCTT
Organism: Omphiscola glabra; assembly: GCA_964017045.1. NCBI lineage: Eukaryota > Metazoa > Mollusca > Gastropoda > Lymnaeidae > Omphiscola > Omphiscola glabra. The sequence goes on along the minus strand of OZ024795.1, from coordinate 4,441,862 downwards.
CAGTGCATCATGTATGCCCTTCAATATAAGATTTGTGCCCTTCAATACAACATATATGCCCTTCATTACAACATATATGCCCTTCATTACAACATATATGCCATTCAATACAACATGTATGCCATTCAATGCAACATATTCCACTTTCCATACAACATATATGTCCTTCAATACAAGATATATGCCCTTCAATGTCTCTAGATTATAACTTTTTGGGCACTTTAACTGTGTCGGTGCCCACGTGATTACTACAAGAATTTTTTTTTAAATTGTAAAGTGAAGTCATTGGTGATGATTTCTTGTTTGTATTCTTGTTCTGTCCTCATTTACATTCAAGTGGATTCACAAAATTTGGTTTTAAAAACAAAAAGGTGGAAACCTAAATGACTTATGTACATGTACATTGAACCTTAGCCTTATGAGAATACTCAGAAGACATTTGAGTTGTATCCTGCTCTGAGGATACACTGCTCCCGTGGTACACTGCTCTGGTGGTACACTGCTCTGGTGGTACACTGCTCTGGTGGTACACTGCTCTGGTGGTACACTGCTCTGGTTGTACACTGCTCTGGTGGTACACTGCTCTGGTGGTACACTGCTCTGGTGGTACACTGCTCTGGTGGTACACTGCTCTGGTGGTACACTGCTCTGGTGGTACACTGCTCTGGTTGTACACTGCTCTGGTGGTACACTGCTCTGGTGGTACACTGCTCTGATGGTACGCTGCTCTGATGGTACACTGCTCTGATGGCATTTACGCTGATGGTATACTACTATGATCGCATACTGCTCTGATAGTGTACTGCTCTGATAGTGTACTGCTCTGATAGTGTACTGCTCTGATAGTGTACTGCTCTGGTGGTGTCCTTGTCTGAGACTCGGTTTTTTGAATATAATTATGATCAGTTACAAAGTGAATTCGAGTGGGATATTTCAATTTCCATTTATCCATGTTGATGTAAAGTCACTGTGAAGTTTGCAAACCATCACATCCCAGTGACGCAACTGCCAGCAGCCCAACAGCTTGACACAATCACATCCACCACACTCACACAATCCCACACACTACTTGCACACAATCACCCATCCACTACACACAAACTATCCAACCCTTTAAACACGCACAGTATAAACAATTACACCACAATCCCAGTTAGTATCACTCACGCATCACACCCTTTACACTCACGCATCACACCCTTTACACTCACGCATCACACCCTTTACACTCACGCATCACACCCTTTACACTCACGCATCACACCCTTTACACTCACGCATCACACCCTTTACACTCACGCATCACACCCTTTACACTCACGCATCACACCCTTTACACTCACGCATCACACCCTTTACACTCACGCATCACACCCTTTACACTCACGCATCACACCCTTTACCCTCACGCATCACACCCATTAAACTCACGCGCCACACCCTTTACACTCACGCATCACACCCTTTACACTCACGCATCACACCCTTTACACTCACGCATCACACCCTTTACACTCACGCATCACACCCTTTACACTCACGCATCACACCCTTTACACTCACGCATCACACCCTTTACACTCACGCATCACACCCTTTACACTCACGCATCACACCCTTTACACTCACGCATCACACCCTTTACACTCACGCATCACACCCTTTACCCTCACGTATCACACCCATTAAACTCACGCGTCACACCCTTTACACTCACGCATCACACCCTTTACACTCACGCATCACACCCTTTACACTCACGCATCACACCCTTTACACTCACGCATCACACCCTTTACACTCACGCATCACACCCATTAAACTCACGCATCACACCCTTTAAACTCACGCATCACACCCTTTACACTCACACACCTCGCCCTTCACACTCACGCTTTACACCCTTTACACTCACACACCTCGCCCTTTACACTCACGCATCACACCCTTTACACTCACACACCTCACCCTTTACACTCACGCATCACACCCTTTACACTCACGCATCACACCCTTTACACTCACACACCTCACCCTTTACACTCACGCATCACACCCTTTACACTCCCGCACCTCACCCTTAACACTCACGCATCACACCCTTTATACTCACGCATCACACCCTTTACACTCACGCTTCCCACCCTTTACACTCACGCCACCTCACCGCTTACCATCGACCGTCCACACCAAGTCACCTCGAAACCTATCAGTGCTGTCCCGAGACATCATCAAGAAATCCCTACTTCACTTTTAGATATGTCCAACCGCCGCTACAGTGGTCAGCTCGATCATCCGCCTTAGATGTGTCTAGTGTTGCCTGCCTGTGAAGTCCACGTAGTGCTAAATATGTTTTTATACATTTTTATTCATTTAATAGAACAAGGGAATCCCTTGAAATTTTTATTATCAACTTAATAAACTCACATTTTCTATTTTAAAAAAAATATAAATTCGAAGTACATTGTGTTTAAAAACAAGATAATCACGGAAATCTAAGCACAACCCCATAGTCTGAGATTAAATTAATTGTAGGAATTTTATAAATCTATTAAAAAAAATCTCATTTTATTTTAACTAAACAATATTAAAATACATTTACGAAACTACAAATGGAGGAAGCACTTAAAAATAAAAATTCAAACAACAAAAAAACTATTTGACCCCCCCCCCCTCAATGAATCTTTAGTGGACATTCAAGCCTACCCTAACCCCGATATGTAAATATTTGTGCAAAGGTGTAGCAAAGGGGGGGGGGGAAGAGTGGGGCACATAGTTAAGGGCTCCCAAAATGTGCTTTAATATTGTTTTATCGATGAAAGGGAGCCTCTTTAAAATGAATCTTGTCCCCGGGCGCAAAACACTCTAGCTACGCCTCTGTACTTGTGTGTATAAAAAAGGAAATTTCATATGATGTGTGAGTGTACAATAAAATGTGAATGTTTGTGTGTGTACACAGGAATAGGAATGTGAGTAAAATAAATGGCAAAGTTATTGCAAAATATGATGCACAATTCTGTGTACAATAAAAATAATTGTTAGTGTACAACGTAATGCGAATGCTTGTTAGTGTACAATGTTTTGTGAATGTTTATTAGCAAACATTTAAATGTAAATGTTTCTGAGCGTACAATGAATAGTGAATGTTTGTGCACGTACAATGAAATGTGAATGTTTGTGAACGTACAAAAAAATGTGAATGTTTGTGCACGTACAATGAAGTGTCAATGCTTGTGATTGTACAATGAAATGTGGATATTTGTGAACGTACAATGAAATGTGAATGTTTGTGCACGCACAAGGAAATGTGAATATTTGTGCACGTACAATGAAATGTGAATGTTTGTGATTGTACAATGAAATTTGAATGTTTTGTGAGCGTACAATAAAATAAGCTAGACCAAATGATATTGTAGACCAAATGATATTTTTAACCAAATGATGTTATAGACCAAATGATATTGTAGACTAGATTATGTTATAGACCAAATGATGTTGTAGACCAAATGATATTTTAGACCAAATGATGTTGTAGATCAAATGATGTTGTAGATCAAATGATGTTCTAGACCAAATGATGTTGTAGACCAAATGATGTTGTGCACCTACAATGAAATGTGAATGTTTGTGATTGTACAATGAAATGTGAATGTTTTGTGAGCGTACAATAAAATAAGCTAACGAAAAGTCAACAAGTCAAGCTCCCGGCGCCCGATGCCCGATGCCCGATTAGGCACGCCCAGCTCGCCACTCACTTGCAGACGGTCACGTGTCCATAAATCTTGGCCCCAGATTACGTTGTTGTCTCCCTGTTTGAACATTCATCACTCTCGGCTCATTGTCATTGAAATAGAATTGATTATACCCCGGGTAATGTCCCTTCACTGTCTTGTATTAGGCTTTGAGCCTCCCCTACAGACGGCGCTGATGGAAGTTGCCCACGTTAACTGGAGCTTTCACTTTGAAAAACCAAAACAACTGCAAAAAATTTATTTAAAAAATTAAATACATAAAAAAATACCATAATAATTGATTTGCCATTAATTTACTTAACCTAAGATATGTAACGTACTAAATGTTTTATACATTTATGGAACAATGTTATACCATTTATAGAACATTTATATAAATTCTTAGAACATTTACAGAACATTGTTAGAACATTTACAGAGGGTTAGAACATTGTTAGAACATTTATAAACATTCTTAGAGCATTTATAAACATTCTTAGAACATTTACAGAAAATTGTTAGAACATTTATGGAACATTTATAAATATTCTTAGAACATTTACAGAAAATTGTAAAAACATTTATTTAGGCTTACTAGGGAGCTTAGGGTAACTAGGCAGCTTGGGGTAACTATACAGCTGTGTATTCTAAGTGACTTGAATGAAGGCGTAACTCTTCCATTTATTAAAAGAATTCATTTACCATATTTTACAGACTATAATGCGCACTTTTTTCGTAGAAAAAATGGCCTCCAAAATTCAGGTGCGTCTTATACTCGAGATTAATATAAAAATGTCCAGTGTTTGATTTAAAATTCCCGCCAGTCTTACAAATGGCCATATATTTGACATATATATGGCAACATTGGATTCAGATGACGATTTACGGGGATTTTAAAGGTCAGTTCGGTTTTAAAAACTAAGAATTTTTAGTCTGGCTTTGCAATCTAATAATAAAAATGGTAAAAATTTTATATTTACAAAACAAATGCTTAAAAATTAAGATGCGTCTTTTCAGGGCCGACCCTAACAATTGCGGGGCCCTATGCGAAACGGATGTCGCGGGGCCCATTCTGGGTAGAGGATAAAATATAATAAGTGAACATTAAGATTTTGTATTAGAAAATAAATTTGGGGCGGGGCCTATGAAAGTGCGGAGCCCACTGCGGCCGCATAGGTTGCAGTGGCCTAAGACCGACCCTGCGTCTTTTAGTCCATAGCGCCTCGTAGTCCGTAAATTACGGGGTCATAATCTGCACGAAGCGTAGTTACCACACTGTCGGGTTCAGTATTGCGTCCGACAATTCACTACATTTTGCCACATCATGGTCAACATCTCCTGCAGGTTGTTTGTGCGTTTCGGTAATGCCCGCATCTTCTGAAAACTTATCATCACATAGTAAGTTGTATGTTCTTCTGAAGTCAGAAATTTTGACTGCAACAATGCAAGAATTGACGTCATACTAGTTGCATATTGCGTCAGCGTCACTAACATTGATTCAGCGATCACTTAAACATTGCTAGCTGGTAGGGTATGAACATTGCTAGCTGTTAGGGTATGAACATTGCTAGCTGGTAGTGTATGAACATTGCTAGCTGGTAGGGTATGAACATTGCTAGCTGGTAGGGTATGAACATTGCTAGCTGGTAGGGTATGAACATTGCTAGCTGGTAGGGTATGAACATTGCTAGCTGGTAGGGTATGAACATTGCTAGCTGGTAGGGTATGAACATTGCTAGCTGGTAGGGTATGAACATTGCTAGCTGGTAGGGTATGAACATTGCTAGCTGGTAGGGTATGAACATTTCTTGCTGGTAAGGTATGAACATTGCTAGCTATTTCCTTAAGACCATGTTGTTAAAATATACAGGAAATTTTCTGGTAAGCCTCGTTAAGTATTGTTATGAATTTCTCTGGTTTAAATCTGTTGGTTCCGACAAATCGTTCATCTTTTCATCGTTCCTCTGGCATCGTCTTTTTGTGTGTTATGCAAGCCGTAGTTCAAAGGGAAACTCGGTGTAACATCACATGATGGGGCAAATGACAGATTTGTCGTAGATTTGTTGCCACGTTGTATCATCGGCTATCTGTCAGAGACCGTTAACTTGGTGAATACATCCTCTTAAAATTTCTGAAGCTACATACACATACATCGGCGTGCGTTTAAGGATGCTGGACAAGGATGTTGTAGACCAAATGATATTGTACACCAAATGATATTGTAGACCAAAAGATTTTGTAGACCAAATGATATTGTACACCAAATGATATTGTAGACCAAATGATGTTGTAGACCAAATGATATTGTAGACCAAAAGATGTTGTAGAACAGTTGCATTGTTGACTAGATTATGTTGTAGACCAAATGATGTCATAGACCAAATGATGTTGTAGGCCAAATGATATTTTAAACCAAATGATATTGTAGACAAAATGATATTGTAGACCAAATGATATTATAGACCAAATGATATTGCAGACCAAATGATATTGTAGACAAAATGATATTTTGGACCAAATGATATTGTAGACAAAATGATATTTTGGACCAAATGATATTGTAGACAAAATGATATTGCAGATCAAATGATGTCGCAGACCAAATAATGTTGTAGAACAATTATGTTGTAGAACAATTATGTTGTAGAACAACGATGTTGCAGACCAATGTAAGAGTTTTCATGCTACTCCTATGTCCTACTTACCTCAGTCTCTAGCACAGACCCAATGCTGCAGGGACGGCTTAACTGTCTCTCGAGTAGGAGTCTCCCAATTCATACGGAGTAGTCAAGACTGCTGAATATATTGCTTCTAAAGTCTGCATTACATACTCTGCCCTTCATACTCTGAACTTCATACTCTGCACTTCATACTCGGCACATCATACTCTGAACTTCATACTCTGCACTTCATACTCCGCACTTCATACTCTGTACTGTTCCAGTGAGCTGTTGGAACACGACTCATGTGAATATGACGGCGAAACTCATAGTGAAGACAGAATTATGCGATGACTATTAATTACTGTATGCAAGGTCAAAGGTTACATTAAATGCAGGTCATGTTGCACATTAAATACAAGGACAAAGTTCACATTAAATGCAAGGTCATAGTTCAAATTAAATGCAAGGTCATAGTTCACATTGAATGCGTGTTTTGTATTTTTTGTTGATAAATAAGATTATAATGATTATATCTGGTTGTATTTAATGATTGGCAGCTAGTTTAAACCGCCTCCGCAAAACATGGCTCTTGACATGCTCTTGAAAAGAAATTTGGCCCTCAAAATAAATCGCCCTGCAGCTGAATTTTGGCTCTTTTGACTAATGAGTTTGTCGACCATTGGCCTAAGGAATACGTAGAGAAATTAAACGGACAGCTGCGTCTTTACAACTACCTCCGCCTTAGAGGAAACATCATGGGGACCAAGGAATTTAGTCACGAAATTAAAACTGTAAGGAAACATATATTAATCATATAGTTACTAGATGCACGTGAATCTCGTACACCATTATGGTTACATTAAGCCTGAATCCTAGTCTACGACCGAAATGACATGTTAGCCCAGCTACGACTGAAATGACATGTTAGCCCAACTATTTCCCGAAAATGAAGGTGTGTACTTATTCCAAATCTTCAAATATCCCTGGGACATCTTCAAGTCAATATCCCTGTGTCATCTTCAAGTCAATATCCTTGTGACATTTTCAAGACAATATCCCTATGATAAATTCAAGTCTATATTCCTGTGACATCTTCAAGTCAATATCACCGTGACATCTTAAAATCAATATCCTTGTGCCATTTTCAAGACAATATCCCTGTGACAAATTCAAGTCAATATTCCTGTGACATTTTCAAGTCAATATCTCTGTGACATCCTCAAATTTTAATTTCGTTGAAAATCTAGCACAAATGGAATACATTATTTTCTTTAAAAATGTCCCCCCCCCCCCCATTTCGACCACCTTTCTTTAATTTGAGATACACATTATATTTAAACATGAAATTTAGCAGAAATGAAATTTCCTAATTTATGAAGCTAGAAATTAAATTTTCACCAATTTGTAAAATTTTATTTATTTAGCGATGCTTTAATCATTAAATTTGATGTCATTCCCTCATTATCTCCGATGTAATGAGGTGAACAAGCTAAAAAAAAACAACTTCCGCTTTTATTTCCAGCGTACGTCCTCCCGCCGAGGGCGGCCATTTGTAATCAACGTTAATAAAACGTTTTTCTGGAAAAAAAAACCTCTAGTTTGTCCCTTAGCCAAAAGCTGATTAATCTTAAGGAAACCACGATAAATGCACTCTATTTCAATCCCATTAATTTTCCCACACCTCTTGCTGGGCCCAGTTGGAAGCCAAGATTTCCAAGCACTTTATGCTCAAGTCCTCTCAAGGTCATCTTGATGTGCCATCGTCAGGTTTGTTCAAAACTGGATGGTTTCATATGATATATGGCCCTAATGGGTGTGTGGGGCAAAGGAGAGGGGGTTTCATGGGTTGTGGGGTTCATGACTTTGGGCATCTAGTGTGACAAGACCTCGTGAGTTGGGGCTCTCATTGCGTGCTGACGTTGTGGTGTGTAGACGTCATAGTGTGTGTAGATATTGCAGTGTGTAAATCTCATAGTATAGACGTAATAGGTTTTGACTTCATGAAATGCTTATTTTTAATAGCGTCACCCTTGATGGATAAGATGAATCCATATACTTGTATATGGATAAGGGGATGGACGGGTGGGTGGTAGCATGACGAAAGTAAAGAAGTATAGGTGGGGGACGGATAATATGGATATTAATTTAAGGTAGACTATGATAGTTAATAAAAATATAAAAATAAATTTTCGAAATTATCTAGATACTCTGAGACTTACAACAAAATGTCATTTTGTTTTCATTAACTCTACAAACTACCCTTGTAGGCTACCTTATCTCCTTCAATAATTGTGCCTTTAAGATATGATAAGACTGTTTTCAAATATGATAGTGATAAGTCTATTGTATACTGTGTCTATTGCATACCGTGTCTATTGTATACCGTCTCTATTGTATACAGTCTCCATTGTCCACCGTCTCCATTATATACTGTGTCTATTGTATACTGTCTCTATTGTATACCGTCTCTATTGTATACCATGGCTACTGCACACGTGTCCATTCTGTCCTCCCGCACCGAGCCAAAGCACAGATCTTTTCCTGACATATTTCTCCCATTAATAAACCCATGAGATTTGCTTGCCCCAAAGCAATATAAAGCTGCTGGGGTGGCCGCCCCTGATCATATATTCAGATATTAAGCTGTATTAAAATTAAAAAACAAAAAACAAACAACAGAAAATAAATTGTTTGTCGAAGACTTTCCTTTTCGCCAACTTTTAAAAAAGCAATTTTTGCCTGGAACTTGATTTGTCTTCACAGACCGCTAAATGAAGATATGTAGTATCATGGCTTCCGTCTGACAGAAAGTGCACGCATTTTAAATCTCCGTGTTTTCTATTATTTTAAAACTGGCTTTAAAGATTTCAAACTGGCTTTATAGACTTTAAGTTGATATTTATATGATTTTCGGGACGATCAAAATAATTTTAAACAAATGTTAAACAAGTTTTAAAAAATGTCAAAAAATATCAAAAAATGTTTTAAAAAAGTAAAAAAAAAAAACATATTAGAAACTTCCACAGAATATTTTTTTTAACATGAATGATGAATTATGAAAAGTCTTTTAAAATGCATCCACCCATCCATCCATCTATGCACACATCCATCCGTAAATACATCCATCCATATACACATCAATTCATCCACACTATCCGTCACAATACCTCCATCCCCACCTAAATTTCCATCCATTCGTCAATACAACCATCCACTTATCCATATACACATCTATTTATTCATCTAACAAACATCCTTCAAGAACACCATCTCTCCATCCACCAAGCCACCATTCAACCATCATTGCTATTTCATTTATACATTTAAATAGGTCATGCATTCTTTAAGCTGTACCATCATTGCTTGCACCAGCTGTACCACCATTGCTTGCACCAGCTGTACCCTCATTGCTTGCACCAGCTGTACCATCATTGCTTGCACCAGCTGTACCATCATTGCTTGCACCAGCTGTACCCTCATTGCTTGCACCAGCTGTACCCTCATTGCTTGCACCAGCTGTACCATCATTGCTTGCACCAGCTGTACCATCATTGCTTGCACCAGGGCTGTCAAACTCAATCGCTGGGCGGGCCAAAACTCAAATCACACTCAAGGTTGCGGGCCGAAAAGGATAAACATTCAATAAGCGGAAAATTAAACTTTAAAAAAGAAACAACATATAAATAAATGAAAACAGAAATACGTTTTAATCATTAAAAATCTTTGGCATATCCATTTCCGTTCTTATGTCATTTTGTCAGATTGATGGATGTTTGACACATTTTCTTGGCTACAAAAACAAGTAAGTTTGTTTATGTTGGGAGTAACCTTCTGTGTCATTGAGATTCTCATGATGGACTGCAAGTGTTTATCAGGGAGACGACTCCTGTGTGATGGTCTGTGTCATTGAGATTCTCATGATGGACTGCAAGTGTTTATCAGTGAGACGACTCCTGTGTGATGGTCTGTGTCATTGAGATTCTCATGATGGACTGCAAGTGTTTATCAGGGAGACGACTCCTGTGTGACGGTCTGTGTCATTGAGATTCTCATGATGGACTGCAAATGTTTATCAGGGAGACGACTCCTGTGTGACGGTCTCTGTCATTGAGATTCTCATGATGGACTGCAAGTGTTTATCAGTGAGACGACTCCTGTGTGACGGTCTGTGTCATTGAGATTCTCATGATGGACTGCAAGTGTTTATCAGTGAGACGACTCCTGTGTGATGGTCTGTGTCATTGAGATTCTCATGATGGACGGCAAGTGTTTATCAGGGAGACGACTCCTGTGTGATGTTCTGTGTCATTGAGATTCTCATGATGGACTGCAAGTGTTCATCAGTGAGACGAATCCTGTGTGATGTTCTGTGTCATTGAGATTCTCATGATGGACTGCAAGTGTTTATCAGTGAGACGACTCCTGTGTGACGTTCTGTGTCATTGAGATTCTCACGAGGGACTGCAAGTGTTCATCAGTGAGACGACTGCTGTGTGATGTTTTGTTAATCTTCATCACAGAAAACAGCTGCTCACACAGATATGTGCTACCCAACGTGCTCAAGATTCGAGTCGCATGTAGACGAAGCTGGGGCAACTCTTCAGGAATGAAACGAGTGAACAGTGCAGGCCGAACTGTGTCGTACTTTGCCTTTAGTGTCACATTAAACTGCAGCTCTGTTAGCTCCATCTGCAAATTTAAAGGTTCAGTTTCCACGTCTATGACAAATGGGTTACGAAACAGCTCGAAATTACTTTTTCCAAGCTTAAAAGTCACTAAAGTGCCGTGCCAACTCGGCGCCAGGAAAGATACGTTTTTCAGCAAAGTGTGCAATGGGAAACAGCATAACGTTGACTTGGATATAATTGTACGCCGGTCAAGATCTCGCGGGCCTGATATAATGGTACGGCGGGACGGATGTGGCCCGCGGGCCTTGAGTTCGACACTTGTGGCTTACACCATTACAATAATGTTTATCATTGCTTACATCTTTACAATTATATGTTATAATTGCTTACATCATTACTATAATGTGCTATCATTGCTTACATCTGTACGATACTGTGTTCTCATTGCACGTTTCTTATTATTAATCTGTAAGACACAGAAAGACAAAATTCTTTCTCCCAAAAGATCCATTTTCCGTTTATTGCGTCAAATTGTTTCCACTGGGTGGCTTGTTCGGTTTGACAGTATTGATGCCACATCCTTCGTTTTTTTAAAGAAATGAATTTTCCTTGTTATTCTGGAGATGTGATCTTCCGTCCTCCCCCACGCTTTCCTGTACGTCTCAGACAGCCATCTAAATAGGAATGTTCGATTCTTATTACTTTTAACTCTATTTCGCTTTTCTTTTTTCTAAACAAAAAATTAAATTTAAAAGAAAGAAAACATTGAACGATTATTTTGGTTCAACACCGGACACGATTTCTTTAGACCTGAAACCTTTTTATTTGCGCCCGTACTAAAACTCTTTTCGTGTCTGTCGCAATTTCTATGGATTTAAAAAAAAAAAAAAAAATAAAAAAAAAAAAAATAAAAAATAAAACTGAATTGGAACACTTGAATATAAGATTGTTTGGGGCCAGTTAAAAGGAAGACATGTTATGATAATCAATGAAAGAGTTTGAAATCGTGTCACTATATAGCAAATATGTCAGCATTAATTGATATTTCAGCAAGCCTTTTAGTGTTTCTGTCAAATTAAATTTAACTTCATGTTTTCATTTGCCATTATAAAAAAAAAATAGGATACGAATGTTTTAATTTCAACTACCCCCCCCCCCCTCCCAGCCATTTTCTGCCGCATATCTAATTCTAGAGAGTTGTCTAGATAAAAGAGTTAACGGACTCACTCTGCTGAAATACACGATACAATTTAATTCAACAGAGCAATCAGAATTTTGTAGGCAATTAATAAGGAAATAAACATAAGCGGAATAATAATTTTTGAAGTAAAGAATCATAGCAACAATAGTAATAGCAATGGTAATAATAATGGTAATAATAATGGTAATAATACTACAATGGTAGGCCAAAAAGCTGATTTTTTAGTTTCTATACAATGGTAGGCCAATAAGCTGATTTTTTAGTTTCTGTACAATGGTATGCCTATAAGCTGATCTCTAGTTTCTGTACAATGTTAGGTCAATAAGCTGATCTCCAGTTTCTGTACAATGGTAGGCCAATAAGCTGATCTCTAGTTTCTGTACAATGTTAGGCCAATAAGCTGATCTCTAGTTTCTGTACAATGTTAGGCCAATAAGCTGATCTCTAGTGTCTGTACAATGGTAGGCCAATAAGCTGATCTCTAGTTTCTGTACAATGTTAGGCCAATAAGCTGATCTCTAGTTTCTGTACAATGTTAGGCCAATAAGCTGATCTCTAGTTTCTGTACAATGGTAGGCCAATAAGATGATCTCTAGTTTCTGTACAATTGTAGGCCTATAAGCTGATCTCTAGTTTCTGTAAAAAGAGAATTTGCGACTGAACAGATCAAACAGCATTTCACCATGCCTAGGGCCGGTCTAGAATGTCCTGTTACTTTTCTTAAAAGCTTGGGTACCTTTCATTTAAAAAAACCCAAGTTATTGGAAATATTTCCCTTCTTTCCAGCAATATTTTGCCTCAGTGTTAATCCAAACATTGAACTAGTCCAGAAGAAAACACGCCACTGTTTAGAAGAGGAGAAGTTAGTTTTGAAATTGTAGGGATATTGATTTGAAATCGGAATTTACTGGGAGGAAAGGTGTTTACATAATTTCTTGTAAACTGTTTTTTCAAACACGTATAGCATAATCTCTAGCGTGTAACTAAATAACCGGCAGTTAATTTTTTTTGTAGAGATGTATCACTTACATTTATAACATTACATTGTATATATGTATCACTAACACTTAATAATATAATTTAATATATAAATGTATCGCTAATACTTCATCACATAATTTAAAGTAGATTCATTCACGTTTGACAAGCCCAATCCACTTAATAACTAAACCTGTCAGGAGACACAACTGAGTTTAAAGAAAATCGTTCTTGAATTATGTTAAAGAGTAAAAGTCTGGGTAGTCTTCCTAGTCTGTCTGGGTATTCTTCCTAGTCTGTCTGGGTAGTCTTCCTCGTCTGTCTGGGTAGTCTTCCTAGTCTGTCTGGGTAGTCTTCCTGATCTGTCTGGGTAGTCTTCCTAGTCTGTCTGGGTAGTCTTCCCGGTCTGTCTGGGTAGTCTTCCTGGTCTGTCTGGGTAGTCTTCCTGATCTGTCTGGGTAGTCTTCCTGGTCTGTCTGGGTAGTCTTCCCGGTCTGTCTGGGTAGTCTTCCTCGTCTGTCTGGGTAGTCTTCCTGGTCTGTCTGGGTAGTCTTCCTTGTCTGTCTGGGTAGTCTTCCTGGTCTGTCTGGGTAGTCTTCCCGGTCTGTCTGGGTAGTCTTCCTCGTCTGTCTGGGTAGTCTTCCTGGTCTGCCTGGGTAGTCTTCCTGATCTGTCTGGGTAGTCTTCCTGGTCTGTATTGGTACTTTTACTAGTCTGTATGGGTACTTTTAATGGTCTGTATGGGTACTTTTAATGGCCTGTATGGGTACATGTCATAGTTTCCTTCAAAGTTAAGTCCAGTGAACATTATCTCAAGTGTTTGGACTCTCACTCCACAAGCTTCACCAGTGTTCGACTCCCAGACGATGGGACTTTTACTTATCTATTAACAAATTTAAAAAAAGTTCCTATTGCTTTATTGTATAAATGCGCTCCTAAAAGAAATTTTAAAAAAATGAAATAAGCTGACTGAAATATTCTTCTCCTTCTGACATTTCGATAAGTCTCTGCAAATAAATCCTACTGGAAATGTCATAACTCTAAAGGTCTGGCTTTGTTTCGATAAAATGTTTCGTACACTTAGTTGAGTATGACTGGTTAAAGTTAAATGTGTGAAGTGCGAAATGCAAATCCTGGCCCAAGTCTTATCAACGCTTTAAATTAAAAAAATTAAATAAAATTCGCAATTTTCCCGCCTGAATGGCTTTTTAAATTCCCTTTCATTTATTACTCAAGTATCTGTTAGTTAAATAATTATTGTACTTGAAAGTGTTACAATGACACACAGCTAGTTCTAGAAACGATACAGTGTTACAATGACACACAGCTAGCTCTAGGAACGATACAGTGTTACAATGAAACACAGCTAGCTCTATGGACGATACAGTGTTACAATGACACACAGCTAGCTCTAGGGACGATACAGTGTTTCAATGACACACAGCTAGCTCTAGGAACGATACAGTGTTACAATGACACACACAGCGGAGTAGCTAGAGTGTTTGGCGCCCGGGGACAAGATTCGCGCCCGGGGACAAGATTCATTTTAAAGCGCCCTCTTTTCCTTTTTTCAACTCTCAAACCCATTAATTTCATCCATAAAATAATACCAAAGCACATTTTGGCGCCCCTAACTAGCTGGCGCCCGGGTACATCTGTACCCCCTTGCCCGCCCTACGCCTCTGGACACACAGCTAGCTCTAGGGACGATACAGGCAAATGTTCCTATAATTAAAAAAGAAGAAATATAGTTTTGCTTTTATTCAGTATATTTCTCAACTCTCATCATATGGGACTATATTTTACATCAACCAATGTCTACTACGTTAGTTGACTATTGAGTTGTACTAAAACATAACTTATTTGATAGCTAAGAGATGGAAAAAATGGGCTTTCTTAGTTGTCTTTTTACCACCTAATCCCTGAACATTACGGCCATCTTAATACATCCTATTTCAAATACCTACCATCTTAATACATCCTATTTCAAATACCCACCATCTTAATACATCCTATTTCAAATACCCACCATCTTAATACATCCTATTTCAAATACCCACCATCTAAATACATCCTGTTTAAAATACCTACCATCTTAATACATCCTATTTCAAATACCCACCATCTTAATACATCCTATTTCAAATACCCACCATCTTAATACATCCTATTTCAAATACACACCATCTTAATACATCCTATTTCAAATACCTACCATCTTAATACATGATATTTCAAATACCCACCATCTTAATACATCCTATTTCAAATACCCACCATCTTAATACATCCTATTTTAAATACCTACCATCTTAATACACCCTATTTCAAATACCCACCATCTTAATACATCCTATTTCAAATACCCACCATCTTAATAAATCCTATTTCAAATACCCACCATCTTAATACATCCTATTTCAAATACCTACCATCTTAATACATCCTATTTCAAAAACCCACAATCTTAATACATCCTATTTCAAATACCCACCATCTTAATACATCCTATTTCAAATACCCACCATCTTAATACATCCTATTTCAAATACCCACCATCTTAATACATCCTATTTCAAATACCCACCATCTTAATACATCCTATTTCAAATACCTACCATCTTAATACATCCTATTTCAAATACCTACCATCTTAATACATCCTATTTCAAATACCCACCATCTTAATACATCCTATTTCAAATACCTACCATCTTAATACATCCTATTTCAAATACCCACCATCTTAATACATCCTATTTTAAATACCTACCATCTTAATACATCCTATTTCAAATACCCACCATCTTAATACATCCTATTTCAAATACCCACCATCTTAATAAATCCTATTTCAAATACCCACCATCTTAATACATCCTATTTCAAATACCTACCATCTTAATACATCCTATTTCAAATACCCACCATCTTAATACATCCTATTTCAAATACCCACCATCTTAATACATCCTATTTCAAATACCCACCATCTTAATACATCATATTTCAAATACCCACCATCTTAATACA
This sequence comes from Omphiscola glabra, assembly GCA_964017045.1. Taxonomy (NCBI): domain Eukaryota; kingdom Metazoa; phylum Mollusca; class Gastropoda; family Lymnaeidae; genus Omphiscola; species Omphiscola glabra. The sequence goes on along the minus strand of OZ024795.1, from coordinate 4,425,628 downwards.
TCCTATTTCAAATACCCACCATCTTAATACATCCTATTTCAAATACCCACCATCTAAATACATCCTGTTTAAAATACCTACCATCTTAATACATCCTATTTCAAATACCCACCATCTTAATACATCCTATTTCAAATACCCACCATCTTAATACATCCTATTTCAAATACACACCATCTTAATACATCCTATTTCAAATACCTACCATCTTAATACATGATATTTCAAATACCCACCATCTTAATACATCCTATTTCAAATACCCACCATCTTAATACATCCTATTTTAAATACCTACCATCTTAATACACCCTATTTCAAATACCCACCATCTTAATACATCCTATTTCAAATACCCACCATCTTAATACACCCTATTTCAAATACCCACCATCTTAATACATCCTATTTCAAATACCCACCATCTTAATACATCCTATTTCAAATACCCACCATCTTAATACATCCTATTTCAAATACCCACCATGTTAATACATTCTATATTAACGGCCCTCTAAAGACATGCAATTTCACTAGTTTAATGAAACAGTGAATGTTGGTCTTCATTTGTCCTACATATTTACTGCTTGGACAGGCCTGATGACATAATGGTTATCTGCCCTATCAGCCAGGTAACTAGGCATGTGGAAGATTTTTTTTTATTTCTCTAAAGTCTTGAAAAATTATTAATATGTACAAAACGTAGCGAGATAAGGCAATTAAAAAAAGTTTAGAATTTTTTGTAACGAGTGTTTAATATCAATGTTGACGAGATCTAGCCTAAAAAATTCTAGAACATAGAACTAATACATGACGTGGGGCAGTTAGAAATGACTTGTGGGAGTTAGACATGACTTGTGGGAGTTAGACATGACTTGTGGAAGTTAGACATGACTTGTTGGAGTTAGACATGACTTGGGGGAGTTAGACATGACTTGGGGCAGTTAGACATAACTTGCCCGAGTTAGACATGACTTATGGTAGTAAGACATGACTTGGGGCAGTTAGACATGACTTGGGGCAGTTAGACATGACTTGTGTATGTTAGATATGACTTGGGGCAGTTAGACATGACTTGCGGGAGTTAGACATGACTTGGAGCAGTTAGACAAGACTTGGGGCACTTAGACATGACTTGCGTGAGTTAGACATGACTTGTGGGAGTAGACATGTCTTTTGGCAGTTAAACATGACTTGGGGCAGTTAGACATAACTTGTGGCAGTTAGACATGACTTGGGGCAGTTAGACATTACTTGGGGCAGATATACATGACTTTGTGCATTTAGACATGACTTGTGGGAGTTAGACATGACTTGGGGCAGTTAGACATTACCTTGGGGCAGTTAGACATGACTTGTGGGAGTTAGACATGACTTGTGGGAGTTAGACATGACTTGGGGCAGTTAGACACGGCTTGGTGCAGTTAGACATGGCTTGGGACAGATAAACATGACTTGGAGCAGTTAGAATGACTTGTGGCAGTTAGACATGACTTTCGGGAGCTAGACATGACTTGGGGCAGTTAGTCATGACTTGCGGGAGTTAGACAGAACTTGTGGCAGTTAGACATGACTTGGGGCAGTTAGACATTACTTGCGGGATTTAGTTGAAGTTTTAAAAAAACATTTTAAGCCTGTTGGATCAATCACGCCAGCTGAATCTTTTATATTTCAACGTGTGACCAATTCTTGTTTCGAAAATTCCGCACACTTTTAACTTGAAACTTAGTTAACGGACTTCTGCCTGATGTCTGCTGTCTGACGTCTGCTGTCTGATGTCTACTGTCTTCTCACATCAGTGGTTGCGTATTTTACAAGAACGACCTTCTCCCCATTAATATTTGGTTTCATTGACTGAAGACCATGCCAAACCCACACAACCATTTACCCCCACCACACCCACACAACCATTTAACCCCCCCCCCCCTTTTTGGAGACGAGCTGCTACGTTGTGAAGTTCTCAGTATTGTAAAGAAACCTCAGTATTATACGATTTCGAATGCATTAGGGTCCTATACTAAATGCCTTGTCCTATAAATCCGTGATCTCTACACAGCAATAACCCAAATAAGCTGGAAGGCTAATGACACTTTAAAGAAAACTTATAATGTGTATTTTAAAAAATTAGATGCATTTCGTGCACTTTAAAAAAACTTTTTAAATTCTTTTTTTTCCCTATTCTGTGTCCTGGTACTTCTAAAAAAAAGTCTTTAATTAATGAACGCACTGGTTTGAAAGTTTATTTAAACATATTTATTTTTAGCATTGATGTTTCAGTATAGTTCCATGTTTCTACGTGTGTTCATTATGCTAGGTGTGTACTTTTATTTCTGATATCTGTTTATTTAGTGTGTTTGTTCAATGGTGTGTTTATATTTTATTCTATTTTTATTTGAAGTTAAAATTCAGATGGTTATTTAATACAAGATTGTTGAAGCTGGTGTTCAACTAACCGCTGTGTATGAGACCGTAGAGATATTGTTTAGCTACATAATGGAAACGTTTTTTCAAACTTTTCAAAACCCGTATTAATGTGAGTAATTTTTGTTTTTAAATGTCACTTCAACTTTTTTAGGACTTACACACCGTTAATATCATTGGATTTGCACAATGATATAATCCTTGGACTTGTGCACCGGTATAATGCTAGGACTTGCGCACAGATATTATCCGGACTTGCACACCGATATAATGCTAGGACTTGCGCACAGATATCATCCGGACTTGCGCACCGATATAATGCTATTACCTTCAGTTCTTTGTAATGTAATCTATTGTTTTGGCTGGTAATGTCGTTGAGGTTCATGTTGATAGTGTACTTATTGACAGGGCCGGATTTACAATTTTAGGGGCCCTAGACCCAAAAAAAAGTGAGGCCCCATTTTTAAAAATAAAATATATCGCTAAGTTTTTTAAATTCAAATATATATATTTTTTATATACTTCTCCCAATTTTGGGGGCCCTTATTTCGCGGGGCCCCTAGGCCACGGCCTAGTCGGCCCGTCTGTAAATCCGGACCTGCTTATTGATAGCGTCGTAATCTTCATTCTGTTCGTAGTATTGATTGGTTTGATAGTTTAATGCCGTCTTAAGACACAATGGGCTCACGGTTGATAGTTTAATGCCGTCTTAAGGCACAATGGGCTCACGGTTGATAGTTTAATGCCGTCTTAAGGCACAATGGGCTCACGGTTGATAGTTTAATGCCGTCTTAAGGCACAATGGGCTCACGGTTGATAGTTTAATGCCGTCTTAAGGCACAATGGGCTCACTGTTGATAGCTTAATGCCATCTTAAGGCACAATGGGCTCACGGTTGATAGTTTAATGCCGTCTTAATGCATAAGCACAATGGGCTCACGGTTGATAGTTTAATGCCGTCTTAAGGCACAATGGGCTCACGGTTGATAGTTTAATGCCGTCTTAAGGCACAATGGGCTCACGGTTGATAGTGTAATGCCGTCTTAATGCATAAGCACAATGGGCTCACGGTTGATAGTTTAATGCCGTCTTAATGCATAGGCACAATGGGCTAACGGTTGATAGTGTAATGCCGTCTTAAGGCATAGGCACAATGGGCTCACGGTTCTAAGTGGCCTCTCGCTTCTAGAAGACTCACTCTTTTAGAGGCATCATGCTTTACATTTTTAAAATCGATATTGAACGATTTTAGCAATTAAATTTGATTTGAAAGTCAGTGGCCAGCACGTTTCCCAGTTTTAACCCACGATATTATCGGCACATTACAACATTAATATTAGAAATGGGATCACAATTGGGATACATCTTAAAGGTAAAGGGGAATAACTCTCGTCAACACGTTTTATTTTCCCCAGATGTGAATCGAAAAAAAACCATAAAGTAAGAATTTGTGTTTGCAATCATGTTAGACTAAAATGTTAGTCCCGGGCTGTAATAACCCTAGCTACGCCACTGCTCCGTACTCATTAGTGATATTAATGGAGTAAAGCAGTGTCGTCTTAAGGCATGGGCTCACTGGACACCTCATGCCTCTAGGGGGACCTCATGCCTCTAGGGCAGAGGTTCCCAAACGTTTTTGTCTTGTAGACCCCTTGCCATGTTTTTCGGTTTTGGGTAGACCCCCTGCTTACCTGATATTGATTTTTTGCAAATTCATTAACTTCAAATGTATTTTTGACAGGCGGTATAGTGCTACGCACTTTGAAAGATATAAATTTATAACGGTAGTGAAGTGTAGTGTGAATAACTTTTTTAAAAGCATGTTAAGTTTTAAACATTTATTAATTAAATTTAAATTAAAAAATGCCAAAATAGAAGTCATGACCTGCTTACATGAGATCCACTATCGTCGACCCCCATTTTCATTTCATGGACCCCCAATTTTTTTTTCCGCTGCCATAGACCCCTTGCAAGTTGTCGTAGACCCCTGGGGGTCGATATAGACCACTTTGGGAATCACCGCTCTAGGGGATCTCATGCCTCTTGGGGTCTTTACGCTACTATGAGTCATCACGCCTCTAGGGGGATCTCACGCTTCTGGGGGCATTATGCTGCCAATATTTTTAATGAATATTGAAAAAAATTTTGGCAATTTATTTTGCTTTTAAAATGAAAGTGGGAAGACTGCTTCTCCAGTTTATTTAAATAAGTTCTTCGATTCTCACATCTATTAATTTTTTTTTGTACTAGCTTTAGAAAATTTGATAAATTAACAATTTGAAATAAAAAATCCAATTATTATTTTCTCGGTGGTTGTTGTGAGGCAGGAGTAATCAAAGAGTCTTACACAAGGCACACCACTTTCATTATTTGGTAATTGAATTTAAATGAAGAAAGTCATAAAATTCAGAAATTGGAAATAAACTTTTAAGTTACTGCATTTGTTTTGAAATTCACGCTATTTTCCCTCAATAGAAATCACATATTAATAAATACATGACAACTTTTGAAAATGTTTTCTTTCTTCTAATTTTAAATTCCATTTAGATAGAATTGATTAAAAAATATAATTGCCTCCTTTTAATGATCATAAAAAAAAATCTATAGCAATTTTCTACAAATTTACAAAACATTATTTTTCCTAAGTTTTAATGAAATCCCAATGTTAATTATTATACTAAAACACGTTTATCTAACGATCAATTGTTTTGAACGGATTTTTCTTAGGCATCATATTCATTCATCGTCGAATTAGTTTAAACAAATGAATAGTTTCAAAATAAAATCATAAACATGCATTACTATTCATTAGGGGTATCAGTGCATTAGGGCATCAGTTGATTAGGGGCCTTATGCATTAGGGCCTCCGCTGCTGTAAAGACGGCCCCGTTATAGTATTGTTGCATATCTACTCAGAATGTCTAAATGGTTGTAGTCTGATAGTTGTTATGTGATAGGTATGTAGCCATATAGGTTGCAACTGATAGATATGTAGTCTGAGAGGTTGTCATATGAAAGGTATTTAATCCGATAGGTTTTTATGAGAGAGGTCTGTTGGCCAATAGGTTGTCATGAAACTGGTCTGTAATCCAACAGGTTTTCATGAGATAGCTCTGTAGGTCAAAAGGTTGTTATAAAATAGGTCTGTAGGCCGATATATTGTTTTTAGATAAATCTTTAGTCCAAGATGTCACGTGATAGGTCTGGTCCAGGTAATTTGTTTAGCGCCTAAACGCAGCAGCACGTTATGGCAGGGCGTGGCATAATTTAGATCGAATCTGCTGCTAATGAAATGCAAACAGAATCGGACGTAGCAATCATTGCCAGATATTCTCTCCCATCTTGGCCGCGTTGACTGTTGCCAAAATGGCAACGGTTTGTGCGAGTCTTCTACCAAAATGGATGCTAAAAATAGATTTGATGTCGTCCTCATTTTAGATAATTATAATATAAATAGAGTTGATATAATCATTTTAAAAACTATAATATAAAGAGTACATATCAAATCATTTTAAACTGTATTACAAATATATTGAGAGACCTACACAAATCATATAATATTAAATTCATAATGGATACTCGCACAAAATATTACGAAATAAACATTGAATATTTCTCATTTAAACAAAAATGTAATTGCTTGCTTTAAATACATATTTACATCTTTGCCTTTGATTATGTTTCTTTTTATTGTGTCTTTTTATTATGTGTCTTTTACTTTTGTGTGTTTTTATTCTGTGTCTTTTTACTATGTGTCTGTTTATTTGTCTACCTACCCCCATGTATAACCAATAGCGGGATTCCTTTCCCCTCCACCAGGAACGCATTATTTGACAAAATGTACATGGACAAAATTACCTTAATATGATTTGTGGATAGAAAATGAACTATAGTTACCATAAAACAAACTCTCCAACTAATTTTTACACCAGGGTTGGGAAATATAAATAAACTATAGTTACCATAAAACAAACTCTCAAACTAATGTTTACACCAGGGCTGGGAAATATAAATAAACTATAGTTACCATAAAACAAACTCTCCAACTAATGTTTACACCAGGGTTGGGAAATATAAATAAACTATAGTTAACATAAAACAAACTCTCCAACTAATGTTTACACCAGGGTTGGGAAATATAAATAAACTATAGTTACCATAAAACAAACTCTCCAACTAATGTTTACGCCAGGGTTGGGAAATATAAATAAACTATAGTTAACATAAAACAAACTCTCCAACTAATGTTTACGCCAGGGTTGGGAAATATAAATAAACTATAGTTACCATAAAACAAACTCTCCAACTAATGTTTACACCAGGGTTGGGAAATATAAATAAACTATAGTTACCATAAAACAAACTCTCCAACTAATGTTTACACCAGGGAAATATAAATAAACTATAGTTACCATAAAACAAACTCTCAAACTAATGTTTACACCAGGGCTGGGAAATATAAATAAACTATAGTTACCATAAAACAAACTCTCAAACTAATGTTTACACCAGGGTTGGGAAACAGTTGTGTTCACAGAGACGCGGGGAGAAGATTTTTTTTCTTGAATGACTGCATGTAAATTTGCTAGGAAAGTAGAGTTCAAGACAATTAAAGGAAATTTGGTAAATTCGGATAGATCGTACCGCGGTTTTTTTACCACGGCCGCCAACGTGATTGCCGTGAAACGTAAAATTAAGAATAAAACGTAAAAAAATAATGAAAAAAAATGACCTAAATGTATCCCTAAACCTAACCTGAACCCTAAATATATCCCTAAACCTAACCTGAACCCTAAATCTATCCCTAAACCTAACCCGAACCCCAAATCTATCCCTAAACCTAACCCTAGGAAATGAGGTACGATCTATCTTAATTAGCAGGAAATTTAAAATATGTTTGAACATAAGTAGTTAACTTTTTTTTTAGTTGGCTGTGATTATTATTATTTTTTTAAAAATAATTTTGAAACTTTCACACTGGGATTATTTAATTTTAAAACGCTTTTATAGAAACTCGGTCACATTTCCTTAGTTTTACGAACATATTCACCAAGTTCCTGGAAGGTATAGCTAGCCGTAATAAACATTTTAGTATGCCGACTGTGGCCCACGGGCCGTAGGTTGCCCCCACACCCGGTCTAAATGTTATTTTCCATTTGAAAGCTCAGTTAACTCGGTCAATCAATTCAACAAATTCCCAACACAAGCCAACAAAATACAACGCCATTTTTACTTGGTGCCTTGGGTTTTACTTCTGTGCATAATTTTATTTAGGGCCCAAAGTCCTAAAATTGCATCGGATTTAATGGTAACAGCTTTAGTTTGTAAGATATTGCTGAATTTATATTTTAAAAAAAGAGTTTTCTCTTGTATAAGCCTCATAAGGTTAATTTTTCTGAGTTGAGATATCATTAAAAACACATTTAAATGGTAAACTTATTTATTTAAACTAACGAAATTGTTTGTGTGTATAAAGACAAACGTTTTTTTTTTTTGGTCCTTTTTATAACACACATTGCCATAACAGTGTTAAGTTCAAGTGGCATCATCGATATTGTACTGCTAATGAACTAATTATGTGCACAATATTTGTATGTGAAATCCTGATCTTATTAGACTACATATATGTCACTTTGTAAAGCTTAACAGCTCGATCAGTTCAAACGACTTCATGTAGATTGTAGTTTCAAGATGTTGGAAACCTGTAATGCGATTGGGAAAAGAAAGAAAATAAATAAGTTTTTAGATGCCAATATTGTAAAAAATATAAGCATTTCATCGAAGTACTTTAGACTTGGAACAAACAATACATTTCAGCGAAGTACTTCGGTCTTGGAGCACAATTTACATTTCAGCGAAGTACTTCAGTCTTGGAGCGAACTTTAAATTTCATCAAAGTACTTTAGCCTGGAACCATTATGACATTTCATCGAAGTACTTCAGGCTGAAATAAATAACAACTCATGGAAGTACTTGGGTGATTGGTGTAGACTTGAAAATGATTTATTTACAAAGGGGCAACACGGTTATCCTTGCTTTTCATAACTTCTAACTTGTTATAACAGTTTAGCCCAACAGGAACTTTGGGCAAGAAAGGATTGGCTTTCGAGAGAAATATGATGGTCAGAGAATAAATGTAAGCAATTAATATTTAGTAACACAATATAATATCATTCTAATCAAAATATATAGAAACCTAAGCCTGCCTATAAAATGAATAAAATTAAATCATCTTGCCAGGCCTTATTTATTCTTGTTGTTCAATTGCCCTGTCAATTTGTTCATATATATATACACACATATATCCTATCTAAAAAAGAGAAAAATAGTAATAGCAGTGGGCGCAAAAAGCCCACAGAAACAAAGTAAAGAAGAATTGAAAGGAAATGTCTTGAAGTAAAATGAAAAAAAACCAATCAGGAAAAAAGACACGACAGTTACTTAAAATTGTGGATGTTCCTAAATTTATTCTGATTACCTTCCATCAAACGGAGTTGGCTCTGGTACTTATCATAACGTTTGTTTTCAAAATATCATTTCCACTCTTATCGCATTTGAATATTTGATGATACTGCTGCATACCGCCAGAAACACTAATGATATTCAATTTTTAGTTTCAGGCAATGTTATAGATATTCTCCAAGTACTCATGATAGAAGTAATGGGCATAAAAAAACGTGATCCCATTTAAAGAGTTCGACTGAACATGCGGCCTGATGGCTTTTTACAAAGGACCCTTATTTTATCACACATGTTCTTCCGGTGGCCAAGAGATATCGACCCATGATTCTTTGTCCCGCATGCAGCGTTCTGAACAGAGACTATATAACTTGTCCACTTTTTTTTCTATTTCAGATCGTCCCGCCCGTGAATGGACTGCTTCCAAGGTCTGTCCCTAATAGCTCTCAGAAGACGCGATTAGACCGAGTTGGAAAATGACAGTTCTATCTTGCTGCAGCACTCATCGCTTAAGTGCGAGCATGATGACAACATCCTAGCACTTACCTGGCAACTCTGACCTGGAGCAAGGACAAGGTCAAATCATTCCATCTGGACCGTCTAGGGTGCATGTCCGACAACGTTTGCTACTTGATAATAAGCCCCAACATGATGTTATAAGCAGACTTCGAATGACCACAGTTGTCTGAAAACGCTCATCACAATATGTTTCCGGTAGCTGTCTGGCTTGTTTAGGACTTAATCCATTTCAAGATGGATGCCAACTGAAGTTTAATAATGTAAAAGGAAGCATTCATTTCTTCAATTTATTGTAAAGCATTATGTTTTATCAGTGGCAAGCGTTTAAACAACACATTCATTTATCAGTGAAATGCGTTTAAACACATTCATTTATCAGTGGCATGCTTTAAATACATCGATAAACACATCTAGCGAAATCTCGCAGATATCTATTGACGTTTGCTGACATTCTGGTGCCAACAGTCCGGACTGCAAGTCACACATCCTCAAGCACACAGCGCCATCAAACCGTGACTGCGTCGCTCCATATCGGCATGTCGACACCAAGCCCCGTGGCAGATCTACCCCAGAGCTACACGCCGACTCTAGCCGTGATGTGTGACAACATCAGCCTGGACGATGCCGGCTTCAACAACTGTACGCATCCCATCGCCAAGTACTTCCTGCCCTGGTGGCAGCAGTCCATCTTCTACCTCATGTTCCTCATCATGTTTCTTGTCGCCGCCGGCGGTAACATCATCGTCATTTGGATTGTTCTGGCCCACAAAGGCATGCGGACCGTGACCAACTATTTCCTGGTCAACCTGGCCATTGCGGACGTGTTGATATCCATCTTCAACGTGCCGTTTCATTTCACCTACATGCTTTACCAGAACTGGTTTTTCGGGCTGGAGTACTGCAAGTTCTCTTTCTTCATTGCCCAGTGCACGATCTCAGCAAGCGTTCTCACCTTCATGGCCATTGCAATAGACAGGTGAGTTGACTTGTGTGCTTAAACTATTCGTACGTTCATTTGAGCAGGCAGGTAAGTTGACGTTATGCTGTATAATACTTTGTAAGATTGGGCTATTAATTGATGTTCCGGTGTTATCTTCGCTGTACCATGGTTGGCTGTCTTTGGGTGTACAATGATTGGCTGTCTTTCACCGCGTCATGGTTGGCTGTTTATGGTTTTCACATGGTTAGCTGTCTTAGGCTCTGGTTGGCTGTCTTAGGCTGTACCATGGTTAGCTGTCTTTGGATGTACCATTGTTGACTGCCTCGGGCTATAACTGGTGGCTGTCATAGGCTAGGTAATAATGGGGGAGACTGCAATCAGGTTAGCACAAAAGGAAATTAGTAAAACACAGTAAGGTTAAACCTGATAGTTTTCAGATACGCGGCGGCTTCCTTTGTACTAGCCGCAATGTTATCTACGCTATTGTTTGCACCCGCTGCCAGATGTCATACATTGGGGAGACAGGACGCAGACTCTCTGACCGATGTACTGAACACCTCCGTAATATTACACAAGATAAACAGTGTCCTGTCTCCAAACACTTCAATAGGGCCGACCACCAGGGCAAGGCGGACTTTTCTATTTGTGCGATTGTGGCCAGCACGAACACACCCAGCCGGGTGAATTTGGAGCACAAGCTTATTCTGACCTATAACACCTTGTACCCACATGGTTTGAATGTCATGTCTCTATTCACTGTTTGAACCTGGCTCCGCCCCTCCACGTCACGACCTATCGCAGTGGACTTATTTCTCCTCTTTTCTTTCCCTCTTCCCTATTTAACCTTTCTCCCACTTACTCTCTGTCACTTATCTTTTGCTGCCCTCTGGGATACTATTTCTGAGCTAAGTGCTATATTATATATTTTTTAATACATTTTTTAATTTTATTCGTGTTTCTGTTTGTTCGCTGATGAAGGCTTCCTGCCGACACGTTCGTTGTTTTGTTGCGTTCCTTTGATCAGGTTTAACCTTACTGTGTTTTACTAATTTCCTGTCATAGGCTACATTGATTGTCTGTCTTTGGCTTTATCTGTTGGATGTCTCAGGCTGTATCTGTTGTATGTCTCAGGCTGTATCTATTGTATGTCTCATGCTGTATCTGTTGAATGTCTCAGGCTTTATCTGTTGGATGTCAGGCTGTATCTTTTGGATGTATCAGGCTGTATCTGTTGGATGTCAGGCTGTATCTGTTGGATGTCTCAGGCTGTATCTGTTGGATGTCAGGCTGTATCTGTTGGATGTCTCAGGCTACATCAATTGTATGTCTTTGGCTGTATCTGTTGGATATCTCAGGCTGTACCTGTTGGATGTCTCAGTCTGTCCCTTATGGTCAAATGCATATCTGTTTTCTATTTGCCCATATAGGTCCATATTTTTACATATATATATCAACAGAAAAAACACTTCTCAACATATTTAAAGCGAACAGTGTGGACTTCATTTAACCATCAATGACTTGTCATGTTACGAGAAAATGGAACTCTGAAAACAATATTGCAATTCTATGCCATGTATTTAGCCAGGGCCGGCCATACCATTACTGCCCCCCCCCCCGTGAAGCTTAACTTTGGCACCCCTTTAAAGTATAATCATACACATTTTTACAAGGATAAAAATTAGAGGTTAGGTAATAACTTTATTACCGAAGTTTAAAAAAAAAATTAACAATATTATTGCATTTCTTAACTTGTAATATGACAGTATGAACAATTAGTCTACCGATGACATTATTTCCAAGCCCGTAGATCAGTGAATCTTTTTCTATTGATATTCTTCGCAATATCATTTTCTAAAGACAAAATTGACAAAGAATTCCTTCTGATGGATGATGGTAAGTATGTTTTTAAGCATCATTCTTAATGCTATCCATAGATTTGGCCTGCCATCCAGTGACTTATTGGTGTTTACGAATTTAACGGCTTCTAGTGGAAGCGTTACAATAGATAGATCACATCAAATCATATCGCTATTTACTTTGATACCTGAACTTATTCTCTAAACCTTGACATGCTACTCGAAGGGTATCTTTTTTTTGGGCAAATTTAAAGTCATTTAAAAATCCCCATGTGTTATTGAAACTTTGCAACAGTTAAAATCTCTCTGAGAAATAATTGATAGCTCTGTCCAGTATTTTATTGAACACGAGATTTGTTTTTTCTTTCCTGGTCATCTGCCTTTGGAAACTCGTCAGTGCACTTATATGCAAACTGCCTCTGTCTCTTTCTTCTCCTCCTTCTACTCCTTCTCTTTCTTCCCCTTCTTCTCCTCCTTCTTTTATTTCTAAAAATATGGCTCTTCGTCTGATTCTGTAGCTATTTTTGTGTTTTTGTGGACTCCATTTCCAAATCCACGATAAATAAGTCAACAATCAGTGATACCATTCAAAGGTGAAACTGTAGTAGATAGAGTTGTCCTGGCAGTAGATAGTTCCACAGATTTGTCCCAGCAGTAGATAGTTCCACAGAGTTGTCCTGGCAGTAGATAGTTCCACAGAGTTGTCCTGGCAGTAGATAGTTCCACAGAGTTGTCCTGGCAGTAGATAGTTCCACAGAGTTGTCCTGGCAGTAGATAGTTCCACAGAGGCGCCCTGCAGTAGATAGTTCCACAGAGTTGTCCTGGCAGTAGATAATCCCACAGAGTTGTCCTGGCAGTAGATAGTTCTACAGAGTTGTCCTGGCAGTAGATAGTTCCACAGAGGTGTCCTGGCAGTAGATAGTTCCACAGAGTTGTCCTGGCAGTAGATAGTTCCACATAGGCGCCCTGAAGTAGATAGTTCCACAGAGTTGTCATGGCAGTATATAATCCCACAGAGTTGCCCTGGCAGTAGATAGTTCTACAGAGTTGTCCTGGCAGTAGATAGTTCCACAGAGGTGTCCTGGCAGTAGATAGTTCCACAGAGGCGCCCTGCAGTAGATAGTTCCACAGAGGCGCCCTGCAGTAGATAGTTCCACAGAGTTGTCCTGGCAGTAGATAGTTCCACAGAATTGTCCTGGCAGTAGATAGTTCCACAAAGTTGTCCTGGCAGTAGATAGTTCCACAGAGTTGTCCTGGCAGTAGATAGTTCCCCAGAGGTGTCTTGGCAGTAGATAATCTTACAGAGGCGCCTGCCTAGTTTTGCAAACAACATTTACCTTGCCTAAGATATCACACCAGACATTTTTATTTATACCTGACTAATAAAATACAATCTTTATATTTATGATAAAAGTGCTTTTTGCTTCATGTCGCACTATACAATATCAGAAGCAGATATTACTGAATGTTCATAATGAGCTAATCGAATTCCCGAAATTTATTTTGTAACTGCTTTGATAAATTCAATTCTACAGTCCTATCTATTCGCCCCTAAAGATTTTAAAGTGGGGCAGTTAACATATTATACAATATAGACTTTCGCCCAGGAGGGGCATACAAAAAGAAAACATATATGTGCTGGACAGTACCAAACATAGAAGTAGACTTTATATGTGCTGGAGAGTACCAAAAATTGAAGTAGACTTTATATACGCTGGATAGTACTAAAAATAGAAGTAGACTTTATTTGCGCTGGACAGTACCAAAAATAGAAGTAAACTTTATTTGCGCTGGACAGTTCCAAAAATATTAGTGGATTCTAGGCAACTTGTTGCATTGTCACCAACCACTACGGTTAGGCTATGACATAAACAGGGCATATAAAAAGCCCGTGCGTTTCTCTTCATAATCCGTGCTTGCACGCCTTCATTTTTTCTCTTCATATTGGAACCTGTGTCATAGCCCTGGCCTGTGTAGTTGTGTCGTAGCCCTGGCCTCTGTAGTTGTGTCTTAGCCTTGGCCTCTTAGTTGTGTCGTAGCCCTGGCCTCTGTAGTTGTGTCGTAGCCCTGGCCTCTGTAGTTCCTCATTTGTGTGTTCCTCTTTCAAAAAATGTATGCTACTTTCTTATATAATTCTTGATCTGTAGTTTTTATAACAGTGTTATAGCATCTTAATGAAGTCCCAGCTTCGCTGGGTGGGACATGTAGTGAGAATGTCAGACGACCGTATGCCCAAAAGAATTTTCTATGTTGAGCACGAACAAGGAAAGCGGTCTGCTGGCGGGCAGAAGAAATGTTTTAAAGACAACCTAAAAGCCCCACTGAAAGCGTTCGACATAAACCCAGACATGTTAGAGGAAAAAGCAGATGATCTATCATCATGGCGTCCCACTTTACACAGGAGCTCCTTGCAACAAGAAGTTGGCAGAACATCAGCTGTAGAGCGCAAGAGACTAATGTCACTGATTATTGAATTATTTATCGTGGACTAGCGATTACCCGGCATGCGTTGCAATGCCACTCATCGAAATAAAGTGTCTGTGTTTTAATAATTTTTTTGTAAGTTCTTCTAATAACCACCTTTTTTTAACCGTCTGGTGCGTATTCGAATTAATTAGAAGGTTTTAAGAAGTGTCAGCAGACCACACGCAGCTGTCCGTGTGGGAAGCATGGATTTTCCAAATTTAGTCCCAAAACTTATAGCGATTGATCCCCCCATGCAATAGATATGTTTGAAATTATATTTATATGGCTCATTTATTACATATAAACAAATTTAGGGCCCCCGGCCCCAAAAGTAATATTGTGAAATATTTGTACTAAATCAGAAACCTATTTATTAAGTCACATATACAAAATGAAATGTCACAGTTTATATTTAATGTAATTCCACCCACTTATGCAATAGCTCTGCTTGACGTTATATTTACATAGGTCATATAAGAAAAAAAAAAGAATTTAAGGCCCCCGGCCCAAAGCGGAATATTGTAAAATATTTGCACTTCTTTAGAAACCTAATGCGGCCTGCACACAACAACTCACTGAAAATGTATCGCATTCAGATGAATAGTATAGGAACTCAAACGGAAATTATATTTAAATAGCTCATATTAGAAAGAAAAACTACTATAGGGCCCCGGTCCAAAACTGGTAATTCTTTGTAAAATGAATGGGTTTTGATATACATGGATATACTTTTGTAAAAATACTTACATTGTGTTAACGTCATTGATTTTCTTAATTCGTAAAATGAGAATATAGCATCTATTTTTCACAACAGTAATATCATTGGATTTAAAGATATAAAATTGTACACACCCTATTTCCTAACCCCCATATATATGTACCTAAGAACGCAAATTATTTGTCAAATTCATTTTGTCAACTTCCCCATACCCCAAACAGAGTTTTAAAGAAATTAATAAAATCATCCACGGGATTGTAATCCACTTACTTACGCAAAAACAATTTTTTTGCATTTCAAATGCTTTGTTCTTATTTAAATGAGTGATAAGTGCATTAGTGGATGCTATTTGGATATGTAGTTTCGCTGCACTGATTGCATTAAACGGCATTTTCCTATTAAAAGTATATTTAAAGGTTAGGGTTTTTTTTTTATTTTTTTTTATTAATTTATAAATTTCATAAATGTATATTTTTGGAAAGAATAAAAGTAAAAATTTATTAAACGTTAAAAATAAAAAGCAAAAATTTTATTTCATTTTTTAAATTGTAGCAATTTAAAAAGCAATCTATTATATTTATTAATTTTACTTTTAGGAAGGGGGAAATACATTATCAATTTTATTAGGCGCGGTTATTAAATCAGATAAATTTTTGCATTGAATAAATAGACAATTTGAGTTCTGACGTCATTTGCGTTATTATTTAGAACAAATTAGTTTTACTTTTATTACGCAATATTTGGAACGTAATTAAAAAATGCATTAAAATCAACAGATGTTTTGGTTTCCCCGATAAATGTGATTACAGTGTAATTCTTTGATTATAATTTGTTTTACTAATTTTCATAACTTTCAACCACATATAAAATGTTTAAAATAGTTCCTTAGTTGTTACTCCAGATTTATTTGTAATTTATATTATTAATACTTAAAATTTTATTAAAATTAAAGCGAATATACAATATATTTTTCGCATTACCATTAAAATAATAGTAGAAAACTATGATTGTTTTAAAAAATGGGAACGTATTTAAGTCGTATCGGTTCTTTGTGAGTTACGGTCAGCATAGATCATTCTTATATAATAGATGTATTACTACATCATTGCTATTCAAAATCACGACACATTTACAAAGCTATATCCGATTCTAAAATACGTCACAAAATTCAAGCTTATTTATAAAAACAACAAAAATACTCTCTACACTAAACATGCAAAAACATGTTTTTCTCTACTCTTGCTATAAATTGATGTCTATTGGCATTTGTTCAAGGGCGGTTGAGTTGATAGATCCGATTGAAATTATTTTGATAAAGTTTGTTAAAGAAAACAAAACGAATTTAAGGACATCGGCCCATGCGAAATATTGTAAAATGTTGTTCTAATTTAGAAACATTTGCGGGAGCGCACATATCAATTCACCAAAGTTTTTATCGCAATCGGATGAATGGTATAGGAATGCATACGATAATTATATAGATAATATAAGGGTGGAAAACGAATTAAGGCCCCCGGCCACAAACGGAATATTGTAGAATTGTTGTATTACTTCAGAAACCTACTTATTATATCACAAAATTAAAAAAAGAGAAACATATTACTGAAGTTGTATCGCATTCAGATAAATGGTATAGGAGTGCATACGGATATTATTTTTTACAAAGCTCATATAAGAAAAATAACGATTTTGGGGCCAACGGCCAAAAACGGATTATTTTAAAAGTGTTGTAACTACTTCAGAAACCTAATTATTATGTGACACGCACAATTTAATGTCGCTATTTGTATTTGATTAAAAATCTATCCATCCACACATTAGCTCTGTTTGAAAATTTATTTGTATAGCTCATATAGGAAAAATAGAACATAGGACCCTGGCTCAAAACAGAATATTTTAAACGGTTGTAATAATTTAGAAACCTTTGTGGGCATGCTCGCAACATTTCGTCAAAGTTTTAGCGTATTCGAATAAATGGTGTAGGAGCGCAGACGAAACCTATTGTTTACAAGGCTCATATAAGAAAAAAAAAAACGATTTTGGGGCCAACGGCCAAAACGAAAAATTTTAAAAGTGTTATAATGACCCAGTAAAATGCACGAGCTTATGGAATACAACTCTCCAATGTTTTGTTGCAATCGCATAAATGGTGTAGGAGCGCATACGGTTTGAAACTATATTTATATAGCTCATATTAGAAAAAACGAACATGGGGCCCCTGGCTCAAAACGGAATATTTTAAAACGGTTATAATTATTTCCAAACCTTTGTGGGCGTGCTTGCAGCATTTTACCAAAGATTTAGCGCATTCAGACGAATGGTGTAGGAGCGCAGACGGAAATATTTTTTACAAAGCTCGTATAAGAAAAAAAACGAATGAAGGGCCAACGGCCGAAAACGAAATAATTGAAAAGTTTTTTAATGACGCAGTTAAATGCCCAGGTAGGTGGCCAACAACTCACCAAGGGTTTGTTGCAATCGCATGAATGGTGTGGGAGCGCATACGAGACAAACAGACATACATACATACATACATACAGACATACATTCATTTTTATATATATATAGATTTGGAAATGGAGTCCACTTTTATCATACATATAAAGATTGTATTTTATTAGTCAAGAAAATTTCGTGCCCGAATCGGCCTCATTAACCATCTGCGCACCCACAGACAGAACTAGCACAAATCTGATGATTAAAGTGGTCATGGTCGACTCCCGACTGACGAACAACCAATATGGCTAAGTAAATGATCTTTAACTGCCATTTCTTCTATGTAAATGACAGCTGCTCCACGTGACTAATATCTGGTGTGCACTCTAAAATAAGGATACAATATTTGGCTGATTTAGCTCGTTAGTAATATTTTCTGAACAGCATTTCCTAACATATTGATTATTTCGTTCTGAACATTTTGTTCACGATAGTGAACGTCAGTTTCTTTAGACACAACTCCACGTAGATGTTCACGCATTGTTCAATCGAATTTTCAGACTAGTTCAACAAGACCTATATATAAAGCACATTGATCTCAATGCCCTTACAGAGGAGGCGGCTGCCGTTGTCAAGATCTTCTTTGGCCGCCACTCCCCGTGCACTAACATAAGATTTATTTTGTATGGCATACAAAGAATGGGCGCAAATCTTATTGCATGGCGCCCACATGCAATGCTCTCTTATTTTGAAGGATCATTGATGGCGCCCTAAGCACATGGCGCTACGGGCAACTGCCCAAGTTTCCGATACATTTGGTCGGCCCTATATTTAGCCTAAATATTCCCACCTGTGCCCACAAATGAACTTTACGTTGGCATTTCTGGAGGTCTATGTAAGACAATTTAAAACAGAGCTGAGAGTGGACGTTGATTGCATAAGCCCACAAGAAGAATTACAGTCTACATGAGAAATTATCGATCCTAGTCCCTAACAGATAAACATAGACGAAGGCAAATTATTTAAGACAGCAGTCATTATTTTTCACCCAGAAGTCGAAGATAGAAGATACGGACAGACATGGTTGTAGGGGAGGGGTGCAGTGTGTTTCAAGTCAACGTTTAAAGAGTATACAATATAGTTTTATATTGTACCAACATTTGGCGCTAATGTGGATGACACTCAACAAGTTTTCCCCGAATTTTCAAAGAAAGAATTAGGACTGCACAGACGAAGTACTATACTAACTCAAATACTTCGTATGCTTGAACTGTTTTGGTGTTTGGAACTCTCACATGACCTTGACCAATAAACTTGTGATTGCACAATGACAGAGTGAAGGACGCAGTTCAAGAATAGGTCAAAATTTAAATAATTAACTTAATTATAAATGATACAAAGTCCAAGTAGGCAACTCATTATTAATAGTAATTATTTTATATTTCATTTCAATTAATTTACAAAGGGAGCAAGGGCGGCGACTATAATTTGTTTTCTTAGTACTACTTAAATTAATTGGGTAATAATTTTATTTCTCTTTCTGGAGGGCTATAGGATCACATTATAGAATTCTTTAAGGGTTCTAATCTATATTTGGTTGGGTTCTCTGAAAACAACGCACAAATCTATAATATTGCCGAAACTATAACATTGTTGAACAATTTTATGTTAGCTATGCAGTCCAGTTTGTTACATTGTCATTTTGAGTCTAATGGGATCCGGGTCCGAATGGCGGCGCTGCGTGCCCGGGTCCTTTTTGACAAAATGCTATTTGGATGTCCTTTGTGGTAGTTTATTTTAGTTAAACTGAAGACTTAAGTTTACAAACGTATATTCCATTCAATTATCTTTCATTTGATAACTTATTTTATCTTACAAACCCATAATTAATATTTTAAATATTTTTTTAAAATCCCAACCTCTCACTTCTGGAACCCGGGTGCGAATATCCATTTCGTTAAATGATATTTCTGATATTGTTTATTTTATATTTCATTTATTATTATCATGCTCTAAGCCCAGGGTTACATTTGACCTGATTTTAAGTACACATTATATATATACTGCTAAATAAATAATTGAGTAAGAATTAAGTTATCTATTTGTGATGCAAGGTATTGTAAGACAATTTTATTATTTTTTAAACACTGATTGTATATTAATTGATAGTGCACATTGATTTTTTTAGTTTCCCTAGTTCATTGTTAACGATTTTTCCATTACAGTTTGATTAGTATGAGATTAAATTTGATCTTATTATTGACTACTAGAATTGACTACTAGAATTGACTACTAGAATTAAGTATTAAAATTGACTAATAGAATTGACTACTAGAATTGACTACTAGAATTGATTACTAGAATTGACTACTAGAATTGACTCCTATAATTGACTACTAGAATTGACTACAAGAATTGAATTCTAGAATTGACTACTAGAATTGACTACTAGAATTAAGTACTAAAATTGACTAATAGAATTGACTACTAGAATTGACTTCTAGAATTGACTTCTAGAATTGACTTTTAGAATTGACTACTAGAATTGACTACTAGAATTGACTACTAGAATTGATTACTAGAATTGACTACTAGAATTGACTACTAGAATTGACTACTAGAATTGACTACTAGAATTGACTACTAGAATTGACTACTAGATTTGACTGAAATATCACATTAAGAGATGGCGTCAGCGGGCCGTCGAGCTTAAGCTCTTTATGCCCTCCCTTGCGCTCACCCATACAAGTCAGGCGCCGGGTTTCCTCGACACCGACCCGTACGGGACAACGTCAGAGACCTCCCCGGGCGTGGACCGTCCCCACCAGCAACCGCTCGATCGGGTTTACCGAGGGAGACCCTCCCCGCCCGGAGACGTCTGGTCGACCGAAGACGATGCGTTTAAAACGTCCGCAGTCCACTCTCCTAGGGGCCGGGACGGTAAATCAACGTCCTAATATCTCCCCCACACGTCCCAGGGGAGCATCGGACGCCCTCTAAGAGGGTTTCTACAGTGGGTTTCCACCTCGCAACTAATTCGCGAAGTAGCTGGGACGAAACGGTTGCCTAGGAGCAGCTTTCTCAGGGCTAGATTTGACTAATAGAATTGACTAATATAATTGACTACTAGTATTGACACTAATAACCAATTGAATTTGTGCACAGTAATTTATCTTAAACTCAAATCAGAGCAATGAATATAGCAAAATGTTAATTCATTTAGAGTTTTGACCATTCTATTTCAAATTTGACTAATAATAAAGGCGGAATATCTAAAACTACCAGCTGTGGCGGAAAAATGGGATTAAGGAAGACACAAGAGGAGAGTTTGTCATGAAACTGGTGGAATCACGAAGTGAAAAAGAAGAAATAACTGAAACAAGAAATGCACAACAAGAAATTAAGGAACTAAAACTAAATGAGGAACTAACATTAGAAAGAGCAAGGATAGAAACAGGAAATGTCAATCCATCCTAAAACAACAAAGACGACCATAGTTATAAGCCATAATTTAGGGACATCAAATGAAAAGATGAAGAGATATCTAGTAATTTAAAACAATTTGAAAGAATATGCAAATCATATAATTACAGTGAATCCTCTTGGGCAAACATATTGCTGAGAACACCATCTGGGAAAAGTTTCAATTTTATAAATTCAATAAATGAGCAGCAAACGAATGACTATGAATTCGTTAAAAAATCTTGCTGAAACTGAAATCATATCGAAGGACCGAGGACGATTTCAGTCGAAGATTCCACCAAATAAGTTTAGATCAGTGGTTCTCAACCTTTCTATGGCCGCGACCCTTTAATATAGTTGATCGTGCTGTGGCGACCGCCAGCCACAAAATTATTTTCGGTTATACTTCATAACTATAGAAAATGTGAGTTTTCAGGTGGTCTTAGGCGACTCTTGGGAAAGGGTCACGCGACCCCAAAAGATTCAGAACCGCTGGATTAGATAGAGAAATAGACCCCAACACAACTATTTTCAACATTAAGGATAAACTAAACAATTGGTTAGAGCTTAGTGAATTGGAAGTTGACAATCCAAAAGTATCACTAGAGATGTATAATAAACAATGTGTTAAGAAATGCATACACTTCTTTGTTTAACGTTTTTAAAAGACAGAAAGTTTAAAACAGAAAAAACAGAAAGAGATTTGATTGATGAACATCTAACATGCAAAATGAAGAGTTGGATAACAGAAGTGACACAGTAGCAGCTATTAAGATCCATCTATTGCTAAATATCACAAGCACCATAAAAAATTACAGAAGCCAGCCAGAAAGATGGCAGAAGAAATTAATCAACAAAGACCATGTTATTCAAGAAAAAACGAATGTTTTTACTGTGATTTTGATGGACATACAAAAGCTGAGTGCAGAATATTTCAAAGAAATACGGGATATTATAGATTTTATCAAACAAGAAACTCTGCTAACGCTAGTCCAAACAGATACCATTCATACAGAAGTAGATAACCATACAGAAGTAGACAACCTTACAGAAGTAGACAACCCTACAGAAGTAGACAACCCTACAGAAGTAGACAACCTTACAGAAGTAGACAACCCTACAGAAGTAGACAACCTTACAGAAGTAGACAACCCTACAGAAGTAGACAACCTTACAGAAGTAGACAACCTTACAGAAGTATAGACAACAATACAGAAGTAGACAACCGTACAGAAGTAGACAACCCTAAAGAAGTAGACGACCAAACAGAAGTAGACAACCATACAGAAGTAGACAACCATACAGAGGTAGACAATCCTACAGAAGTAGACAACCATACAGAAGTAGACAACCATACAGAAGTAGACAACCCTACAGAAGTAGAAAACCCTAAAGAAGTAGACAACCCTACAGAAGTAGACAACCCTACAGAAGTACACAACCCTACAGGAGTAGACAACACTACAGAAGTAGACAACCCTAAAGAAGTAGACAACCCTACAGAAGTAGACAACCCTACAGAAGTAGACAACCCTACAGAGGTAGAAAACCCTACAGAAGTAGACAACCCTACAGAAGTAGACAACCCTATAGAAGTAGACAATCCTACAGAAGTAGACAAACCTACAGAAGTAGACAACCCTACAGAAGTAGACAACCCTACAGAAGTAGACAACCCTACAGAAGTAGACAACCCTAAAGAAGTAGACAACCCTACAGAAGTAGACAACCCTACAGAAGTAGACAACCTTACAGAAGTAGACAACCCTACAGAGTCAAAACAACAATCATCCGATGTACAATACATATCAACAAAAATGTAAGATAATTTGACAAAACATCACAAGAAACATTAGCAACTTGAATTTTCCCCGACTTATGGAAGTGTCCAACTTGTACAGCGTTTAAGAGATACAGGTTGGACTACAATAGTAGTGGATAAAAATAGTGGATGAGAAATACTATACACAAAGAACAACAACAGTCTTGTTGGCTAAGAACTGTCAAGTAGGATGCAAGACAGCTATGGTAAATACAGACTGTCCGTGGTTGTCAGGCTCTGTCACAGCAACGGTCATTAAAAATCCTATTAGTCCCCTGATAATTGGTAAGGTAAAGGGAGTACCCTGGATGCCATCAATGAAGCAATCACACGCCATCAAGATAAGGATGAGGATAAGAACAAGATAACAACAGAGCAGTCGTAAGATGAAACAAAACAAGTCACTTTAGAAGACTTAGTAAAATTGCAGAATGACGATGAACAAAGAAAACTTAGAAGAGAACATGCAGATTAAAAATAGTACATTCTGAGGACACCTATACATGTTCTATAACGAAATATTATGACAGTACAAGTCATATACCGAAGACTTTAAGGAGTCTGAAAATCCACAATGCTCATGATAGTCGCTTGGCAGGACACACAAATTCTACATAGAAAAATGCAAAACATGTGTGACCAGCACGTTAACACATGACAAGCATAAGGCTCGCATTCAACTAACAGAAAAGATAGAGAAACATTTTGAAAAGGTAGCTATAGACATTAACGACTGCATAAAAATAATGTCAAGTAAAGGGCATGTATTTATTTTAACATTAATAGACATGGCATCAAGTTGGCCAGAAGCAGTGCCTTTAAAATGATTGAGTCAGAAACTATTTGTATTGCCCTATTGGATATTTTGAAAACTAAATATGTCGTTTCAGACCAGATTTTATCTAACAATAGAAGACAATTTACCCCAGACATGACCAATGCTGTCACCAAACTACTAGGGATTACTCAGATACACTCAGCAATATATAGACCATGTACGAGCGGCATGTGCGAAATGTGGAACGTAACTCTAAAGATTATACTTTCTGAGACAAAGGAAGAACATCCTAGAGATTGACATCAATACATCTCACTTTCTGAGACAAAGGAAGAACATCAAAGAGATTGACATCAATACATCTCACTTTCTGAGACAAAGGAAGAACATCCGAAAGATTGACATCATTACATCTCACTTTCTGAGACAAAGGAAGAACATCGGAGAGATTGACATCAATACATCTCACTTTCTGAGACAAAGGAAGAACATCCGAGAAATTGACATCAATACATTCCCATGTTATTTTTGGCATACAGAAAAAGCATACAAGGATCAACAGGCTATTCACCATTTGAGCTCATGTTTGGCGCAAGGCTTTAGCAATTTTCAACGTAGCAGTCATAGGTAAAGAAATAACATCTGAAGAATTCTTTGATATAATAACAACAATTAGGGAGAATATAATATATCGATTACAAAAAGACCCAGAAAACACAAAAAGAGAAGGTAGAGGATACAGAAACATAAATAATACATATAGACAATTGAGAAATTTAAAAGTAAAAGATGAGGTATATATTTGTTTGCCAAACAAAAGACGAGAAAAGATTTAACAGGGACCATTTACAGTTAACAAAAAGATAAACAAAATATACGTACATGTTTGAAACACAAAAGGAGCCCGAACTCTGTCAGCTGCCTGGGGCCCAGAATTTCCTAGGTGCGGGCCTGATGTAATAGACATGAATGGTGAACTAAAAGTGTTACACGTAGACATTCTTAGGTAAAAATGATTCTACATTCTAGGCAATATCACCAAAGATATATCTAGCATAGAACGAACCGGTAAAGATAGTATTGCTACTGTAATACAATTACCGGATGACAAGGATTACAACATCAAGAACTATAGTAAACAATTAACATCACTCATTGGAGATTTCTAGGATGTTTTGGCTGAGAATATTGGACATGCAAACACTCTCATGCATACGATTGAATAACACAAGAATCTACATTTAAACACAAAAAAATATCCTAACCATATCCTTATAGAGAGGAAGTATAGAAATAACTTTTTTTTGAAACAGGAATAAAATTAGAAGATTAAACTCTTCAGTAGTTTCACCCATGGTGGTGGTAAAGAAGAAAAATGGCCAAGCAAGAATATGTTGTAATTATGGTGAACTCAATAAATCACACAATTAGATGCAGAGCCAATGAGAGACACTATAGAAATATTGGAAAAATAGGTTCATCTACAATATTCACACATTTTGATCACAACAGAGGATTTTGGCAGAAAGGGATGCTAGAAGAATCTACACCTTAGACTGCATTTGCAGCAGGCAAAGGATTGTTTGGATGGCCAGTTATTCCATTTGGTCTTGTCAGTTCAACATCTACATTCTCCAGGTTCATAAGAATTAGATTCAATGGAATGTCAAATGTAATACATTTTGTTGATGATATCTGCATTCATACAAAAGACATCAGAACCCATCTGGAAACTTTAAAGAAAGCACTTGAAAAACTAAGAGCACGCGGCGTGGCTATAGCGCCTAATAAACTGAAGTTTACCAAAGACCAGATGGATTTCTTAGGATCCAAATAGAAAAAAAGACAATTCAACCAACAGAAATGAATAAACAGAAACTACTTAATATACAAATCCCAAAAGAACCAATAGAAAATAAAAGCTATTTTTAGGTGTATTCAACTTTTATAGTAGTTTTGGTACCAAAGTTTTCTGACGTCACTTTCGTCATTGAGAAAACTACTTAACAAAAGTAATACAAAAGAAATACCCAGCTAATTTGGACAGGTGAATGTGATTCAGCTTTGAAAGCTATTAAAGAAATGTTTCAGAGAGACAACATTTGAATACCACCTTATTTGAGTAAACTCTTCACACTAGTGACAGATGCCTCCAATAATGAATAAGGAGCTTGCCTTATGCAACAGTTTAATGGCAAAATGAGACCAATAATAGATCTAAGAAGATCTCTAAGCAGATCGCTAAGCAGACCTCTAAGCAGATCTCTAAGCAGATATCTAAGCAGATCTCTAAGCAGATCTCTAAGAAGATATCTAAGCAGATCGCTAAGCAGATCTCTAAGCAGATATCTAAGCAGATCTCTAAGCAGATCTCTAAGAAGATCTCTAAGCAGATCGCTAAGCAGATCTCTAAGCAGATATCTAAGCAGATCTCTAAGAAGATCTCTAAGCAGATCGCTAAGCAGATCTCTAAGCAGATCTCTAAGCAGATCTCTAAGCAGATCTCTAAGCAGATCTTTAAGCAGATCTCTAAGCAAATCTCTAAGCAGATCTTTAAGCAGATATCTAAGCAGATCTCTAAGCAAATCTCTAAGCAGATCTTTAAGCAGATATCTAAGCAGATCTCTAAGCAAATCTCTAAGCAGATCTTTAAGCAGATATCTAAGCAGATCTCTAAGCAAATCTCTAAGCAGATCTTTAAGCAGATATCTAAGCAGATCTCTGTCATTGTAGTTTTAAAGTATAGACGTATGTACATACTTATGTGCTACGTCACTGAGTGCACTCTATCATTGTAGTTTCAAAGTACAGACTTATGTAAAAATTCCTGTGTTTTTTAAATTTAACCAAGGCCGTTCAAGGCCCCCCCCCACCCCCAACTCCCATTTACCTTATAAATATTCATTACCCGCAGTCCACGCAGAGTCCAGACACAAATGAAACGTAACAAAATATGAACGCCTAATGTAACAGTACACAATGTACTGTTTTAACTAACTACAGTTAGTATACTTGAGGCCAGGAACATGGATAATTACAGTTAAAAGAGAGGACGGGACATTTTTATGTCTTATATATATGTCAAATTCTTGTTGAGAATTTTAATTTTTGTTTGCTATAACGACAAGAGCCATTTCTTGTTTTAGCAACGCTCTGAAATGTGTCTGTATAAGTACATGCTTATAGATCCTAAACTTCACACTTAGTCGAGTATAGAAAGCCAGCCGCATTATTTTATAAAAAATGTCTAGTGAGAAAATTCATATACATATATCTTAATATCTGTATCTTTCTGTCTCTCTCTCTATATATATCACAGCCTTCAAAACTGCACTCAAAACACATCTCTTTAAACTCTACTACCCCGACTGATTTCTCACATCTGACCGATAAACGCTGCTGCTGGTCGTCGTCCATGGCTTGTCATGTAAAAGTTCTGGTGTGGATGAGGTGAATATGCATTAGATTTTGTTTTGTCTCTATACATCTGTTCTTTATTACATATATGTATTTTATGTTATTGTCACGATTATGTCTCTTTAAAATATTTTTATGTTCAGCGCGGTGAGCCTAGCCCTAGGCTGGGGTACCGCGCTATATAAGACAGCAAATAATAATAATAATAATATGTATGCATGTATGTATTTGTGTATGTATGTGCTGTGCGTGTTGACGAGACGCTCGTTCTTACTATAAGATTGACGTATGAGCTGTAAGCTCGTGATAACCTTGAAATGAATAGTACTGTGATATTCTATGTTCTACCTCGTATCATGAGTAAGCGTAGACACTGCCGTTATACCAATACACTAGCTATAACTGGTTAGTCGTGCAACACTGTTTTATTATTCATAAGTAACAAGAATGTATTTATATATTTATATAATATTAATAAGTTCCAGCCTAACAACTATTCAACATCCTCTTGTCCAACCTCCATCATTGCACACCCAACACAACACTAGAACTAATGCGTCGTTTCCCGTGCACAAATAGGGCATAACTTTCTCGCACGATATACAACGCTACACCTATAGTCTCTAACACAACAAGATTTACGTACAAACATAACGGCAGTGATTTCATACCCTTGACACGTGTGTCTATGTGGGTGTGTTAATACAAACGTTAAAAACTCCCAGACATCTAGTATTGACAGATTTGTCAGCAACATTCAGCACAGAACCAGTGTTTCTTTCAGAAATTTTCCCCCGGGGGGGCACTTTTGATGTTCGGGGGGACTGTGCCAGTTGTCAGTGGCCAGAGGCGTAGCTAAGGGGTGGCAGATGGGACATATGTCCCCGATATGTCCCCGGGACCCAGACTAGCGGGGGCATCTAATGGGCTATAGTGTTAATGGATAAAAATAATAGGTTTCAGAGTTTAGCGGGGCGGGGGGCGTAAAAATGAATCTTGTCCCCTGTCATCAAAGACTCATGTCAGTAACGTAGAAGTGGGGGGGGGGGCGAACATCCCAGGTGTCATTTTTTCTTTAGATAGAGCGGCGGGATTTTCGAACATCTGCAGAGTTTCTATCGAGAAAGGTAGCGGGGCAAAAAAGTTAACCCACCTAGAGTGGCGCTAACACTATGCACGCCGCTGGGCAGTGTATATATCAGCACCAAATTTGGCTGTCATGGCAAGTAATTTTTATCGGGAAGTAGGGCAGCAGAAAACGTGTGATTATTTAACAATCAAGAGGTGCGTTTTGGAGTATACATGATTCGAATGTTTTTGATAAGACTTTCATTGATCGGGAAAAATAATTTTTCAAGCGTGAGGGGAGGCATTATGGCGCTCGGTGCCATACATAAAACTAAATTCATTCTGGTTGTGGTGCGCCGAAGAAAATCATTTGACACAAGATTAGATTCAACCAGTTAGTCACATTGATCGACGTCAAGGAAAGGGGGGGGGGCGGGTAGCAGAAATTGAGGAATACGAAGAGTTTGAGCAAAAGTGAGGGCAGGGGTCACCTTAATTTAAAACTAATAAATTCAAAATGCAGTGATGCATTGTGGTGCAAATTCTTCTTCTTCTTTTTCTGTATATTAAGGGCCCACGATCAATTTATTGATCATTATGGCTCCTATGAATGTAGATGGGATTTGCAATGTTTCTGTACCAGGTGTTGATGCGGATATTTCAAAGGTAACAAGAGTTAACTAGTGAGGGCATCATGCACTGTATTCAATATATCTTTAAGACAATGTGTGAAGGGGCATTTCAAACGTTCATATATTTACTGTTAGATGTCTCGTAGAAAAATGCTAAGAATACATCAACATACACCAACTATATATGGACTTCAAATCAGCTTATGATAGCATAGACAGGAAATACATGAACGATGCTGTGCTGGAACTTGGAGTCCTTAACAAACTTACCCGACTCATACATATGACGATGGATAACTACGAAAGTAGAATCAAAATACAGAGAGAGTACTTGAGGGAGTTCCCAATCAATCTGGGTCTCAGACAAGGAAATCCGTGTATCCTTTTCAACATCACTTTAGAAAAAAGCATTAGAAACATACGTGTGAGCACCTGAGAGGTGGTACAGAACAACCATAAGGTACTTTATAAAGCCAGCCACTGCAATACCTGGCCTACACAGACGATATAGCGCTACTTGGTAGAAACGGCATTGATGATATAATTAAAACTTTCAGGGAACTTGAAGATGTGAAGGTCAAAGCTGTAAATAAAGCGAAGGCAATATATATATATGATAATGTCAGGAAATACGCACTGATGACTTCATCAATATGAACATCTACGCCTTTGAGAGGGTAGCTACTTTCAAATATCTAGGGGTGACTATAAATAAGCAAGAGGAAATACAATCGGAGGTGCAAGAAAGAATAACAGCATGCAACCGTTCTTATTTCAATTTACAAAAGCTACTTCAAAGCAAAAATCTCGCTAAGGGAACAAAGAAGGCAGTATACACCACTATCACAAGACCAGTAGTAACTTACGCAAGTGAGACTTGGTTCCTACCAGAAAAGCAGAGAACATGCTAAATATATGACCCGATGATAGACAATTTTGTTTTGGGAATCCGTACAAACCTAGAGCTATATTAATTGTACAAATACCCATCGATGGTCACAACTATATATAAAAAAAAGGCAGACTGCCCTGGGCAGGACACATTGAAAGGATGCCGGATTCTGGAGCAACAAAAACGATCTACAGGCAGAAACCTAGGGGCAGACGGCTCACCGGTCGACCAGACTGAGATGGATCGACGATGTAGAGAGGGGCTTACAAAGGTTGGGGTTCGCACATGGAGGTGTAAAGCGATGGATCGATCCCAATGGAAGAATGTGGTGGAGCAGGCCAGGACCCTACATGGGATGAAGCGCCACTAATGTAAACATTTCAGACTTGTTGTTGGGAAGCGCTAGAAATAACCATAATAACAGGACATCACTAACTCTTCCACCAGCACAATATTAAATACATTCAGTCCAGTTGTGAGCCCTTAGGGTATGTTTTTTATCGAGAGACCCCGGACATTTTTTGATAAATTCAAAATACTAGAGTGTATTTTTTTTTTACATACCATACTTAAATTTAGTTTCGCATCATTATACACTTAACTGTACAGCCACGGGAGAGATGCTAGTTAAGATTTTATGTGTCATTTGACCTAAGAGCCATCGTGTGAGGTCTGCAACCCGTGTAGCTGCATAGGGCCTCGTATATTTTAGGGGCTTAAAGTTGGGCTGTAATTAAATTAAATTATCAAATTTTACTGATAGGTAGGGGAGGACAAAACCGTTAAGTAGCACGGGTGCCATAAAAAGTCAAGCGACGTCTCTGCTTGACTAAGTGTGTTATGCAAAAAAATAATAATTGAAAAGTAATGTATTTTTAAAGTTATTATTTTAAAATATATTTAGGGTCAACTACATAAAAATAATGAATTTACTACAAAATATTTTTAAAATTAAAAAAAAACAGAATTCCTTCCAAAAAAGGTATCCATCCCCCCCCCCAAAAAAAGAAATGCTAAAACAGTTTTACATTTTGAACGAAAAAGAAAAGCCAAACACATACGTTTATTTCTAAATATTTCACCCAAAGTCAAAAAGAAAAAAAAGCTTTTCTGTACAAAAGGCTATAGACTATATCTTAATGGGTTTTCAAAATTGGTATTTATTTATAAATCATATGTAACCGACATAATTGTTCAGAAGTCAAGAACTGTTTATAAAAGACATCATATATTTATTAATGTGTGATTTTTTTTCATATAAAATTAAATTTTAAATTCTCAATATTCAGTTGATTGAAATGCTAATTAAGATTTTTAGACTACTATAATTTGCTTCAGATCATTACAACTTGCATCTTCGATATTATACTTGAAAACAATTTTTTTACCATTTCCATATAATTTTTTTTAACTACTACCAAAAATGGCATTTACAAGATAATCGAAATACTCTATTTTTTTAAATTCGTTGTTTAAATATATATATATATTCCTTCTACTGGATTATCATCTTAAAATAAATTTTTAAAAGATAGTTCAAACATCTGGGGCAGATTGTTTATTATTATTATATTAACAGAGAAAAGTCATTGGTGATTTAATAAATAAAGACTATTTTTAAAAAAAATCATTTTACTCTTTTCCCGAAACTGTGTTAAAAAATTAGAAATGCACTCGATTTAATAATTATTGATGAAATGTCCACTATTTGTATGCAACCGGTAAATTCCTAATTTTTTTTTTTATAATTTTTATTATTATTCTTATTTTTTTTTTTTTTAATTTTCATTTTATCTATGTCAGCATACATCTATGGAATCTACTACATTAAAATGTTTGCTAATAATGATTTTTTAAAGCATGATGCTATTATACAATATAATTTAAAAACAGATTGGACATGTTTATTACTTAGTAAGAACTATATTCAATTTATACACATTTATATTGATGTAAAGGCAGTTTAATACAGTGTTATTAAAAAGTCTTTCAACTAGTGCAGCTGCAAAATGTAATTAAATAAAAGATACCGATATATGCGAATAAGAAAAAGTAAGATTTAAGCCTATGATCAGGAGCGGCCAATTTTCAAAACAATGCGATATTTATCATCGATTTCTGCGAGCCTGTAACAAGTTTAACCTGAACGATATGGATCATCAATATATATCGAACAAAGCGATATTTTATTTGTTCCAATAATTGTAATCGATGAAAGGCACACATTTCAATAACTTTTAAAAATGTTATAAAAATCAAATTTAGAGTATTTTTCTTTTAAATTATTTTTTCTTACACATTTTCCCCCGGTGGGCACTTGACTTGCTCAGGGGGGTCTGAGCACCCCCGGAGGTATGCCTGAAAGAAACCCTGCACAGAACCCTCCTCAGCGCGTGTTATTTTTGACAGCAGCGTTTTAAAGAAAAAGTTCAATAGAATATTTTTATGATGAAGAGAAGATAACCGCTAGCTTAGCAACCACAACAAAGGCTGCTGTTTGCTGAACAATGTCGCGGTCAGCATTTAGCGGTTGTCGCCCTGCGCTCGGCCATTATTCGGACATCCGGACTCTGTAACAACACAGGAACTCGCGGAGGACATTAAAAAAAAAAAGTTGGTATGGCCGTGCTGAATACTTCCGGTAGTGACAGATTTCAGGGCATTAACTCACTGATAACTTCCTGTACAAGTCTGTCAAGTTTTGTTATAGTTTCTTAAGCTCTTGTATCAGACTCGAATTTCTTTCGCCCTATATCAGTCAACAACACCATCAAACCTTTTACCTACAGCTTAGCCGCCATAATATGTCACTAGGGATATTACCGTTGTACTTAATTAAAGACTTTTCCTTTTCTCACAAATAAGAAAAATTCTGATCTACTTCATATCAAGAAACATGAACTGTTCTACTCCATCTCAAGAAACATGAACTGTTCTACTCCATATCAACAAACATGAACTGTTCTACTCCATATCAACAAACATGAACTGTTCTACTCCATATCAACAAGCATGAACTGTTCTACTCCATAGCAACAAGCATGAACTGTTCTACTCCATATCAAGAATATGAACTGTTCTTGACAGGGAGCACAAAAGGCTTGAAGCCTTCGGAGAAAAAATCTTAATGTTCAATGTAAATCTGTAAGACATGTGATGAGAAATGAGCGTAGAGATGTTGAATCAACCTTCGTGATCATAAATCTGGCATTTCCAATAACTATGTTAAAAGTTGAATTGCTATCAACCTCAGTGAGCCTAAATGTGGCAATATAAAGGTTCGCATGTTGAAATGACGATCAAAAAGTGTAAACATGGAATACATTGTCTAAACTTAGAAAGTAATATATGGCGGCTACATGCCACACTATGGCAGCTTGCTCTACCGTCTCTAGTTAACCCTGCATGTGTATCTACCGTCTCTAGTTAACCCTGCATGTGTATCTACAGTTTTTAGCTAACTCTGCATGTGTATCTACCGTCGCTAGTTAACCCTGCATGTGTATCTACAGTTTTTAGCTAACTCTGCATGTGTATCTACAGTCGCTAGTTAACCATGCATGTGTATCTACCGTCTCTAGTTAACCCTACATATGTGTTTACAGTTTTTAGCTTACTCTGCATGTGTATCTACCTTCTCCAGTTAACCGTGCATGTATATCTACCGTCTCTAGCTAACGCCGCATGTTCATCTATAATATGGAATCACTCAGGGAAACCCAAGACGTTCGCTATCACATATAACAGACGATGTCCAGGCACAGCAGGTGCAGAAGGCCTCGCATATCCTGAGGCTATGTAATGACGATGTCCAGGCACAGCAGGTGCAGAAGGCCTCGTATATCCTGAGGCTACGTAATGACGATGTCCAGGCACAGCAGGTGCAGAAGGCCTCGCATATCCTGAGGCTATGTAATGACAATGTCCAGGCACGGCAGGTGAAGAAAGCCAGGTATATCCTGAGGCTACATGTTACAAATCCAGGCATCGCTGGTGCAGAAAGCCACGCATGTCTTGAGGCTATGTAGTGATGATGTCCAGGCAAAGCAGGTGCAGAAGGCCACGTATATCCTCAGACTATGTAGTGATGATGTCCAGGCACGGCAGGTGCAGAAGGCCACGTATATCCTCAGACTATGCAGTGATGATGTCCAGGCACAGCAGCTGCAGAAGGCCACGTATATCCTCAGGCTATACCTTTTATCAACGAATTGGCATTTAACTTAGAATGGTCAATTTGACAACGGATAAACATGTGTTGAAATTGTCATTGGAAAAATTTCCTCTCTACATTCATTTCCTTACTTATTTGAGATAATTGTGTCGTCTGTCCTTCGTCTACCGCTTGAGTTCTCACATCTGGACGTATTATGTATTCAAATCGGGGTTGTGGACTCTGTAAAACCTTGTGTTGTGTACTGTGTAAAGCCTTATGTTGTGCACTGTGTAAAGCCTTATGTTGTGCACTGTGTAAAGCCTTATGTTGTGCACTGTGTAAAGCCTTATGTTGTGCACTGTGTAAAGCCTTATGTTGTGCACTGTGTAAAGCCTTATGTTGTGCACTGTGTAAAGCCTTATGTTGTGTACTGTGTAAAGCCTTGTGTTGTGCACTGTGTAAAGCCTTATGTTGTGCACTGTGTAAAGCCTTATGTTGTGCACTGTGTAAAGCCTTATGTTGTGCGCTGTGTAAAGCCTTATGTTGTGCACTGTGTAAAGCCTTGTGTTGTGCACTGTGTAAAGCCTAGTGTTGTGCACTGTGTAAAGCCTTATGTTGTGCACTGTGTAAAGCCTTATGTTGTGCACTGTGTAAAGCCTAGTGTTTTGGACTGTGCAAAGAGGTTTTTCTGTTATTTAGTGTTAAAAGTGGCTTTAAGTTAAAATATCTTTAAAGGACTTTGTGCAAGGCCAGAATAAGGCCCAGATTAAGGCCGAGATTAAGGTCGGGATTAAGTCACGTATTAATGCCCTGATTAAGGCCCAGATGAAGGCCCGGATTAAGGCCCAGATTAAGGACTGGATCAAGGCCGGGATTAAGGTCGTGAAATGCCCTTAGCCCAGAAATGATTTGGTGCCCACGCATTATATCTAAATCAATATTGAAAGTGTCCGTATACAGCAATATAAACATTACAAATGAAAATATTGCTATTGTAAACCAAACATACACTTAAGATTTTATACCCAGTTTAGATTTAATATACAGTTTATATTTGTTAACAACACTTAATTTTTTTTAAACAGTCTTGTGAAATATTTTAGTAGAATAATACATCTACTTATCTACTTCTCTGAGATAAAGTATAGCATCTTCAATGTAGCATTGGTTTAATGGTACTGTATTCTCACCCGTGTTGAATTTCTCTTGAATATGATCACTCACGTCTAAAGCAAGAATACTAAAGTGCAACATAAGGTCAAACGCTGAAATTTCCCATCTTGTTTCGCTTCAAAGACCTTAAATATTTTTTTCCATATTATTTTTGTTTACGGACAACCTAAACTTCTTACGAACTTAAACGGAATACATATTTGCAGGTCAAAGTTTTAATGGACTGTTGTTTAGAATATAGACGGCAGGCAACCTTGCTCTGTAACTAGAAGCAGTACACTTTATTTAGATGAAAGGTTCTGGTACTGTGACTTGGATCGGGTGGTATTGATGGCGCCAAAAATTTCCAAGCTGAGTGGGGAAAGGGTCTGAAGACTTGGCTTAGTGACCACCCTCCACAGACATTTTTTGATACATTCAAAATGCGGGCAGGCATTTGGCGCATACCTGATTGATTTTTGCACCATTCTACACTTAACGGGGCAACAACAGAGATGCTAGAGGACATTTTTTTGCCCCTGGGTAAGCATTAAACAGCTATATATCTATATTGACTTGAGAAGACATTTCACTTTCAGATGATGGAACGGGGTCATTGCTCGGCACAATATTTAGTATCTATACTTTTATGGTTACTAAAATAATCAGCTATTTATTCATTTATTTAGTGCTAAAATGTCTAAATATTTGCTGTGTGTGCTTGGGGCGCCCCCTTTCTCTCGATCTACTGTGCACGTGCTTAAGGGTTAATACGGGCCCTGTCTTAATGTGTTAAAAGATATTTATGTTAGTGAGTGTTTAAAAGGGCTTAGAGTATTTGAGTGTTTAAAACGTCTTTATGTTATTGAATGTTAAAAGTTCTTTAAAAGGGATTTTTGTTTAAGTGTTTAAAAGAGATTTGTGTTTGAGTGTTTAAAAGAGATTTGTGTTTAAGTGTTTAAAAGAGATTTGTGTTTGAGTGTTTAAAAGAGATTTGTGTTTGAGTGTTTAAAAGAGATTTGTGTTTGAGTGTTTAAAAGAGATTTGTGTTTAAGTGTTTAAAAGAGATTTGTGTTTGAGTGTTTAAAAGAGATTTGTGTTTGAGTGTTTAAAAGAGATTTGTGTTTTAGTGTTTAAATGTCTAATTGTTGTTGAGTGTTTAAAAGGGCTCGTGTTTGAGTGTTTAAAGTAGCTTTGCGTTATTTGGTTTTAGAGGTGACTTGTGTTATTTAATCTGCGTTATTAAAATACATAGTTTCGATATTTTAATTCTATACACATCAGCTATGCCAGTAGCAGTTGTGACAATAATTTGACAGGATGGCCTATAATGTGACAGGACGGCCTATAATGTGACAGGACAGTCAATAATGTGACAGGACGGCCAATAATGTGACAGGACGGCCAATAATGTGACAGGACGGCCAATAATGTGACAGGACGGTCAATAATGTGACAAGATGGCCAATAATGTGACATGACGGCCAATAATGTGACAGGATGGACGATAAAGTGACAGATAGGCCAATAATGTGAAATGACGGTCAATAATGTGACATGACGGCCAATAATGTGACAGGACGGCCAATAATGTGACAGGAAGGCCAATAACGTGACAGGACGGCCAATAATGTGACAGGACGGCCAATAATGTTACAAGATGGGAAATAATGTGACAGGACGGCTAATAATGTAACAGGGCGGCCAATATTGTGACAGAATGGACAATAATATGACTGGACGGCCAATAATGTGACAGAATGCAATAATTTGACATGCTGACCAATAATGTGACAGGACGGACAATAATGAGATAGGACGGCCAATAATGTGACAGGACGGCCAATAATGAGATAGGACGGCCAATAATTGGACAGAATGGACAATAATGTGACAGGACGGACAATAATGAGACAGCACGGCCAATAATGTGACAGGACGGACAATACTTTGAAAGTGCGTGCTATTAAGATGTAAACAGCGACATACCATGTGATGTATAAGCTCATATGTGGGTTCAGTATTATGGCTATAATCTTATACACTATTCTACTACAAATAAAGTCCTCCGGGGACGTGGTTGCATTGAAGTAATACTAAAAAGTACTCCCTATGTCATTGTTTAAGTTCCCCATGTCATTGTTTAAGTTCCCCATGTCATTGTTTAAGTTCCCCATGTCATTGTTTAAGTTCCCCATGCCATTGTTAAGTTCCCCATGCCATTGTTTAAGTTCCCCATGTCATTGTTTAAGTTCCCTATATCACTGGCTAAGTTGCCTGTCATTGCTTAAGTTCCCTATGTCATTGTTTAAGTTCCCTATGACATTGTTTAAGTTCCCTATATCCCTGGCTAAGTTCCCTATATCATTTTTAAGCTCCAT
This sequence comes from Omphiscola glabra, assembly GCA_964017045.1. NCBI lineage: Eukaryota > Metazoa > Mollusca > Gastropoda > Lymnaeidae > Omphiscola > Omphiscola glabra. The sequence goes on along the minus strand of OZ024795.1, from coordinate 4,388,053 downwards.
ATATCACTGGCTAAGTTCCCTATGTCATTGTTTAAGCTCCCTATATCACTGGCAAATTTTCCTACACCATTGGCTAAGTTCCCTACCTCATTGGTTAAGTCCATATATCATTACTCACATTCCTCGATATATTGGCTTGTATGTAGATTTTATATTGTTGGGTTTTGTATTGTTAAAGCGCTTGTTAATCTAATCTCTTGCCCCAGACGAATGAAAAATTTCTGGCCAAATCACGCCCTGTCCGGCACATGCTGCAGCTAGTTGTGAGACTGGCCCTTAAAGCTCAAGTCTAGCTCTGAATTTTGTTAAATAAATTATAAAATGTCTTTCTTCTTATGGAGCTAAGCATTTCTTCATCCACTGTCTGGGGCGATGCAACCGCTTGACGTGTGTGAAATACGGGACGAGCTGATTACTGCATAATAATAACTTCCTCTTCCCGGACTTTGGGTGTTCTTTTGCCAACATGGATCCTATACTATGTTACGTTTTACAGTGTCATGGAGCCTGGAATCTGTGTATCTGGTGTTTCAGTACGAACTATTTTATCAACTGTTTCTACTGTTTTGGGTCGATCATCTTTGTCAAATACTAAGAGGATGGGGACAATGTGGTATATCTCGTTTTCGAAACTCTGTGACGTAGACATGTATTATTTTGTGTGCATTTCATGCGTACGTGAACAAGCGTGTGGAAAAAGGGGGGGGGGGGAAGGAGCGAATGAGATCGCAGCATGGTACGCAATGAGAGCGTGGCGGACAAGATCCACTCGCGAATTAATATTATAAGTTAGCTATAGCCCACCAATCAATGGCAGCGGCGATACGCGAAGTTCCCATCTACTTAAGCTACTACATGTATTCAAGAAACGCTCTTTAAAATATTCCCAATTCTTGCTCCACACCATGTACGCTGCCACCTCTGAATTGATTCATATTCGAAAGTCCAAAACCATTTTAAATAAATCCTTTATATTAACTTTGATTTTGTTCCTTGCTGGCTGGCAAGATCTTTAGATGGCTAATTAACCCACTTCCCGTCAACCTATTGAGATGAAACTTGGCACATAGACTCATTGACGAGGACAACGCATTCCATCCCCACCCGAGCTCCCAAAAAGTCTTTTTTTTTTTCTAAAGGAATGTTAAAGAAATATCATGCCGCTTATTGCATGACAGAAAATTCACGATGACTGCGCTAAATGATATTCTTAAAATGAACATCACCATTGTGCCTTGTGCGTACTATTTTCTTTTGTTTTCTGAAATAGGTGGTTTAAAAACGGTAGGGACATTCGAATATTTATAATAAAATAAAATAATCGTATAAACGATTTTTAATGAAAACCTTTGTTTTTAAGTATTGTTACACCGAAGATTGATTACACCAACTATTTCGGTAAAAAAGAAAAATATAATTACGCACCAAACGCTCTTGTGATATTTTAAAAATCTCATTTAGCGCAATTATCTACTAGAAAAATACAAGATTCAATACTTTCATCACCATCGGCGAATTACCAGTAACTTTAACCTCCCGGAGTACGGCACCTTATGCATAATAGCCATATTCAGCCTAATAGCCATACTCAAGTTTTAGAAATGATTCCTAACGTATTTATTTAGGAGACATATCAATTGCTCGGGGAAATATTGATAAGAACGCATCATCATCCAGCACAAACAGAGACCGACCAGGCGAAAGACGATACTAAACAAATAGAGTGAACTCTAATCGGCTGCCATTGCCAGCCACGGCCGCGGTAAAGCTGTGTGGACAACATTGGTTGCACCAAGACAGGACAATGGTTCCCTGGTCTACCATGAGAAGTGTTTAGTGCTCGATGCTGTGTGGTCTATGCAGTTACAGGAACGAGTTTTATTTGCCTACCCCACCTTCTGTGAGATGGTTTTGGTAATAGCGGCATTAGTGAGATATTATCACTATTTACAGTTTCAGTCAGACACTAGAGGTCTTCCTAATGACGTTTTGGTGAGATTTTATTAATTAAATCTTTTTTAAAAAAGCATTGACATTGACTGTCTCTTTGTCTGTATGCCTGTCTGTCTTTGAACCCAACATTCTCTAAATTCTGTTCATCCATTTGAGTTGAAATGTGATGAAGAGTTCAGTCAGAGACACAATAAATCCTCGAAAGTTTGGTGAAGTCCTTAATTACTTAATCTCAAATAAATGTAATGAACATTTTTAGACCAAATTAGAAAAAAAATATAATAGTCAGCGTTAACGATAAAATGGGACTGGTAAATGGGACTGGTAAATGGGACTGGTAAATGGGACTGGTAAATGGGACTGGTAAATGGGACTGGTAAATGGGACTGGTAAATGGGACTGGTAAATTTTTGTTACGTCATAGGTGTAGGCCTAATTTTAGAGACCGCTCTATGTCTCCCTTGTGTTTTGCTTCATTATTAAAGTCACATTATTGTGTTCTGTCATTCCTTACCCACCCCTACCTCGCTTGGGAAAATGTTGTTTACGTTCGAATGCGTTCTATTTGTTCTATTAGTTCTATTAGTTCTATTTGTTCTATTTGTTCTATTTGTTCTTTTTGTTCTATTTGTTCTACAGAATGCCATAAGCTGACGTATTTTCTAGAATTTCTTTACTAGATGGTTCTGATTTAATTCCTATATAAAAGCTGGCATATTTCCTAGCAGAGAGAGAGGGGGGGGGGGGAGAGAGAGAGAGAGAGAGAGAGATTATTGTTAAATTTCCTAACATATACCAGACGCTATCTAATTGCAATATTGTTCTATTTATGTGTGTACATTACTATCTGTATTTTCCGACGAGTGTACTTTTCCACTTGATATCTCTAAGTTGATTCAGGTTGTTTTGTTGTGTTTGTCTAGCTATAGATGGAACATTTAATTGTATAATTCCATTGTGTATTGCTAGCATCGCTAGCTTTTGTCTTGTTTTCTTTGCATACTGTCTTTCCCAGACCTTTATTCATTCTACGAGACAGATCTGAAAAACTTTTAAATCCTCAAAACCACAACGGTACCTGTAGTTACTTGGACCATGGGTTATCTGGGTTCATACGATACCAGTTAAAGCATGTGTATATTAAATTACTAGCGCACAGGATATTAGATCCATACAAGCGCCAAGGGCGCCAAGGGTGTCAAGGTCGCCAAGGGTGTTAAGGGCACCACGGGTGTCAAGGATGCCAAGGGCGCAAAGGGTGTCAAGTGCGCACAGGGTGCAAAGGGTGCCAAGTGCGCCAAGGGTGTCAAGGGCCCCAAGAGTGCCAAGGGCACCAAGGTTGCCCAGGGCGCCAAGGCTGCCTAGGGTACCAATGGTGCTTAGGGTGACAAGCGTGCCAAGCAAGTAGTTGGGGAGCTAAAGGGGTATTTACAAATTAATTGCACTGTTAGCTTTCTAAAACAAACACCGTGTTTCTCTCCTGCTGTACATAACGAACCAAATCATTTTCTCCTAAAATTCTCAAAAGGAGAAACGTATGCCTAAAAGACTCGTCTGAACCTTGAAGTGCGTTACACCAAGACAAATCACACGCTCCCGCGATGTCTTGGACAGCAGAGACGAGAGTTGAAAGATCGTTTTGGTGATGATGAGACCAATTTAATATTTAGTCAGCGAGGGACAGAATGCTAATATGGCGGCGAGGAACAAGAATCTGTGTGAAGAGATGGTATTTAATAGTGAATAGCTCAAAGATTGTATCCAATTAATTGATTAAAATTAATAAGGAATCCTTTTAGAAATTATGTTTTTGTAGGAGGGTCCGGTACTCGTGATAGAAAAAGATGTATATGGGAGTAGCAAGTATACTTGAAAAATAAAATAAGAGATATATTCAATATCAAAGTCAAACATAAAAAGATGTATAAAGAAATATATACATAGACCAGCAAAAAATAAATATTTATGGCCTATACACACGTCAATGCGATTGTCCATTTATAACGTGCTTGCCTTAATAAAAATACAACATATGGGCCAGTTTATTCCTGATTTGAATTTCAATGTACCCTATAAACCCATTAATGAGATTGAAAGATAATGTTGTGATTGAGACTAGTTTAGAGAGTTTTAAAAGAAAAAAAAAATCAATTGTTGATATTGGTGTTTAAGATGAACGTTCTAATTGGTGTAAGATGAACATTCTAATTGGTGTAAGATGAACATTCTAATTGGTGTAAGATGAACATTCTAATTGGTGTAAGATGAACATTCTAATTGGTGTAAGATGAACATTCTAATTGGTGTAAGATGAACATGCTAATTGGTGCAAGGTGAGCATTCTAGTTGGTGTAAATGAACATAATGGTTGATGTAAGACAGAATTCTGGAACTGTAAACAAAAGATAATATGGTCAAGCCGATAAAGATAACCTTATTTATTATGATTTCAGTTTTCATAGATTTCAATTCCTGGAAGAATCCTTCCCCGTGTCAAAATTTAAGACAAATAATATTGTTTCCTCAAATTCACTTTTTAATTTTTAAAAGCAATCACTGTGTCTAAGACAATGGGAATACGGGTGAGTTGCTTGTCTCACCTTTTAACGTCACGAAGTTTGCTTCAATTTTAACATGAAATGTTTCTATAAAAGGAGATTATTGTTGGGACAGCAGATGTTGAGACCAGCAGCAGAGGCTGAGACCAGCAGCAGAGGCTGAGACCAGCAGCAGAGGCTGAGACCAGCAGCAGAGGCTGAGACCAGCAGCAGAGGCTGAGACCAGCAGCAGAGGCTGAGACCAGCAGCAGAGGCTGAGACCAGCAGCAGAGGCTGAGACCAGCAGCAGAGGCTGAGACCAGCAGCAGAGGCTGAGACCAGCGGCAGAGGCTGAGACCAGCGGCAGAGGCTGAGACCAGCGGCAGAGGCTGAGACAAGTGGTAAATGCTGAGACCAGCAGCAGAGGCTGAGTCCAGCAGCAGAGGCTGAGACCAGCGGTAGATGCTGTGACCAGCAGTAGAAGCTGTCATATTTCAACCATGTCTTTTTGTGGATCGGCTTGTCGACGTGTAACGTAATAGTTTCCTACATACATACTTAGAAGAGTCACGTAGAGAGAAAAACGTTGGACAACATAACGGGAAACAAACAGCAACTATGGTACCCAAGGCCCCCGCTAGGTAACCCCAGGGCCCCCGCAAGGTCACCCCAAGTTTAACTCCCGCCACAGTCACCTCGGCGCAAGTTCCTGTTTTAAAGGATAAAATTAGTTTTGGAATCAAACCTAGGCCACCTGGGTACAAGACAGAAATCCTAACCACTTGACAACGTGAGGATTGTGGACATTTACGATAAGACAATATTCTTTTATTCACCCAAATAAGTGGATTTTTTGTTGTTGTTGATTACATTGTACTTATTCATTTTCAGTACATAAATATTCTAACCAAATCGAAATTTGTAAAATAGAACAACTGAAAAAAGATAGTTTGACATAAATATTTAGTAGAATTGAGGTATCGGCGAAACGCCTTATCATGTGGTAATGTCTTTTTGTTTTGCTAGTCGCTACGTGTTTCCTTGTCAAGACGATATTTTGGAAATGTACATTGCTACCAAGCTTTCGTATCACTACTTTTAAAACGTTGACACCACGTGACCTACAGGGAACTTCAGTGTCTCTGACTTAATGTTGGGCTAGCAGGTCATTGGGTGGAGTTAACTCTTTCTACATTGAGTGGAGATAACTGTATGCATATTGAGTGGAGTTAACTCTTTCCATGTTGAGTGGCGCTACCTCTGGCCATATTGATTGGAGATAACTCTTTGTACATTGTTTGGGGCTAAATCTTTGCAGATTGAGTGAGCTAACCCTGTGCATATTGAGTGGACCTCAACGACTTCACCTGTTATTTTCAATAACTCGTGCTGATGATTTTCTAACATTTTATTTCCCCCCATGGACAAATAGGAAGAAAACAACTGTCTGCATTTCTCTAAAAGGTTACATATGTTACCACTGTTACCGATGTTAACAAAGTTACCAATATTACCACTTTTACCAATGTTACAACTATTACCAATCTTACCAATGTTACCACTGTTACCAATGTTACCACTGTTACCACTGTCACCAATGTTACCACTGTTACCGATGTTCATTTAATTGTAAGCCTTGTCTCAGCAGAAACCATGAACACATTCCAAAGTTATATTTTTGTTCACATGACAGTTCTGCTAAACATATTAAACCTCTGCAGACTCGAGTGCATGTGCTCTTGAATATCCAAATAAGAACACTTTTGCGCCATGATAATGGTCTAAAGATAATGGTCTAATGATAATGGTCTAATGATAATGGTCTAATGATAATGGTCTAAAGATAATGATCTAATGATATTGGTCTAATGATAATGGTCTAAAGATAATGGTCTAATGATAATGGTCTAATGATAATGGTCTAATGATAATGGTCTAAAGATAATGGTCTAATGATAATGGTCTAATGCTAATGGTCTAATGCTAATGGTCTAATGATAATGATCTAAAGATAATGGTCTAATGATAATGGTCTAATGATAATGGTCTAATGATAATGGTCTAAAGATAATGGTCTAATGATAATGGTCTAATGCTAATGGTCTAATGATAATGGTCTAATGCTAATGGTCTAATGATAATGATCTAAAGATAATGGTCTAATGATAATGGTCTAATGATAATGGTCTAATAATAATTGTCTAATGATAATGGTCTAATGATAATGGTCTAAAGATAATGGTCTAATGATAAAATAGCTTTAACTTTAACAACAACAGTTGTGACACGACAACATTGAGAAAAGCATATCAGATATCTATCTGGATAGTATGAACACAACTAATAAAAGATCTATCTGTAGTGTATAAATAAAACGAACAAAAGATATATCTGTAGAGTATGAATACAACTAATAAAAGATCTTTCTGTAGAGTATGAATTCAACTCATTTGAAACTACTTTTGTATTCATGACTTTTTTTATCAGCGACCCATTACTTTCAACAAAATCAATACTGTGTACTACACTGGGAGATCGAATACAATTTTAAATGCACCAGAACTACCTCTCCCATTTGAAGACGTGAGAGCCGTGAGTGATGACTTCACACCGAGAATAACCATGTTTTGAAAGACACTCTCTCAATGGTCACCGTCTCCTCGATTGTATTTATGTAAGCCAATAAAAATGGATTACGCATTAGATTGAAACATATCAAAAATGTAAATTAAGATAGTTGGCTAGGATATAATTCGAACTTAAATTTAAATTAACTTAGGAGATCAAACTTATTTAAACATTAACGAAGAAAGTATAAGTTCGTAGGTCAGAGCTTTTCTACAATAAATGTTATTTCATTTCATGCATCGTCAAAATCTATCACATTTTTTTTTCAACAAAACATTGAATCATATCTTCTTTCATGGTGTTTTTGTTCATCCTTGGCGCGCCAAGATGACCAAGGCAATTTTCAACTTGAGTAATATCCTTGACTTGAGCTGTATCCTTGACTTGAGCTGTATCCTTGACTTGAGCTGTATCCTTGACTTGAGCTGTATCCTTGACTTGAGCTGTATCCTTGACTTGAGCTGTATCCTTGACTTGAGCTGTATCCTTGACTTGAGCTGTATCCTTGACTTGAGCTGTATCCTTGACTTGAGCTGTATCCTTGACTTGAGCTGTATCCTTGACTTGAGCTGTATCCTTGACTTGAGCTGTATCCTTGACTTGAGCTGTATTTTGTTTAAGGTGAGAGAGAGGTGCTCAATTCGTCAGCCTCACTCTTTTGTCCTTGCCTGTTTGATCCAATGGCAAGACTTAGTCAAGACGACTGGAAATAGACAGCAGCTGGATACAGGAGATGACCAGCATTGCGTCTTGTTTGTTTTACTATGATCTTAATGCGCTCTACGTCGAAGGAATGGACAGAATTTTCATTTTATCAATGGCATTCCACATACGGGACTCCATCTCTGGGCAGTATTCAAACTAATAGTCTCTTTGGAGGACGAGATCGTTAGGGAAATCAATGCCTCTTATTAAAGAATCTCGTTATCTTGGAAAAAGCAAGATATACTTTTTTTCTTTTCGATCTTTCGGTTTTCCTAAGCTACGATTTATTTGACTTAACATTGTTCAACATCAGTGGCGTGGTCTTCAAGGTGGCTTGTTATAGTTCCCCTCTCCCTGCCATCTAGTCAGAAGGTTACCAACATCAGTGGCGTGGTCTTCAAGGTGGCTTGTTATAGTTCCCCTCTCTCTGCCATCTAGTCAGAAGGTTACCAACATCAGTGGCGTGGTCTTCAAGGTGGCTTGTTATAGTTCCCCTCTCTCTGCCATCTAGACAGAAGGTAACCAACATCAGCAGCGTGGCCTTCAAAGGGGGAGGGGAGGGTTGTTATATTTTCTCTCTCTGCCATCTATATCACTGACACCGATCCGTTTCTGATTGGTTTCTTTCATCAAATACTTTAACACTTTCATGCATCGCAATCACACTGACTTGAAAACAAGTCCTTTCTCACTTTCCAATGTAAAATTTAACCCAGAAACATATCTATCAGGCTGTACATTTAATCAAATACATGTATAACACAGCTCACTATAAGTATTATAATAATTATAATTAAATTGGTCTTATATAGTGAAGTACACCCGGCATAGGGGTAGGCTCAACGTGCTTCACATAAAAATTAGCAGTTACATAAAATTATTCATTTAAAATTAATTTAATAACAGCTTTGTGAAAAGATTGACGTCGCCGAACCAAGTAGAAGAAGTAGGCACAACACTTCTCCACAAAGTTCTCTCATTCTCTTCTCAACGAAAATGCTCAGTACACCATAGACCGACCTTAGCCACCACGTCACAGTTACCATTATTACGTCACTCTACGTCCTCAAGCCCTAAATGCGGGAAAATCGTTCATTAACTAAACTGCTACACAAGACGCACCGCGCTCAATAAATCACAATAGTCGGAGCGCAACAATGACTTGTGAATACCCATACTTGACATATACACCCCACTTCCATTTCAGATTTAACAAACGGAGTTAAGTCGATATCAATAAACATAATTCAAACAAACTTATTTAATTTGAGAACCTTGGGGGGAAAAAAAGGACATGTTCCTCCAATGTTTGTACATCCCTGAAAAATAAACATGGTATTGCTACACCCGTGGTGTAAGCCTGAGGCTCACCACATCCATTCCAACAAATACGTCGTACATAATTCTACTTCAATGCATGACATACAAATTATTGATGTTTTGTGGTATATGTCTGACCACAATATAAGCAGACTGTTTGCTCTTATGTGCAATATAATTGTCTTAAAAACAAATCATAAAAGACAAGTATTTAAAAGCCATAATGGCTCGTATTACCTGGCTCATTTTACATGGCTCATTTTACCTGGCTCATTTTACATGGCTCATTTTACCTGGCTCATTTTACCTGGCTCATTGTACCTGGCTCGTTTAACTTTGCTCATTTTACATGGCTCATTTTACCTGGCTCATTTTACCTGGCTCATTTTACCTGGCTCGTTTTACTTTGCTCATTTTACATGGCTCATTTTACCTGGCTCATTTTACCTGGCTCATTTTACCTGGCTCATTTTACCTGGCTCGTTTTAAATAGCTCATTTTACCTGTCTCTTTTTACATGGCTCATTTTACCTGGCTCGTTTAACCTGGCTCATTTTACCAATTCTCATTACCTATTGATTCGATTTTATCACAAAATTTATCAACAAAAATATCCTCTCCTGCCCCACCCCCCGGGCACACAACTCGCAAAAACGACATTATTTATAATATCAACTATCAGTAAATTTGCCTCCAACATTACACCAGGGTTTATCTCAAAAATTACACCGGGGTTTATCTCAAACCCTACACCAGGATTCTCTTTGAATCTTGAGCAACTTGTGTCATTAAGCACTGAATCATCACCACTTGTGGCGTAGGATTCTTCCCCTTCGTACGTCCACTTAAGGTCATTCCCAATGTCTTCCACTCTGTTAACTCTACGTCCCATTTATTCCTTCAATGGGACTCCCTAGGCCCTAGGACAACCTGACAGCCTGTAGCTCTGTAAACCAGTCATTTTTTGAGATATTATTTGAGTGGCTGTGTGTTCGTCCAGTTTTTGTGTTTCGTTCTATTTCTTAGTAATAAGGTGAGAGACTGCAGTCAGTCAGGTTAGTTAAAAGGAAATGAGCGAAACAAAGTAAGGGACAAACATTTTTTTTAAAAAGGACACAACAAAAGTGTTGGCAAGAAATCTTCTTCGGTGTACAAAGAACATTATAAAAGAAATAGCGCTTAGCTGAAATGTAGTATTGAGAAGACAGCAAGAGGAATGTGACACAACCTAAGAAGGTGAGAGATTAAATTCAGGCAAAATGGACGGAGAGAGGAAAATTACTCCATTGCTATGGGTTGCATAAATTTATTCAGGCTTTCCGATACTTTACTTCGCTCATTACCTTTGTTATATTTCGGTAAATTAAAATATATATATATATATATATATTTTGTTTTTTCTTGTCTCGCTACTATTCCTTTTTCCTACATCGGTTCTTTTGTTCATTTCAGACAGTTTAAATTCTTTCTCCACCTCTCTTCTTAATTGATCTAGTTTATTCTACCTCCTCTTCTTTTCTATTTCATACACTTCTCTAAGTTCTCTCCCGTATGCAAGATTAATTCCCCCGTTTTCTTGACAGATCTTATTTTTTGCTCTTTGCTCATTTTGTTTGTTTGTTTTGTTTCTAGTTTCCATGTTCACCTTATTGTAAGTAGTGGGATTTGTTAGGACCATTCACTGTGTCTATAAACCAAATTTGACAGAAAAATTTACATAAAATATACACACACACATCATTTTGCTGGCATTATTCTTGTTAGGATTATAAGCTGGTTCCCTGCCCAGAAAATTGCCTCTCTCCACGCAGGATTATAAGCTGGTTCCCTGCCCAGCAAATTGCCTCTCTCCACGCAGGATTATAAGCTGGTTCCCTGCCCAGCAAATTGCCTCTCTCCACGCCGCTGGAAAACCCAAAGGAAAATCATGTGGATGATACAGCTTGGCACCAGTGGCGTCGCAGGAGTTGTTGGAATGTTTCATTGTGTCAATGTTATCCGCCTACGGGACTCCATCTCAGGGTTTGAATTCAGAGTTTCCTTCTCTTAGATGAGTTGCCGTCCAAGGTTAGCGAGTCCTACACACACACCCACACAACATTAAGACGTAATAATTTGCTTGTGTTGTGAAATTGTCATAACAGGAACTTAAATAAGCGTAACTAGATCACACACAGGGGACCTGGAACTTTAATAAAAGTCAATGGTCACGGGCGAATTTCAACAATAGTCATTGGACGTTGGGTGAATCACAGACCATATTAAAGGGGCTCTGTCGACCGCACAGGGCCACCGGCTGTCTACAGTCCACTGGACACTGGACAAGATGTAGGCGACTCACTGACACTGAACAGAGCATAGGCAACTTGATGCTGCACAGTGAGTAGGTAACTCGCTGATATAGGGCATGACGTTGGTAGACTAATAGAGTCAGTGAGCCTCTTATGTAAATTACTTGATGTACGGTTTCAGCAGAGCTCCGACCATGGAACACAGGAAGATGCGATGATTACAATTTTGAAATAATAATAAAGCTCTTGTACTTTACCTCATAGTAACCATATTACGTCCTAAGGGTTCATTAACTAACTACTATAGAAAACACACGGAGCACAATAAAACACAATATTGGGTGTGCGGTAAATTCGCACAAGAAGTACCTCGCATTTTACTATGGCCGCCATCTTGGTTGCCTCGACCCGCGAACTTTTACGTGTTCACGGGTCGGGGCAACTAAGATGGCGGCCGTGGAAAAATAAAATAACTCATATTTGTGCTAAAATTACGAATAAAAAGTTTTTAAAAATGACCTAAATCTATCCCTCACCCTAACCTGAACCCTAAATCTATACCTAAACTTAACCTGAACCCTAAATCTATCCCTCACCCTAACCTGAACCCTAAATCTATCCCTCACCCTAACCTGAACCCTAAATCTGCCCCTCTCCCTAACCTGAACCCTAAATCTGTCCCTCACCCTAACCTGAACCCTAAATTCATCCCTAAAGAGGGTTTTGACCCTATCGGAATCAGCGTTTTCACCGTGTCCCTAACCTAAAAATTAGGAAAATGAAAAAAAAAAAGAAAGAAAAGTGGCCAAAATTAATAATAAAATAAAGAAATAATGATAACCCAACTAACAGTTTCATGGAATTCACTTTTACACACTTTATTTCAGTTTCCATCGACACTAATATCAAAAAATCAATGAAACACATTCTGGTCATCGTCCAAATTCATTTCATAAAATGGCGGAGCACATTAACATGTTGATAAGCCAACCAATGAAAATTTTAAAATTATAATTAATGAACCAATAAAAATATGCCACCGTCATGTTAATGAAAATGTAACTCTATAAAAAATAAAATAAAGGGAAGTGACTCCCAATAAACGCGCACATGAAGTCAAGGTACTCCTTGTATGAAATAGCCGGGTGTGCAACTATTACTAGTGACTACCCATACTGGAATATCACAGGCCACCAACCTTTTTTGCCACTCAGCACACATGAAAACTTAAAAAGGATAAATACCCCCTTCTAAAAACCATTTCCAGTTTTTTAATTAAGATCTCAAAAAGAGGTATTTAAATTTGCCGTCAGGAAAATTGAATTTCGCTTTGGGCCGACTGCGTAGCCCTGCAATGGTATAAACGTACAATTGGTCAAATATATTTCTTGTCTTGTCCGAATTTACCGTTAAGGCGTCTCGGAAGGTACTGTTAGCGATCTGCCTCAACGTGTGAGGCCTGCTAGAGGGTCATGTTGTCGACCCAACGAGCACGTGGTCTTTCTCTGGTCTTGAAACTGGAGTGCCTGATATGGTAGGCTTGCACGGGTAAGGAAGTGTTGCAATAAAGACAGTCTTATGTAGCATGTCTCGATTCTTGGATGTCTTAGTGGCGGTGCAACATGGTATTTGACTGGATTAGCTCTCTCTGCGCTCTATCTCTCTATGTCTCTATCTCTCTATGTCTCCATCTCTCTATATCTCTATCTCTCTCTATCTCTCTATCTCTCTCTATCTCTCTATCTCTCTCTATCTCTCTATCTCTCTCTATCTCTCTATCTCTCTATTCAATCGTTTAACCCTCGACGAAATTGTTTCCAAGATTTTTCAACTCCTGGCGGTGACGGAGCAGCTGACCGCTGATAGTTATGTGAAGTTTCCCTGGGGTACGGCATACTTGTACGGCTTGTTTGTACGGCATACTTGTATGGCTTGTTTGTACGGCATACTTGTACGACTTACTTTCACGGCTTGTTTTGTACGGCATACTTGTACGACTTACTTGCACGGCTTGTTTGTACGGCATACTTGCACGGCTTATTTGTACGGCATACTTGTACGGCTTATCTGTATGGCATACTTGTACGGCTTATTTGTACGGCATACTTGTACGGCTTATCTGTATGGCATACTTGTACGGCTTATTTGTATTGAATAGTGGACAAATAAAAACATTGATCTTTCCTAAAGTGTGTTAAAACGTAACTTCATTTACTTCCTCAAAGAATGGAAGCCACGTTAAATTTCTCCCTGGTGTTCGTATGTCCCAGATTGAGAAACTAAGATCGTCATCAGTGGTTCTCAACCTTCCTAATGCTGAAACACGTTCAGACATTTCATGATGTTGTGACTCCCTAACAGTAAAATTAATTTCGTTGCTACCTCATAAATATGTATTTTCCAATCGTCTTAGGCGACCCCTGTGTAAGGGTATTTCGATCCCCAAAGGGGTCGCGACACAAAGTCTGAGAGCCTCTGATCTAGATGGTCTTCTATATCTCACCCTGTCATAGAACAAGATGACATAGCACACCTCGTCCTGTTTCCCTTCTCTAGCTACATGATTTGTTGTACACCACTTTAACAAGCCATGCGTCATATTGTTGGTTGACATAATCTCTACACCACACCCCACAAAGCCTTTGAAAAAGCTATGTCTTATATTGTATGTTTACATATGCACCACAACAACCCGCTAAGCCTTTGATCCATTAAACAAGCCATGTTTTATGTTGTATGTTGACACAAGCACCTCAACAACACACTGAGCCTTTGATTATGGAAATTCACTCACTGAGAAATGTCTGCTTATTCCACAAATTTGGACAGGATTTAAGAGTGTAATTATTTTATGATGGCTTTTAGCTTTTATGGGAAGGGGTCATTACCCCCCCCCCTTTTTTTTATCCACCAAATGTCCCACCATATTAAAAGCAACTATTTTTTTATTATTATTTTGAATGTTACTCCAGTCACTTTACTGAAGCGTCTGAGATGACTTGGGACAGTCAGACTGACAGACACTTGAGATGACTTGGAGCAGTCGGTGGGACAGACACTTGAGATGACTTTGGGCAGTCGGTGTGACAGACACTTGAGTTGACATGGGGCTGTCAGACTAACAGACACTTGACATGACTTGGGAATGTCAGAGTGACAGACACTTGAGATGACTTGGGAATGTCAGAGTGACAGACACTTGAGTTGACATGGGACTGTCAGACTAACAGACACTTGAGATGACTTGGGAATGTAGACTGACAGACACTTGAGATGACTTAGTACACTCAGAATGACAGCCACTTGAGATGACTTGGGACAGTCAGTGTGACAGACACTTGACTTTCCTTGTGTCTGTGCTATCCTTAGAATATTCTTGTTTTCTGTACTATCCTTAGACTACCATTTTCGTTACTATCCTGAGACTATCCTTGTTTGGTTACTATCCTTAGACTATCCTTGTTTTGGTGCTCGATCAGGTCTATACTATAACACTGAATGATGCAACCCACCCCCCCCCCCTCCACCACACTTATCATTCTCACAATGTAAATTCCAACAAATATTTTTGAAATATCTTCACATAATTCTGGCTGACCGCCGACACAGCAGAATACTTTCATCCCCTCCTTTATTTGAATTATGACGAGGTATAAATGTATTAGAAGGAATGGATCATAGTCGCTTACGAGTTGTCTACCTCTTGTTAGGAGTAAACCATGTTCACGATGTCATTGTAGGACATTCCCTTACGTACTGAAAACTAAAAATATTGGCTTACCCAATGGGAAATGAAGAAGGGGCCTTCACCTGCAATAGTGGCAATGTGAACTGTGAGATTGTTTACTGAAGATGCTGATTATTATATATATGTGAGGCGGCAAATATTACAAGATAGATTTATTGAACATCTTCGTGATATGGAAAAAGAACAAGCAAACTCTTTTCTTATCTAATTTTAACGGACAGGAATAACGAACATACAAGTATAGGAACAAGTTAAAAACTCAAGTGATCGAAACTGCTGTTGCCGAAAGTTGGATTTTCCAAAATCAAGATTACAGGATGTAAAGTAATCTATGTATTATTACTGTCATGCGGTTAAACCCTATGCCGTTAAACGCTATGCCGTTAAACGCTATGCCGTTAAACGCTATGATGTTAAACGCTAGGATGTTAAACGCTATGCCGTTAAACGCTATGCTGTTAAACGCTATGCTGTTGAACGCTATGCTGTTAAACGCCATGCTGTTGACAGGTGTCGCGTGTAGTTGTGATAGATCATTTCCTAGTTTGGGTGTCAAGAGGGCATAAGTCGTGGCAGTCATCAGTGTCTAGTTTGGTTTAGATAAGGGGCATGTTGTCTGTCACCAGTGACCCAAACATGTGTATCCTCTTCCTGGTCACGAAAACGCATTTCATTGATCATAAAAATTTTGTTGACAACTACGTGTTTAAAATATGAACAGTTCGGAATTAGGACTGCCCGGTAATGGTAGAAACTAAAAAAGTCCTTAATGGATATTCAAGTTTGTGAATATTGGTTTTTTCCGCCACTGAAAACAAATTAAAGACGGCTTAGAACAAATTCGGAGCTAAAATGAGTGCAGGGAGTCATAAGTGAGTGTAGGGAGTCATAACTGAGTGTAGGGAATCATAAGTGAGTGTAGGGAGTCATAAGTGAGTGTAGGGAGTCATAAGTGAGTGTAGGGAGTCATAAGTAGGTGTAGGGAGTCATAAGTAAGTGTAAGGAGTCATAAAAGAGTTTAGGGAGTCATAAGTGAATGTAGGGTGTCAAAGTGAGTGTAGGGAGTCATAAGTGAGTGTAGGGAGTCATAAGTGTGTAGGGAGTCATAAAAGAGTGTAGGGAGTCATAACTGAGTCTAGGGAGTCAAAGTGAGTGTAGGGAGACATAAAAGAGTGCAGGGAGTCATAACTGAGTCTAGGGAGTCAATGTGAGTGTAGGGAGTCATAACTGAGTGTAGGAGTCATAAGTGAGTGTAGGGAGTCATAAGTAAGTGTAGGGAGTCTAAGTGAGTGTAGGGAGTCATAAAGTGAGTATTGGAGTCATAAAGTAAGTGTAGGGATTCATAAGTGAGTGTAGGGAGTCATAAAGTGAATGAATGGAGTCATAAAGTAAGTATAATGACTCATAAAGTGAGTGTAGGGAGTCTTAAAGTTAGTGCAGGGAGTCTTAAAGTGAGTGTAGCGAGTCATAAAGTGAGTGTAGGCAGTCATAAAGTGAGTGTGAGGAGTCATATCTAATATGACCTAAATATTAGATGACTAAATTCATCTTTATAAATGAATGACCTACATTTTAGATGACTAAATTCATCTTTATAAATGAACTATTAATAAATTGAGCATGAATATTTAACGCACCAGACGGAAGCCAGGTCAGCTGCAGACATCTTGAACGGGGACCCATCCCACGAACACAAGTCTCAGATCTTAAGTCACAAAATCAATGATAACAAAAGTAGTGCTTTGATGAGTTTAGCCAGTAGTGCTTTGATGAGTTTAGCGAGTAGTGCTTTGATGAGTTTAGCCAGTAGTGTTTTGATAATGGCATTAGCCAGTAGTGCCTGATAATGGCATTAGCCAGTAGTGTTTTTAATGATGGCATAAGCCAGTGGTGTTTTGATAATGTCAGTATCCAGTAGTGTTTTAATGATGGTATTAGCCATTAGTTTTTGAAGATGTTATTTAGCCAGTAATATTTTGAATGATGTCAGATAACCAGCATCGTTTCGAAGATTACATTTAGGCAGTTTTGTTTCGAAGATTGCATTTAGCCTGTATTGTTTTAAAGATGAAAATTAGCCCAGAAGTGTTTTTGATGATTTTAATAAGCCAGTATTTTTGTTTTGTAGATATGGTTTTCAGTTTTTTATAATCCTACTTTACTTTCACCCGTCCCCTGTACTGAGTGATGCAATTAGTGACCCCAGTACAGTAACAAAAGAAACTTTTAAAAATAACTGAAACTGATCTAGACACCAGCACAGTTGTATCAGTACAGCTACAAAGAAATGTCCAGGCAAAGATGATAACAAAAACAAACAAAAAACAACAAAAAAAGAACTTAAGAAAAAACGAACGGGGATTCCCCCAAATACTTGATGTGTATCGTCAAGAATATTTTATCAATATTTCCTTGATGAGGCGACAAGCCTCTGAGTAGTTCTGCTGCTCGTGTCCTGCTCAAATTGATCAGTCGCGAGATTCCATCGAGGCTGTCTTCACGGTCGCAGGAAATCTGACTCACAAGCCTCGTTACCATATATTATTTTCTGGCCAAACAAACTTTTTTTTTTCTTTACCTCTTCCATTTCTTTTTTTTTTGCAACTGATTTTTGAGCTGTCCTTTTCGTTTGTGATAAAGAATGTATTAGAGTCGCCCACGTCTCACCTCAGAGGTCTCCTTTTCCATTAAAGACTGTGCATCATTGATGTCATTTGAACAACTTTGTTTTTAAAAAAATAAATAAATAAAGACATTTGCATTTTTTAATGTTGTAACAGAGAGACCCGCTCTTTGAGTGCTTCGTTGTTGACCTGCATGCACTGACGATTAGAAGGTTTAATTTTGCCGATGGGGACCGATCTCATAGAAGAGTACTGTCTCTAGATGTACAATGGAAACAGCCACAAGAGATCCGGCGGTCTGCGCGCTGGAATGGATCGGTCGAGACCACGGAGTGGCCGCTCTTATGTTTGTTCAGAGATTCTCTGAGAGAGACGGGAAACTGGAAATACAGAAGGAAATGAATTGTCCGGTCTGAAGCGGTTAACGTCAGGATTAGTAGTGGTTAGGCTTAATACAGATCATATGAGGAGTTGTATTGGTTTATGTTAATAGAGATTGTATGAGGGATTGTAATGGTTTGTGTTAATAGAGATTGTATGAGGGGTTGTAATGGTTTGTGTTAATAGAGATTGTATGAGGGGTTGTAATGGTTTGTGTTAATAGAGATTATATGAGGGGTTGTAATGGTTTGTGTTAATAAAGATTGTATGAGGGGTTGTAATGCTTTGTGTTAATAGAGATTGTATGAGGGGTTGTAATGGTTTGTGTTAATAGAGATTGTATGAGGGGTTGTAATGGTTTGTGTTAAAAGAGATTATGTCAGGCTTTGCCTTGGTTTGGGTAAATAAAGGCTATCTCAAGGTTTAGAATGTTTAATAGTTAATGTTGAACCCATGTTCTTCAGCTGAGGAGTGATCAAGTAATATTTGTTATAAGTAGCTATAAATGGGTGATACATGGTGATGAATGGTTATCAATGGGATATAAATGGGTGATACATGGTGACGAATGGTTATCAATGGGATATAAATGGGTGATACATGGTGACGAATGGTTATCAATGGGATATAAATGGGTGATACATGGTGACGAATGGTTATAAATGGGATATAAATGGGTGATACATCATGATAAATGGTTATAAACGGTATATAAATGGGTTATACATCATTATAAATGTGATATAAATTAGTGATACATGGTAATTAATGGTGATACAAGGTATATAAATGGGTGATGCATGGTGATTAATGGTGATTACTAAGATATAAATAGGTGGTAGATGGTGATAAATGATTATAAATGGGATATAAATGGGTGATAAATGGTTATAAATGGGATATAAATCGGTGATACATGGTGATAAAAGGTTAAAAATTGGATATAAATGGGTGATACATGGTGATTAATGGTGATAACAGGCCATAAATAGGATAAAGTGTGTTGAAAATTCCAGGCTGCAACGGATATTTCACGTTCTCTTTGTTTGCGTGGTGAAGGAAGAACTGGGAAACAGTTCATTCTCCATTAAAAAAAAGGCCTCGCCAGCTATCCACATATTTGTCGTCCTTGCAAACGACGTCACACAGATAGAGGGATGTCAGAAGATAACCCTAAGCTTTATTGAGCAAAATACCATTGGTTAAGAGATCCAAATTTTAGTGGCTAAAAAACACTGGTTCCAGAGACCTAAATTTGTATTGACGAGAATATAATTGATTTCTATTGATCTCACATATAATTGATTTCGTAGACCTACACTTTATGGACCCGCATATCATAAGGTTATATAGGTTAATGTAAGGGAAGGAGATTCCCAGCTCCTGTCAAAGTAGACACCAACGTTAAGAGCCGTAGTGGATAGTCAATTATCCCAGGTTGGTGTTTTGGCTTGGTCGTGTCTGGCACTGGATTCAAGGTCACGTCTGGCGCTGGACTCATGTCTGGCACTGGACTCATGACTGGCACTGGACTCATGTCCGACGCTGTCCTAATGTCTGGCACTGGACTCATGACTGGCACTGGACTCATGTCTGACACTGGACTCATGTCTGGCACTGGACTCATGACTGGCACTGGACTCATGTCTGACACTGGACTCATGTCTGACACTGGACTCATGTCTGACACTGGACTCATGTCTGGCACTGGACTCATGTCTGGCACTAGACTCATGTCTGGCACTGGACTTATGTCTGACACTGGACTCATGTCTGACACTAGACTCATGTCTGACACTGGACTCATATCTGTCAGTGGTCTCATGTCTGACACTAGACTCATGTCTGACACTGGACTTATGTCTGACACTGGACTCATGTCTGGCACTGGACTCATGTCTGACACTGGACTCATGTCTGACACTGGACTCATGTCTGGCACTGGACTCATATCTGTCAGTGGTCTCATGTCTGGCACTGGACTCATGTCTGGCACTGGACTCATGTCTGACACTAGACTCATGTCTGACACTGGACTTATGTCTGACGCTGGACTCATGTCTGACACTGGACTCATGTCTGTCACTGGACTCATGTCTGCCACTGGACTCATGTCTTGCACTGGACTCATGTCTGACACTGGACTCATGTCTGACACTGGACTCATGTCTGACACTGGACTCATATCTGTCAGTGGTCTCATGTCTGGCACTGGACTCATGTCTGCCAGTGGTCTCATGTCTGCCAGTGGTCTCATGTCTGGCACTGGACTCATGTCTTACACTGGTCTCATGTCTGGCACTGGACTCATGTCTGACACTGGACTCATGTCTGGCACTGGACTCATGTCTGACACTGGACTCATGTCTGGCACCGGACTCAAGTCTGTCAGTGGTCTCATGTCTGGCACTGGACTCATGTCTTGCACCGGACTCATGTCTGTCAGTGGTCTCATGTCTGTCACTGGACTCATGTCATATAGCCCTAAAGGAAACAATTCTGTTTCGCGCGATAAATTAATGGTTATAGTCCAACTAAATTTGTTAGATTTTTACCAAAATATAGTATTATCTAAAACAACAACAACAAAAAAAATAATTCTCTTAAAATCTATAATTATCTATCACACATGTGTTTTTTTTATAAATCCATTACGTGTGTCCACGATCATATGTCATGTGACGTACAAAGGTCAGTCAGACAATGACACATGACAGGTAATCATCCTGTTGATCTGAATGGTGGCTATTCTCAACCAAGTATACCGACATTTAACACTGGAATTAATAATTACTAAGAGATTAAACATCCTAGACTCTTGTGTGTTTTTGTTCAAAGATCTGGCGCAAAATAACCAAAGCCGAAGTCGCGTGTTTACCCACCAGTTCCACGACCTTCGTTAGCTCAGCAGACGCATCTGCTGAAAAGGTCAAGGTCTGCTACCCTAAGTTTGAATGACATAGGAGGGTTTCATTGCCAGAAGTCATGCCGCGCGACCCAGTTGGCGGTGCTCATTAATTGAAAGCTGTCACCGAGTGGAGCACTGAGACCGGTTTAGCTTGATGACAGGTTCAGTTGAATGATGACAAACAGCTTCTTCAAAAACAAATTTAGGGTCAGCCAGGGATAGTTTTTAAATCTTGGGAGCCAAGATTTGAGATAGATTGGAATGAAATTTCTTTGCTGTTTGGAAAAAAAAATGTTTTCGGTCGTTTGACTGGAAGGACGGTTCGGTATTGGTTTAACATTATTTTTAACTTGTCATTTGATACATTTCTAAACGCAAAGGTTTCCTTCGGTTTCTGGCTTAGAAACGAAACACAAACAAAACGACAACTTTGAAACGTAAGCGTTGTTGTGTTGTTGTGTAGTTGTGTTGGTGTGTTGTTGTGTAGTTGTGTTGTTGTGTAGTTGTGTTATTGTGTTGTTGTATAGTTGTGTTGTTAAGGCCTGGTGTACATGGGGAGTGTTCATGATTGGTACAATATCCCAACTTCATGATGGGTATAGTATCGCAATTTCATGATTAGTACACTATCGCGTGTTCATGATTGATGAAATATGACATAATCATGATTGCTACAATGTAACGTAATGCTATAATTTCATTTGAATTATTTCTATCTGCATCCACTATTAGCTCGCCTCATTGACTCTCTGTAACATAGCCCTCTAAATGGAACATTACGATGCACACAGTTATTACGGACCGTTATAGATGGAGAATTTAATCTCTGTTGTTTTGTCTAGGGCTCGTTCTAAAAACAGTCCATAATAAAGGACGATACCAAAGGTTAAAAATAATAACAAATAAAACGACAATTAAGGCCAGAGCTAATTACAATTAATAACTTTTTAATTTGTGAACTTCAATTAAATAATAACAGCAAGTGAAATATGATTGAAATTATAAACTTACAGATTTGCTGGTACCGGTACTGTATATCAAAATACAATGAGCACAAAATTGTACGAGGAAATAAAAATATCTACACACAACAAAGTATAATGACACATAGCATGCCTCGTAATAAAGGAAAGGAAAATCCCTCCCTCTCTAATCCGTCAGCCCTTTTTATAGGCAGTTTCAGATGATCATTCTGGAAATGGAACACACAGTCTTACTGCTTCCAACATTTTCTAGATTGTTCTATCATGTTCCACAGAAACGGATGATAGTAAACAAAAGTATCATCAAAGGGATATTTTTTCTAGCCGCCCCAACACGGGACCGACTTGAAAGAGGTCATGCACGTGGAAGGCGGGCAAAGTGTGTCTCAAAATACGTCATTAAACAATAGTCAGACAGTCCTACACTCTACCTGCCGGCCTTTTAAAAATAGTTAAACCGACAGTCCTACACTCTACCTGCCGGCCTTTTAACAATAGACAGTCCTACACTCTACCTGCCGGCCTTTTAAAAATAGTCAGACAGTCCTACACTCTACCTGCCGACCTTTTAACAATAGTCAGACAGTCCTACACTCTACCTGCCGACCTTTTAACAATAGTCAGACAGTCCTACACTCTACCTGCCGGCCTTTTAACAATAGTCAGACAGTCCTACACTCTACCTGCCGGCCTTTTAACAATAGTCAGACAGTCCTACACTCTACCTGCCGGCCTTTTAACAATAGTCAGATAGACAGTCCTACATCAGACCCGTGGCTATTTATAGCTTAATATAAGAGCCACCCCCGCAAGCCTAGAGCGTTTAAAAAACCGAATTCATGCGTCACGCATAACAATTAATATAAAACATGTAAAGCTGGGGCTGGGCGGTTTCGAAATGGAAGCAGGACACACCAGAAGCAAAAGATGTATGAGGTATAGCTGAAAATGATTTTGGAACGAAAAAATACTGGTAAAAATGAAATACTTTTATTAGCAAACCGAAGTTACAGTGAACATGAAAACATAAACATAACGCAAGTTACTTATGATAACATATAACAAAATTCTTGATATTCAAAGAATATGCAATAATAGAACAATATGAAAATGCAGTAATGAAACATATCTGAAAATCCGCACAGATGCATCGCCTAGTTAAACAATGAATGAAAACGACATGAAAAGAAATGCGCACAAAAGAAGTGAAAAGTAAAAATAGCGCACAAAAAAAAGTGATTAGACTCAAGACGTTATAATCTTGTACAAAGAAGCACAGTGATGAAAGATGGGATCTCTTGAACAAGATGGATGTGTGTGTCTGTGTGGGAATGAATGTGTGGGGGTAATTTCTGGGGGAGAGATTGAAGTAATAATAAGATCAGACAACATCCGAGGTTTGAGATCCTGTCTAGGGCCACCTTACATTAAAGACTCGTGGGTTCGAGATTCAGGTTGAGGACAGACATTTTAATGAAACGAATCTTTTTTGGAAGTAGGAAATATGATGGTACATGTATATATTTTAAGGGGTGCAGGACCTTTTGGGGGGTGATTGGATCTATTCAGCAGTACCGTGTGAGGAGATCTGGCCAGTAGTACCATGTGAGTAGTCTGGCCAGTAGTACCATGTGAGTAGATCTGGCCAGTACTACGGTGTGAGTAAATCTGGCCATTAGTACCGTGTGAGTACATCTGGCCAGTAGTACTGTGTGAGTAGATCTGGCCAGTAGTACCGTGTGAGTAGATCTGGCCAATAGTACTGTGTGAGTAGATCTGGCTAGTAGTACCGTGTGAGTAGATCTGGCCAGTAGTACCGTGTGAGTAGATCTGGCCAGTAGTACCGTGTGAGTAGATCTGGCCAGTAGTACAGTGTGAGGAGATCTGGCCAGTAGTACGTGTGAGTAGATCTGGCCATTAGTACCGTGTGAGTAGATCTGGCCAGTAGTACCGTGTGAGTAGATCTGGCCAATAGTACCGTGTGAGTAGATCTGGGCAGTAGTACCGTGTGAGTACATCTGGCCAGTAGTACTGTGTGAGTAGATCTGGCCAGTAGTACCGTGTGAGAAGATCTGGCCTGTAGTACTGTGTGAGTAAATCTGGCCAGTAGTACTGTGTGAGAAGATCTGGCCGGCTTTAACATGTGAATGAAACTGGCCAACTGTACCACATGATTGGTGAGTGAATCTGGTCAGCTATAACACGTGAGCGGATATGGTCAGCTGTACCATATGAGTGGATCTTGTAAGCTGTATCATTTGACTAGTGAGTGGATATCGTCAGCTGTGGCATGTGAAATGATTTGTCCATCTCTACCGCTTGAGTGGATCTGTTTCAGCTCCATCGTGTTAGCAGATCTGTTCAGCTGTACCATGGCAGTGATTCTGGTCAGTTTTACCACGTGAGTGGTGAGTGGATCTCGACAGCTATACAGCTGCAATGGATCAGGTCAACTTCACCATGTGAGTGGATCTCGACAGCTGTACAGCTGCAATGGATCAGGTCAACTTCACCGTGTGAGTGGATCTAATTAGTAGAGCCAGGTTGTAGGACTTGGCCAGTCATGGTCTGCTCATGAGCGGTGTTCAATCTGGCTTTGAGTGGGACCCCTGCTGATAACGTGTGTGAGTGTATGTGTGTGTGTGGGAGGACTTGTCATTAAAGGTCATAATAATCTTTTAACTTAGCGCTTTTGCCCGGGGAATATGTTTGGTGTGGTGATTCGTGGTGTGCTTGTGCGAGTCTTTGTGAGTGTGTGTGTGTGTGAATGTTGTCATCCATATGTTCAGCATGTGTGGATCACTTCAGTGATGTCACTAGGATGTTTGAGTGTTTACTTGGCAAGGGCCAATTGTTAAAATCATGAGTCGTCTTATTTGCTCAAGCTTTGCTCCCTTATTTAGATTAATTGAACACAAACACTATGTGTAAATTAAACAATATATGTTCAGCTTTAGTGATGACTTTACAACATACAAATGTAAACGTTTCAGACAATGACTTCCTTAGTAAAAAAAACAACAACAAAATATTTTCGATAAGTGTAAATTAAATTGACATAAGATATTTATAAATGTATCCTACCTAAAAAATAGAAAGTGTACACTTTTAAATTTACACTTAGAAATGTGCACATGGAAATACATCCCTTAATTAAAATGTATATAAACCATTTTCAATCAGTGCTCTTTTGGAGTCATGATATCCATGTCTGCATGTACATCTCTATGTGCACATTTCTAAGTGTAAATTTCTAAGTGTATATTTCTAAGTGTATATTTCTAGGTGCATATGTGTAAGTATATATTTCTAGGTGTAGATTTTTAATTGTATATTTCTGGTGTAAATCCCTAAGTGTATATTTCCAGGTGTATATTTCTAAGTGTAAATTTCTAGGTGCATATCTCTAAGTGTATATTTTTAGGTGTATATTTCTAAATTTACATTTCTAAATGTATATTTCTAAGTCTATATTTCTAGGAGTATATTTCTAAGTGAATATTTCTAGGTGTATATTTTTAAGTGTAAATTTCTACACATAGACGTTCTACCATGGACTCCAGTGTAAAGAAAGGAAATTAGGCTCTGATATTATGCCGATAAAAAAAAAAACTTTTAGGTTATCCCTAAACCCATAGTGACCCCTAACCCCTTAGGTTATCCCTAAAATCATAGGTTATTCCTAAGCCCACAGGATATCCCAAAACCCGGTTTTCCAAGAATCGGCTCAGACGCCTGCAGCCAGTTCCCATTATGCAGTGCTGTCCAAACTTGTTGACTCCGTGGACCAAA
The DNA here is from genome assembly GCA_964017045.1 of Omphiscola glabra. Lineage (NCBI taxonomy): Eukaryota > Metazoa > Mollusca > Gastropoda > Lymnaeidae > Omphiscola > Omphiscola glabra. Next base: position 4,362,183 of record OZ024795.1, on the reverse strand, counting down.
AAAACATTTTTTTCTGCGAATCCAACGGTTGCATATGGTATCTGAACATAATATTTGTATGTGCACTTTTTATAAATGTGTTCACATTTGTATTACATCCTTCCTTATGCATAAAGGAACATAAATCCAATAGCATAAAGGAACATATATCAAATATCATAAAGGAACATACATCCAATAGCATAAAGGAACATATATCAAATATCAAAAGTGAGCATATATCCTATAGCATAAGGAAACAAATATGCAATAGTATAATGGAACATATATCCAATAGCATAAATAAACATTTATCTAATAGCATTATGTGCTCAACAATGATATAAATAAAGCGAATACAACCTGAAGGATTTATTTAATATAATTTTAAGTAGCATCTGACCTCATTAGATTTTTCTTAATGTTCACCAACCAAAGAGTTACCTTATTCGGACATGATGTTGGTCATTACAGAGAACCCAACTCCATTGATGTAGATTGCTTAAAAAAAACAATTTTAGTTTCAACATATTGTGTAGTTGTGGAAATTCATTAGAAGAAATATGACGTCATCCACACTTTATGTGGCGATGCAATCTTATGCTACATTAGATTAAAATACTTTCAAGAATCATTTTGCTGTCTAACGTATTTTCTCTCTGACTCATTTGTACTCACTACCAAAACAATAAATGACAGCTTGTATCCTGCTGGTACACTCAGAGGCGTACCAACGGCTTGGCATTGGGGCAGTTTCCAAGGGCGCCGGCCTGCGCCAGTTCAAAAGGGCGCCGCTAAATCTCTAATTTTTAAATTTTTATTTAAATATCAAGGGCGCCAAAAATAAATTAGCCAAGGGCGTCAAAAACCCAGTTACGCCTCTGGGTACACTCATTGAAAGTGTCATACTCTAAATGTTTCACACTGCTCTCCGTAGTGTTTCAGTTGTGGCGCCTTCAGAACCCCAGCTGCCATCTCAACTATTCTAGCCCGAAGAATGTCCTGTCACTTTATTATCATCCCACAAAGAGAAGTCGTAAAGTCGCGTTGCTCTCCTATCTATTTCATCTAACTTGGTCCAGATGGTGAGGGCATGGACATTTTTTTACAATGACCAAATATCTACACATCAAGTTACTTTTGTTTCCCCTATTCATCTTTTCCAACGCCATCAGTAAATTATACCCGCTACCCGGCGACGCCTCCCCTGTACAAGCAACAGCAAGAAGAAGAAGATAGTATCCGATTCGATGTCACCGCATTTTCCGAAATGGTTGCTTTGTTGTGCTTAACATAAATTATTGCTACCTGCCTAGCAATCCCACTCCTTAGCTCTTTGACCTCCCCATCCACGTCTTCTATATTACAACTTCTTCTATATTACAACTTCTTCTATATTACAACTTCTTCTGTGCCCTCACTCGATTTCCCTACAATACAATACCGAGTTAAAGAATGTCTTTTGAAAATGTATTCATCATAATGAGTAAACTGTTATACTTTTTTTTACACACATTATACCGATTTTTAAGATCTGGCGGGCCATTTAAAATCAGTTCGCGGGCCGAGGGTTTGACTACCATAAGGTATGCTTAGACTCCTCCACCAAATTCCATTGAGATCAGCTTGGACGCCCCCAACAAGCTCCTATTAAAGCTACCGAGACGCCCCATCCTGCGTTATGCCATAGGCATGTGTCTTGCAGTTTTCGTTGTTTACTTATGAGCTGCTAGCCTCGTGTTTTATTCATCAAGCTTTACGAGAAAAGTGCAGCCTTGGTCACACAATGCCGTGAAATAGAACCACGCTACCGGGGTGGCCATTCATATCAATCAATCTTCATTTGCTTGGTTACAAATCTGGAACTTCTAATGCTGGCCTGTTTGGACGTGACAAAAGGTCTTGGCTGCGGGGGAAGAGAAGGATGACATAAGTCAAGGGATGGTACTGTGGTACAACCGGTAGTTAACGTGTTGTAGAGTGGTGATGCTAGGGGTATCAAGATAATAGGTTTGGTTAGAAATAGGTTCAAGGTTGGCGATATAACTGTCATAGTGGAGTTTATCAATAGAGGGTGTGCGTTTGGCCATTAAGTGTTTAGAAGGCCGACCGATATTTAGTTTACCCGTGGAAATAAAAAAAATGTCTGTGGAGAATGTAGTATTTAGATATTAAAAGTTGCAGTATGTAGAGAACGTAGTATTTAGATATTGAAAGTAGCAGTATGTAGATAATGTAGTATTTAGATATTGAAAGTAGCAGTATGTAGATAATGTAGTATTTAGATATTGAAAGCAGCAGTATGTAGATAATGTAGTATTTAGATATTGAAAGCAGCAGTATGTAGAGAACGTAGTATTTAGATATTAAAAGTAGCAGTATGTAGAGAACGTAGTATTTAGATATTGAAAGCAGCAGTATGTAGAGAACGTAGCATTTAGATATTGAAACCAGCATTATGTTGAGAATGTAGTATTCAGATATTGAAAGTAGCAGTATGTAGAGAATGTAGTATTTAGATATTGAAAGTGTCAGTATTAAACAAACATCATGATAATGAACACTCGAAACAAAAATATTTGACTGGAAAGACACTTTAGGTTAAAGACATGATCATCTCCTTACCAAATGGACAAATTATCTCATCTTTTATAGTCATGACGTTACACAATCTTTTTACCTTATTGAAGGCAATAAATTCCCAATTTGACGTCAGAGCAGTCGCGTGAAGATTTGAGGCCACCTGACACACGTTGTCCTGGGCCTTCATGTAATTTTGTTCCACATACCAATTGGGGCGCCTTTAATATCCGATGCCCCGTGCGGCTTCATGAGTTGCAGGCCCCACACGACGGCCCTGCTTGACTTATAATTCATATTGAATCGGAACTTCACTGCAACCAATGGTTTTATGTAAGCCATTATATCACAACTAGACATTACATCAATGTAGGCCATGGCTTTACCGTAAGCCATTATATCACAATCAGACATTATATCAATGCAAGCCATGGCTTTACCGTAAGCCATTATCTCAAAACCAGACATTACATCAATGTAGGCCATGGCTTTACCGTAAGCCATTATATCACAACCAGACATTATATCAATGCAAGCCATGGCTTAACCGTAAGACATTATCTCACACCATACATTACATCAGTGTAAGCCATGGCTTTACCGTAAGCCATTATCTCACAACCAGACATTACATCAGTGTAAGCCATGGCTTTACCTTAAGCCACTTTCTCACAACTAGGCGTTATCTCAGTGCAATTCATTATCTCAAAGTAAACCATTACTGCACGTCATTTTACTACCCCATTTCAAACCATTACCATACAGAAGTTACCTTATAGCAGGACGTAATTAAAATATAAAATTCCCACTGTGATGAATAGCACTGGCCGACATTTTGTTATTCAACTAAGTGTTGAGCGATTTGGGACGTCTCCCATCCTCCTTCAACATTTGGACTATCCTAACGAGATGGTTGAGGAGATCCGACAAGACAGAGGTCAAGACGGAGTCTGAAAATGACGTCAGTTACTGGTCAGCTCCTGGCCTAATTAAGACCCATAAAAACCAGCAGAGGTCTGCTAAGTGCACTTTGGGAGGAGCCACAGTCTCAAGCTTTGTTCAACTTCCGACTTGACGACGTCACTTCCTTCGTCGTAGTTGGCCTTAAAAGACCTCATCTGTAATATGTTGGGTGGAGAAAAGGGGGGGGGGGCAGATGGAGGTGTGTGTGTATATATAACCCGCGCATCAAATAATGTACCGAATTTTAATCAATGGTCCCCACATTTCACACACAAAATGATCTTTTCTAAAGCCCACCAAGACAGAGCAGTAGCTTGACGCTATGTACGGCCGTACTATTAGTTAGTAGCTCTTGGGTTAATTAATATAGCAGACCTGTTTATCCCCGGGTTAGCGGCAGAGTTGTTTTCAGCTCTCAAAAACGCAGTTTTTAAGCTCCAAAGAGTAATTCAGACCTGTTTACCCTCAAACTCTTAAAATCGTACAATATCAGGGCAAAATCGTTCAATACATGATCTTAATAGTAAATAATAAACATACAGTATAATGTACGCACCTCAAAAATCGTACATTGTACGCCAAAATCGTAAGAGCAGCGGCCCCCGTGGGGGGGGGGGAGGGTGTGTGTGTTTACAATCAAAATACAAGTTTTGTCAGGAAATCCACTCAGCTGTTTAGCAGCTTATATAAGTTTACATAAAGAAATCTACAAGTTATGGTTCTACGATTTGTTGAAGGATGTCGTTCATATTCGACTCATTACGGTGTTAACACAACAAGTACGGTAACCTTTTACTGAAAACATCCCAATTATTATTTTTTAAAATTACAAATATAGCAAAGAAACGAAAAAACTCCCGAAACCGTAGTTTTTTTAGGCACGTCGAAGTGCCGTAGTCTTCTTAGGCTCGTCGTAGTGCCGTAGTCTTCTTAGGCTCGTCGTAGTGCCGTAGTCTACTTAGGCTCGTCGAAGTGCCGTAGTCTTCTCAGGCTCGTCGTAGTGCCGTAGTCTTCTTAGGCTCGTCGTAGTGCCGTAGTCTTCTCAGGCTCGTCGTAGTGCCGTAGTCTTTTTAAGCTCGTCGTAGTGCCGTAGTCTTCTTAGGCTCGTCGTAGTGCCGTAGTCTTCTTAGGCTCGTCAAAGTGCCGTAGTCTTCTTAGGCTCGTCGTAGTGCCGTAGTGTTGTTAGGCTCGTCGTAGTGCCGTAGTCTTCTTAGGCTCGTCGTAGTGCCATAGTCTTCTTAGGCTCGTCATAGTGCCGTAGTCTTCTTAGGCTCGTCGTAGTGCCGTAGTCTACTTAGGCTCGTCGAAGTGCCGTAGTCTTCTTAGGCTCGTCGTAGTGCCGTAGTCTTCTTAGGCTCGTCGTAGTGCCGTAGTCTTCTCAGGCTCGTCGTAGTGCCGTAGTCTTCTTAGGCTCGTGGTAGTGCCGTAGTCTTCTCAGGCTCGTCGTAGTGCTCTCTTTCATATATTTAATTATTAATAGAAAAACTAGTCTTTTACTCAAACATATGTCACTTTCCATAGATATATAATAGATCTAATCTGATCCACTTAAGTACCACAGAAGACAGTAGATCTAATCTGATCTATTTAACTACCACAGAAGACATTAGATTTGATCTATTTAAGTACATAAGAATAGCTGAAAAACTTGCCAAAATATTACTTTTTTTAAAATCAGGTCATATCTAAGTTTAGATTATTATCTAGTTTTTAATGAATACTTTCCCGTTTATTGCCCATTTATTGGAAATTTTTTGGTCATTTATGGCCCATTTATTGTTACTTCATTGGTCATTTATTGGTCATTTATTATCCATTTATTGGTTATTTATTGGTAAACAATTTGTCTAAATTATATGACATTCTAGGACCATTCTATCTATAAAGATATTTTATGACCTTACTCTCTATACTGACATTCTATGAAGTTATCTCTACTGTTATGCTAGGAACTTTCTCTATATACTGACATTGTTGGAACGCCCTCCTGATATTCTTGGACCTTCTTCTCTCCACTGAAATTCAGGACCTGTCTTTCTGTTATGATATTCTAGGACCTCCTTAACTATAATGACATTCTAGAGCCTTCCTCTCAATGCTGACAATATATGACTTACCTATATACAATAACATTCGAGTACCTTCTTCTCTATACTGACACTCTATGACCTTCCTAGGCATGCTGCGGTCACCTTGCCTTGGCAATCCTTTCACGGATGGTCATGTACGCCAGTGAGTCACCTGTCCTCACATCTCAGGGCGTACCTTGACTTTTCAAATCTAGACTGATACGCTCATTGTCCTTCTTAATGATTCCAGCCTATTTTCTTCCACCGCCTAAGCAGTTTCATATGGAGTCAAAGGGGCTCAATGTGAAAGGGGATGCGTATGTTTCTAGCCACACAGTGAGTGAATGCGTCTCACAGTCAGGCCGTTTCTCTGAATGTATAGAGATAGTAGTTCTGTTCATAGAGACAGTAGTTCTGTTCAAATAGATAGTAGTTCTGTTCATAGAGATAGTAGTTCTGTTCATAGAGATTGTAGTTCTGTTCATAGAAATAGAAGTTCTGTTCAAATAGATAGTAGTTCTGTTCAAATAGATTGTACTTATTATCATAGAGATAGTAGTTCTGTTCATAGAGATAGTAGTTATTTTCATAGAGATAGTAGTTCTGTTCATAGAGATAGTAGTTATTTTCATAGAGATTGTAATTCTGTTCATAGAGATTGTAGTTCTGTTCATAGAAATAGAAGTTCTGTTCAAATAGATAGTTGTTCTGTTCATAGAGATAGTAGTTCTGTTCAAATAGATAGTAGTTCTGTTCATAGACATAGTAGTTCTGTTCAAAGAGATAGTAGTTCTGTTCATAGAGATAGTAGTTCTGTTCAAAAAGATAGTATATATGTTCATAGAGATAGTAGTTCTGTTCATCTCAGATGAGGGTATGGCTGTGAAAACCCAACATTGCACAAATATGTTATTGACGTATCATATTCAGTAAACAAATCACAACGTGCTAGTCAATCCAGTCAGTATTTCTATGTGTAACTAGTGATACATTTTTATTTAACAGACTCGTGTTACAGTAACAGCACAGCTTTCAAACTGTGCGTGGCTCGATCCATGTTTATTAGCAATTACCCCCGAGTCTATAAATTAATAATTCTACCGCGGTAGGATACAAAAGAAAACACGTTTAAGAAAAACACTTTTAAGAAAAACACTTTAAAGAAAACACTTCTAAGAAAACACTTTTAAGAAAGCAGTTTTAAGAAAAACACTTTTAAGAAATTACTTTTAAGAAAACACGTTTAAGAAACATTTTTAAGAAAACAATTTTAAGAAAATCCTTCTAAGAAAACACTTTTAAGAAAGCACTTTTAAGAAAACACTTTTAAGAAAAACACTTTTAAGAAAAACACTTTTAAGAAAACACTTTTAAGAAAGCACTTTTAAGAAAACACGACAATAAACATTTGTTCCACGCAATTTAAGAGAAACATTTTTGAAATTTTAAGATGGTGAAGAAATGATTGATTTGTAGTAAAAGAAAAATTTGAAACCGAAGGCACATGATGAATGCTGGGATAATCTCTCGTGGTCATTACTGAGCTACTGCTGGGATAATCTCTCGTGGTCATTACTGAGTTACTGCTGGGATAATCTCTCGTGGTCATTACTGAGTTACTGCTGGGATAATCTCTCGTGGTCATTACAGACTTACTGCACAGCGCTGAACGATGATTTAACTGAAATCTGTAGAGTCGGTCACTTCCTCGGACGCACTACCTCCCTGTGGGGCTGCATTTAACTTTGCTTCTATTCGATAGCTCTTTGTCCCAGTACAAAATAGCCACTGGTCAGTAGTATCCCAGCGGTATAGAACCAAAGGCGCTATATAATGCATTCTCTAATAGTGTCCAAAAAATAGGACCGAGTTATTTCAAGATTTCGTCATGTTACAATAGTCAAGCAGATCAAATGTATTGCAATTTAAACAATGAATATTTAGTAGTGTATGTGTTAGCAATGTGTGCGTTCATTCAATAATAGTATTAGAAGTTGCCATATCATTACGTTAGAGCACTTGATAATTAAATGATCCGATTGGGCACGGCTGATTTGACATAAGAGATATTCCTATACTATTCTCATTGAGAGACATCTTAAGTACTTAAGTGTCAATTAAATTTATTATTAGAAGAAAAATTACAAGTTATATTGAGATTTTTTAGAACATAAATAGTAGATTGTAGAGCAATCATAGTGGTAGATTGTAGAACAATCATAGTGGTAGATTGTAGAGCAATCATAGTGGTAGATTGTAGAACAATCATAATGGTAGATTGTAGAAGAATCATAGTGGTAGATTGTAGAACAATCATAGTAGTAGTTTGCAGAACAATCATAGTGATAAATTGTAGAACAGTCATAATAGTAGATTGTAGAACAATCATAGTGGTAAATTGTAGCGGTCGATTGTGGAACAATCATATTGGTTAGATTGCCGAATAGTTCTGCTGGGTTGTAAAAAAAAATGCACAAAAACAACACTGTAGAGTGAGAGGTTAGAGCAGTCCCGATTGAATGTAGAGCAGTCGTTGTGGTGGATTGCTGGAACAGTCTCGGGTGGATTGTTAAATCCGTCACAGTGGAGTGTTAAATCAGTCAGGTTGGATTGCTTGCAGCGTTGTGGCCAGGTTATAGAGCAATCAAGGTGGATTATTATTGTTGGGTTTCCCTGCCGGCTGAAATATTTGTTTCCTCGTCTAAAAAAAAAAAAAGCTAATGGTCTACTTCCGTTCTGTAATCCTATCAGCCTACTTTTAATCAATCTTGTATTGGCCCTCGGGAGAGCCTCGGGAGTGTACCATTCAATTCAACTCGGCATTCGGGGCACTTCTCTGAGAACCTTCTCATTTCTCTCGGATCTGACAGCAATCGAGATAGGGGTCTCTAAGATAGTGGTGGGATGGTGGCTTTTGGGGGGAGGGGGGAGAGGAGGGCTGCAGGGTTTGTGATGTGTCGAGGAAAGTGATCTGACATGTGTGTAATAGAGGGGCGAGTAAAGTGCCAGTGGTTCCCTTAAAATATGACCTAGGGTAACATGATATGACAGAAGGGGTTTGGCCGTACAAAGTTTGACATATTGCAGCTGATAATTTTATAATATGCCATGCCCTATTATTACGATGTGTGTCATAATGCTATAGAGTTGGCCATGTATAATGCTATACAGTTGGCCATGTATAATGCTATACAGTTGGCCATGTAATAAAAATTGTATAGCTAAATGACGTTGTTCCCATTATATGACAGTTGGAGATATAGTTTATATCTAATCTAAGACCACGATTGGGTGGACAATTATTGCTGTCATCTGGCTGCTGGCATCTGGTTGCTGACATTTGGCTGCTGTTAGTGCCGCTGTCAACTGGCTAATGTCAAGATGTTCACAAATAATGTACATCTAATCTTTTTTAGTCTGACAACTCTTGCCAGGATCAACTTCTATTAATGGATCAACTCTCGGCAAGGCTTTTTCGAAACATGTTTTTCTCTGTGAGGGAACAGTGAACAATTTGTGTGGCTCAAAGAAAACTGCGCCTGTGGATAATAAACATTTTGTGTGAGAACAAAGGAATTTTTTTTGAGAATTAAAAAAAATATCTTGTCTTTAAGGAACTTTCAATTTTAAAGTTCCAGTAGTATGATTTGATCTTTTCAGTAGTATAATTTGATACTTTCCTTAGTGTAATTTGAAAATGAAACTGTACGGTAAATAGTAAAAATATATGTCAATTGTAAATATTAAAGTTAAAAGTGTACTGTAAATAGTGAGACTGAATGTTTATATACATGGTGAGAATGAATGTTTCTGTATATAGTGAGACTGAATGTTTAGGTAAATAGGGAGACTTAATGTTTACGTTACACGTGAAGATGAATGTTTAGGTAAATAGTGAGACTGATTGTTTTTGGAAATAGTGAGACTTTATGTTTAGATAAGTAGTGAGACGGAATGTTTCGGAAACAGCTACTTGAAACACAAACAAAACTGAAACTTCAACCATCTTTTGTCAACAATCATTCGATTCACCAATTCGAAGCTCGTTCGTTGTTAGCACACACTGTTCACCAGTTTCACTTTCCACTTTGATTCGAGGGCGGACACCTTTCAACTCCGTGTTTCTTACGTGCAACAAAACGTTTGTTCTGTGGCTCGAGTGGGGGTTAGGTTTAAAAAAGAAAAAGATTACAAGTTCAAATCAATAAGATTTTTTTTGAAGCGAAGATTGAAGGACTTGATTCGTATGCACATCCTGGGAAAGCTCCGGATAGCCGCTTATTTTTAACACTTTTTTTTGTTTCAGTGGCTCAGTGCCTGAAGCCGGTTCTCGGAAATTGTTCACAAGCAACACAGGAAACGTCTTTTTTAAAAAAAAACAACTCATTTGATTTATAAGGAAATTGTCCGAAAACTAAAGCAACGTTAACGCATTAGCATCAATTTGTTTTATGCATGTATCATGTATTTACAGTTTATAATAGCCATGATAATTTGTTTTTTGAAAAGTTTAGTGAAAAAATTAAACAAACACTAAAAACATGGCTTTTCGTCTAAATCGGTCACAAATGTAATATCGATTAATTGGGGTGGGTTTAAAAATTTGAGAAAAAACATGCAGACGAGTAACGTACTTTATAAAAATCCTAATTAGTGCTCCCCCCCCCCTTCAAGGCTCGCAATCACACGTTTTTTTCCACGCCCATGAACTATATTAATATTCTAATGAACCAACCGTTTTTTCTAGAGTTGATTTATTGCACAAACAAATTTTAGAAAAACAAAAGAAAATATTACGCACCAGGCGCACTTGCGATATTTTTGTTTTAAAGAATCTCCTTTTCCTCTATGTTCCACTTGAAATAAGAACCACTGATTTCTCATCGGCAAGGAGTAAATGTGCCAAGTTTCAGCTCGTCAGCTTGACGGGAAGCGGGCCGATTCGCCGTCCCAAAATTGTGCGCCCCTGCTGTCAGTCAGCCAGTCACAAACAAAAGCGACGGTTTAAAACATGATTTTACATTAATAAAGTTTCACTCAGAGAAATCTTTGGTAGAAGAAATGTAAAGGATTTTATTTGTTAAAAAAGTGCACATATTAGATGGTCTGTATTATAAGGCATATCACAAAAAGTCATATTTAGCAAAGTGTAAATTTTCTTGCTTTAACTGTTTCATTCAATAACAGAATGCAGTGCTAAGATATTGTATGTGGTGATGCAGTGTTTGTTTATTGTATGTGGTGATGCAGTGTTTGTTTATTGTATGTGGTGATGCAGTGTTTGTTTATTGTATGTGGTGATGCAGTATTTGTTTATTGTATATGGTGATGCAGTGTTTGGTTATTGTATGTGGTGATGCAGTGTTTGTTTATTGTATGTGGTGATGCAGTATTTGTTTATTGTATATGGTGATGCAGTGTTTGGTTATTGTATATGGTGATGTAGTGTTTGTTTATTGTATGTGGTGATGCAGTATTTGTTTATTGTATGTGGTGATGCAGTGTTAAGATATTGTATGTGGTCATGCAGTGTTTGTTTATTGTATGTGGTGATGCAGTGTTTGTTTCTTGTATGTGGTGATGCAGTGTTTGGTATTGTATGTGGTGATGCAGTATTTGTTTATTGTATGTGGTGCATCAAATGTTTGGAAAATGTATGTCATTTTTTAACAATACGTTTTTTACTTTGATGATACACACATGTCAATAGTCTCCATGTCCTACATATGTCCTACATGTGTCTTGCGTGTGTCCAACAGATACATGTGTCCTAAATATGTCCTACATGTGTCTTGCGTATGTCCAACAGATACATGTGTCCTACATATGTCTCAAATGTGTCCATAATATATCCTACATCTGTCCTACATGTGTCCAACATGTGCCCTATATTCGTCCTACATGTGTCATACAGTTCAACGCTTCTTTCATACTCCCTGACTTTGCCCGTCTCATACACTACATCCTACAACTCTTGATGTACTAAACTACGTGCTACGACTCTACGGGTACTACAGTACGTCCTACAACTGCAAATGTCCTACACTACGTCCTAAGAACCGTCAATGGCCAGATGTCGGTAATGATCTAACACTCTGCCCTGCCTTCACTAAAAACCAGGCCACCATTGCCCCCCCCCCCCATGTTACACGCTGGCCCGTCTCTCTGCAACACAGATATGTTATATGCCTGTCTATTATCGTTTTTTGCCCCATTTGACATCCCGTGCTAACACAAGTGAGTCAGGCCACACGGATTAGCATCGTTAGTTTTCTTATTACCGATTTCACGGTTTAGCCTGCCCCGCTTGCATTTCGGAATGCTAGAGTCCCATCTTTGCCACTTCCAGTATGTCCATGGCTATATTCTAGGATCAATAACTTACAACCGATGAGGTGGCTTGGAGGTCATGATGGGGTCTCAATGGGCCTCACGATGGGGGTCACTATCGGATCGCGATACGGTTGCCTCTTCATTTGGCCGTAGACTTGTACATGTTGGGTGTTTTCCAAATTATGATGAATTATTGAAGTGTTGTTATGATGATCGACGGCATTTAGGGTTTTCATGGGCGGATTTTTGCAGGGGTTTTACATGAGGTGTCTGGGGACCGATTGTTGCAGGGGTTTTACATGGGGTGTCAGTGGACCGATTGTTGCAGGGGTTTTACATGGTGTGTCAGTGGACCGATTGTTGCAGGGGTTTTACATGAGGTGTCTGGGGACCGATTGTTGCAGGGGTTTTACATGGGGTGTCAGTGGACCGATTGTTGCAGGGGTTTTACATGGGGTGTCAGTGGACCGATTGTTGCAGGGGTTTTACATGAGGTGTCTGGGGACCGATTGTTGCAGGGGTTTTACATGGGGTGTCAGTGGACCGATTGTTGCAGGGGTTTTACATGGGGTGTCAGTGGACCGATTGTTGCAGGGGTTTTACATGAGGTGTCTGGGGACCGATTGTTGCAGGGGTTTTACATGGGGTGTCAGTGGACCGATTGTTGCAGGGGTTTTTACATGGGGTGTCAGTGGACCGATTTTTGTAGAGATTTTACATGGTGTGTCAGTGGACGGATTGTTGCAGGGGTTTTACATGGGGTGTCAGTGGACCGATTGTTGCAGGGGTTTTACATGGGGTGTCAGTGGACCGATTGTTGCAGGGGTTTTACATGGTGTGTCAGTGGACCGATTGTTGCAGGGGTTTTACATGGTGTGTCAGTGGACCGATTGTTGCAGGGGTTTTACATGGGGTGTCAGTGGACCGATTTTTGCAAGGATTTTCCGTTGTGTGTCAGTGGACCGATTGTTGCAAGGGTTTCACATTGGGTGTCAGTGGACCGATTTTTGTAGAGATTTTACATGGTGTGTCAGTGGACGGATTGTTGCAGGGCTTTTAGATGGTAAGTTTTGGGGAGTGAAACTGCTTTTAATGGGGTGCCCATTGTATTTTTTATGTCTAGTTTCCTTTGAGTGTGTGATATAAAACATGAATTTGAAACAATAAAGTGGATAGTAGGAATGTAATTATAGCCATGATCTTTAAGGCCAAGAGAAAAATAAATAGATACGATATGATACGATAAGATAAGATACAATATGATACGATAAGATAAGATACGATATGATACGATAAGATAAGATACGATATGATACGATAAGATAAGATACGATATGATACGATAAGATAAGATACGATATGATACGATAAGATAAGATACGATATGATACAATAAGATAAGATACGATATGATACGATAAGATAAGATACGATATGATACGATAAGATAGGATACGATATGATACGATAAGATAAGATACGATATGATACGATAAGATAAGATACGATATGATACGATAAGATAAGATACGATATGATAAGATAAGATATGATATGATACGATAAGATAAGATACGATATGATACGATAAGATAAGATACGATATGATACGATAAGATAAGATACGATATGATACAATAAGATAAGATACGATATGATACGATAAGATAAGATACGATATGATACGATAAGATAAGATACGATATGATACGATAAGATAAGATACGATATGATACGATAAGATAAGATACGATATGATACGATAAGATAAGATACGATATGATACGATAAGATAAGATACGATATGATAAGATAAGATACGATATGATACGATAAGATAAGATACGATATGATACGATAAGATAAGATACGATATGATACGATAAGATAAGATACGATATGATAAGATAAGATACGATATGATACGATAAGATAAGATACGATATGATACGATAAGATAAGATACGATATGATACGATAAGATAGGATACGATATGATACGATAAGATAAGATACGATATGATACGATAAGATAAGATACGATATGATACGATAAGATAAGATACGATATGATAAGATAAGATATGATATGATACGATAAGATAAGATACGATATGATACGATAAGATAAGATACGATATGATACGATAAGATAAGATACGATATGATACAATAAGATAAGATACGATATGATACGATAAGATAAGATACGATATGATACGATAAGATAAGATACGATATGATACGATAAGATAAGATACGATATGATACGATAAGATAAGATACGATATGATACGATAAGATAAGATACGATATGATAAGATAAGATACGATATGATACGATAAGATAAGATACGATATGATACGATAAGATAAGATACGATATGATACGATAAGATAAGATACGATATGATACGATAAGATAAGATAAGATACGATAAGATAACATTCCTATTGTGTTTTCATTCTTGAAAGTCTTTGAGTTTTTTTTTGTTCCTCCAAATAAATTGTTCTGCAGCAAAGCATTCGTTGAAATATGAGTGTAATTGACTGTTGTGTGAGTATAGTTGATTGTTGCATGATGTATTGCAAATTTACATTATTTATAAATGGAACTGAAATCGGCAGATGTTTTTAAAGTTATTTTTTAACGTCTCGTTCTTACGTACCGTTGTAAGATTAGAGAATTTAATCTCTTATTTGTCTAAATGGCTCGTTGACAAACAGTAGACACCAAAAGACGTTCCCATATATTAAATACAATAACAAAGAAAACGATACCCAAACTATGGCTTATTACAATTAATAATTTTATTAAATTAATAATAAATTACAAAATCATGGTACAATGTCTAAGATGGTACAATGTCTAAGATGGTACAATGTCTAAGATGGTACAATGTCTAAGATGGTACAATGTCTAAGATGGTACAATGTCTAAGATGGTACAATGTCTAAGATGGTACAATGTCTAAGATGGTACAATGTCTAAGATGGTACAATGTCTAAGATGGTACAATGTCTAAGATGGTACAATGTCTAAGATGGTACAATGTCTAAGATGGTACAATGTCTAAGATGGTACAATGTCTAAGATGGTACAATGTCTAAGATGGTACAATGTCTAAGATGGTACAATGTCTAAGATGGTACAATGTCTAAGATGGTACAATGTCTAAGATGGTACAATGTCTAAGATGGTACAATGTCTAAGATGGTACAATGTCTAAGATGGTACAATGTCTAAGATGGTACAATGTCTAAGATGGTACAATGTCTAAGATGGTACAATGTCTAAGATGGTACAATGTCTAAGATGGTACAATGTCTAAGATGGTACAATGTCTAAGATGGTACAATGTCTAAGATGGTACAATGTCTAAGATGGTACAATGTCTAAGATGGTACAATGTCTAAGATGGTACAATGTCTAAGATGGTACAATGTTGAAGAAGGAACACACACACGGTAAATAAACAAATCTTTGTCTCGTATAGCAAATCTCTATCGTAATCGTGATAGCAAAATATCTCTCTCCCGTCAATCTCTCTAGAGGCGTATATATATATAGTCTGTTTCAGAGACATTTCTAGAACAGGCTAACACATTGTATTCCTTTCTTGATTAGTCTCAAGTTTTCTACTTAACTCTAGTAATACAGACTATAGACTTTATTTATTTGCAAACAACGACAAGGGAGACTATTTTTAATTACACCATACACATTAGTTGAGGTGCCGAACTTGGGGTCAGCTGATGTTCATTCACGGGGAAAGTTGACATAAACGCGTCGTCTACATAAGTGCTTCTCAAACTTTTTAGTATGGCGGACCGGCAGGAATTTTTATTTTTTCCATTGCACCAGGGACCGGTGCACTATTTTTCTTGTACTGACGTGGTAGCGAAATGAGTTTTCTTGAAAACTTCTGCGGACTGGCGGATGATGGCCCACGGACCGGCACTTGTTCACTCAGATACACTGCAATCATCCTATCTCTGATTCTTGTTCACTCAGATACACTGCAATCATCCTATCTATGTTTCTGTTTCAATCAGATACACTTCAATCAATCTATCTCTGTTTCTTTTTCACTCAGATACACTGCAATCATCCTATCTTTGTTTCTGTTTCAACTAGATACATTGCAATCATCCACCCACTACGGCCACGGCTGACTGGACGGATAATTTTAACAATCATTGCTGGAATCTGGCTGCTGTCTTTACTGATTGCGCTGCCCAACCTGCTGTACGCTACAACATATGATGAACCAAAAAGAAGCATCTGCTACCTGCAGTGGCCGGACTCGGTGATGGACAAAGCAAGCAAGCAGGATCTAGCGTATGTATTTTTTCATAGTACACTTTATAAAGACAGTGTCTCATTGTCAAATAGCGTACAGTGTCTCATTGTCAACTAGCGTACAGTGTCTCATTGTCAACTAGCGTACGGTGTCTCATTGTCAACTAGCTTACGGTGTCTCATTGTCAACTAGCGTACGGTGTCTCATTGTCAACTAGCGTACAGTGTCTCATTGTCAACTAACGTACAGTGTCTCATTGTCAACTAGCGTATGATGTCTCATTGTCAACTATGGTACAGTGTCTCATTGTCAACTATGGTACAGTGTCTCATTGTCAACTAACGTACAGTGTCTCATTGTCAACTAGCGTACGATGTCTCATTGTCAACTAGCGTACAGTGTCTCATTGTCAACTAGCATACAGTGTCTCATTGTCAACTAGCGTACGGTGTCTCATTGTCAACTAACTTCTAATCATTTCCTACGCGTAAGAGATAACCTATTCACCTAACCGCATTAGTTCCAATGAATCTTTTCCAACTTGCACGGTGGTATGTTATTGTTGCTACAGTATTCAGTTATTATACCATGTGCTTAAAGCTCATTCAGTTCGGCCATGGAAGGCAGCAGACGACAACGACAGAGCAGGGTCATCTCGGGGTCACGGTTGCTGCCAGTCCATATCCGGTCAGAGGTTAAAAAAATGACTCTTGGCGCCAACATCCCCAGGGGAGTTAACCAAGAAGTTGGTCCTTAAACATTTCCAAATTGGTTTGACGCTTCTCTTAGGTTGGGATATGTTGTAGTGTGTATGTTGGGATATGTTGTAGTATGTATGTTGGGATTTGTTGTAGTGTTTATGTTGGGATACATGTTGTAGTATGTATGTTGGGATTTGTTCTATTATGTATGTTGGGATATGTTGTAGCATGTGTGCTAGTATATGTTGAATTATGTATGTTGGATTTTTGCATTATGTTTGCTGGATATGTTGTGGTATGTTTGTTGGATATCTTTTGGTAAGTATATTGGTATATGTTGCATTATGTATGTAGGAATATGTTGAAGTGTGTATGTAGGAATATGTTGAAGTGTGTATGTAGGAATATGTTGAAGTATAACTATTGGAGTATGTTACATTATATTTTTGGGATGTGTTTTTAGTGGATATGACATTGAAGCATTGCCGCTGCCAATGTTTGGTGGATTATTTCTGGTGGTAAAGTAATAGTACGACTCTCATCTTCTTATATCTAAAACAACTTTTTCTGCCGGGCCAAAATGGCGCCCCCCGCCCCACAAATGTAGAGAAATGAGTGCCCCTTGGGGCAGCCAGCCCCTCCCTACGCCAGCGTTTCAAAAATGTTGTAACGCATGCTGTATCACATGCTGTATCACATGCTGTATCACATGCTGTATCACCTGCTGTATCACGCAGCATTCGGAAAAGCGGGCCCAAAAAATGGCGTCTTAAGCTAAAAAGCGCTCCTTGCACTAACTCACATGGGAACAGGCCTGTTGTATCTTTAGAGAATTTTTCACAGCACTGCAATTGATTTAACCCTCATCAAATGTGACTCGAAAATAATTAGTTTTTGTTGTAGTTCCTTCACATTGATGTGTGTGAGAGAAATGTTTGTGCTACATTGCAATCTGGTGTTCAATTTGTTCTAATGTTTGATCTAATCGGCAGAAAATGCTACTTTCCCCGCTGTAAGTAAAAATTAAAAGGGATTTTTTTCACTTAAGAAAACCCCAACACAGCGAACCCGCCTTTTTAAAAATGGTGTTAGGGTAGTTCTGGATATTTACAATTGTTAATGTGTTTCTTTGGAAATTCGCGAATGTGACGATGTCTGAGACGACGGAAGCGTGTGCCTTTCTTTGTTGAAACATTAAGAGCAATCAAAATATTTTCAACACATTGTCTGTTGATGAATGATGCAAATAAGGACCATCGCCACCTGCTAACACTTGGAACGGCCCTTTAAAATTTTCGGAACTAAATATTACCTTTCACGGTAGACAGTTTTAGAACTACCGGAAGTAGCGCTCTTTTATTTAGCGCTATCAAATTTGTACTGAGCAGTGGGATTGTTCATTTCAAAATGTCCATTTTGTTTTCCCATGACATTTTTTTTTGTACAAAGGTAAACACTTCTTTGTACAAGGATAAATACTTCTGTCCTTCAAAGTTAATTTTAATACCGCGGGCCGGATACATCGAAATCGTGGGCCGGAAGTGGCCCGTGGGGCGTAGTTTGCCGACCAATGGTTTAGCTGTCCGTTAAAAAAAATTGATTATGCTTCACTTTAGAGTGAAGACAAATAGTGGGACGAGATATATTTAGGTTTAAAAAGCAGTTGGACCAATCAAAATGAAGTAACGACTTAACGCCTGCTTCAACAAACAATACACAATAATGAAAACACATTATTTGAGATGGAAACATGTATGTGTTTCCTGATATCACTTTAGGAAATGGCGTCAGCGGGCCGTCGAGCTTACGCTCCTTATGCCCTCCCTGGCGCCCACCCGCACCTGCCGGCCGCCTCGGCGGCAGGCCGTGCGGAAGGGCGCCAGAGACCTCCCCGGGCGTGGAGCGTCCCCGCCCGCAACCGCTCGATCGGGTTCGCCGGCGGAGACCCTCCCCGACCGGAGACATCTGGTCGACCAAAGACGCTGTGTTTCAAGCGTTCGTAGTCCACTCTCCTAGGGGCCGGGACGGTAAATTAACGTCCTAATATCTCCCCCCACCCGTCCCGGGGAAGCATCGGACGCCCTCTAAGAGGGATTCTACAGTGGGTTTCCACCTCGCGACTAGTTCGCGAAATAGCTGGGACGAAACGGTTGCCTAGGAGCAGCTTTCTCAGGGCTGCATATTTAGAATCACCGGCTATAGGCTTCCACCACAGCCTATAGCCTCATATCCCTTAACGGCAACTTGTAATCATGATCCCTACCCTGTGTTTGCCTTTTCTTCCCCCTGTGAAGCATCACAGGTGGCAGCCCTGTAGGAGCTGTTTATTCCAGCAACTACCATGCATGGCCGTGTCTGCCACGCGGGACACGCAATGGTTGTAATGTGCCCCGGGTTAACGCCGAGGGGGTCGGTTGCCAGCGCTTCCAAATCGGCAAGTCACTACAGACTTGTCAACCGGAATCCCGGGGGGGGGGGGGGGTGTTTCCTGATGACAATGTTGCTTTCTCATTCTCTGTGTATAAACAAAAGCTTAGATGGCACTAATAGTTAACCACTATGTTATAATAAAAATGTCTGGTTTGCTTATTGTGTACTTCCACGATGTTCGTAATTATATTCACTTATTGTTATATATTACCTTATCATTTGGCTAATCTATGTCAGGTAGCACTAAACGTGTTTACGCTTATTCCAAACATTTTTTCTCTGGCGAGCAGGTACAGCGTAGTTGTTATGATACTCAACTACTTCCTACCTATGCTGACCTTGTTTGGAACGTACGCCAGGATTGGCTGGGAGCTGTGGTGCAGCAAGACAATTGGTGAGGCTGTCCCCATGCAAGCTGAGAGGGTCAAGAGCAAGAGGAAAGTGAGGGCACAATATCATTCCCGTAGTTAGAACAATATCATTTATGTAATTAATACAATATCATTACCGTATCTAGTACAATATCATTTATGTAGTTAGTGCAATATCATAGATGAACTTTGCACAATATCAATTTTGTAATTAGCACATATTATTCATGGAGTTAGCACAATAATAGTTCCATAGTTAGCACAATATCACTTCTCATAGTTAGCACAATATCACTTCTCATAGTTAGCACAATATCACTTCTCATAGTTAGCACAATATCACTTCTCATAGTTAGCACAATATCACTTCTCATAGTTAGCACAATATCACTTCTCATAGTTAGCACAATATCACTTCTCATAGTTAGCACAATATCACTTCTCATAGTTAGCACAATATCACTTCTCATAGTTAGCACAATATCACTTCTCATAGTTAGCACAATATCACTTTCTATGGAGTAAGATCACGTAGAAAAGAGCAAATGGATTGGATCATATCATGCATATTTCTTATCATGTGTGTTTATTATGATGTGGCTAAGTAAAGTGGATTGAATAACGATACAGTGAACTGAGAGGAAATACATTATTCCGGTTAAAAGAATGTATTAAAAATATTATTGGTTCTGTTTAAATGAGCCCTACTCTATTTACTGGAATCATATTTCGAAACAACAATTACAATAGAAACAACAAACATAATAGAAACAACAAAAATATTAGAAACAAAAAACATAATAGAAAAAAATCATACTTTAATGTTTTCGAGGTAGCCCATAGTTAGCGAGTATCATGAGTGTAGTAAACGCTATATAATTCCTGTAGTTATCACAATATCACTATTGCACAAAATCTTGAGTTTATTAAGTACAATTACTGTATCATTCCTGTATTTCAACACTATATCTTTCCTGTATTCTAGAACTATTTAATTCCTGTATTCTAGTACTATATAATTCTTGTGTTTTAGTATATATACTTCATATATTTTAGCTCAGGATAATCACAGCCTTTCGTCTTTTATCTACTGCCCTATTTGTAACATTTTAAATACTAAATTTTACTAATTTTAGACTAAAATCTACATGTCCGATTTAATTAGTCCATTTTTTAAATTTTATACCACCGTCCAAATCTGCTCCCTGGCATATCCGGCAATGGGGCGTTCACAGAAAAATCTGGCCAGGAGACGTTCACTAAGTCACAGATTAAAACATATTATTAGCAATGTCATCACCTTCTTTACGAACAACATTTCAAAATGACGATGATCTCTTGCAGGTGGTGAAGATGATGATGGCTGTCGTTATAATCTTCGCCGTTTGCTGGCTGCCAACCCATGTCTACTTTATCCTGGAGAACATCTACCAGAAGGTTCACCACTGGACGTACATACAGCAAGTTTACCTGATCATCTACTGGCTAGCCATGTCCAACTCTATGTACAACCCAATCATCTACTGTTTGATGAATGCCAGGTAAGATTAGCTGACATATTATAGTCTAGCTCTGTCTATCTGTATGTGCAACCCAATCACCTACCGTTTGATGAATTCCAGGTAAGATTAGCTGACCTATTATAATCTAGCTCTGTCCAACTCTGTGTACAAGCCAATCATCTACCGTTTGATGAATGCCAGGTAAGATTAGCTGATTATAATTAGCTAGCCATGTCAGTTCTATCTACTATCCAATCATCTACTGTTTGACGAATGCAAGGTAAAATCCGCAGACCTTCGGTTGGGTCTAGAAGTCTAGAGTGTAAGTTATTGGTCCAGAAGTCTAGAGTGTAAGATTGGTCCAGAAGTCTAGGGTGTAAGTTATTGGTCTAAAGGTTTTGAGTATTATTTTTCTAAAATTCCAGAGTTTAAGTTATTGGTCCAGAGTTTAAGTTATTGGTCCAGAGTTTAAGTTATTGGTCCAGAGTTTAAGTTATTGGTCCAGAGTTTAAGTTATTGGTCCAGAGTTTAAGTTATTGGTCCAGAATTTAAGTTATTGGTCCTGAGTTTAAGTTATTGGTCCAAAGTTTAAGTTATTGGTCCAGAGTTTAAGTTATTGATCCAGAGTTTAAGTTATTGGTCCAGAGTTTACGTTATTGGTCCAGAGTTTAAGTTATTGGTCCAAAGTTTAAGTTATTGGTCCAGAGTTTAAGTTATTGGTCCAGAAGTCTAGGGTGTAAGTTAGTGATCTAGAAGTCTAGGTTGAAAATTATTGGTCCAGAAGTCTAGAGTGTAAGTTATTCTTTTGCATGAAAGAACGACTTAAAGATAATCAGTGATACATTTTAACATTCGAGCCCTCATTCCTTATTGATTGTTAACTCAGCAAGTAAGGATTAAAGTTGACTCATCGTGAGGTGCTGGGTAGATTGCGTTAAAAAAGCTAGAATTGTTGACTCCGGTAGAATGCTGTGTTGAAAGTTGTGAACACCATAGAGATGAGAAAGTGTTGACAGCTGTGAATACCATCCAGATGAGAAAGTGTTGACAGCTGTGAATACCATCCAGATGAGAAAGTGTTGACAGCTGTGAATACCATCCAGATGAGAAAGTGTTGACAGCTGTGAATACCATCCAGATGAGAAAATGTTGACAGCTGTGAATACCATCCAGATGAGAAAGTGTTGACAGCTGTGAATACATCCAGATGAAAAAGTGTTGACAGCTGTGCATACATCCAGATGAGAAAGTGTTGACAGCTGTGAATACCATCCAGATTAGAAAGTGTTGACAGCTGTGAATACATCCAGATGCGAAAGTGTTGACAGCTGTGATTACATCCAGATGAGAAAGTGTTGACAGCTGTGAATACCATCCAGATTAGAAAGTGTTGACAGCTGTGAATACCATCCAGACGAGAACGTGTTGACAGCTGTGAATACGAGAAAAAAAAACCTAAAAAAATATAAAATATTACTCCTCATAGAGTCAAAATATCAATGGAGGTTTAGCTCATAAAATACGGTGAAAAGAGAATTTGGCATAAATGATTTTTTTTTTCAAATTAAATCTAAATTTGTAATAACATCTAGGGTTTGAGAAAGGACGTCTGCAGCAGTGCAAATGTCTGGAAGCGTCTATCTACCTCCACACCCACAACACCAAAAAAATTAAAAAAATCCAAATTCATGGGTAATCTGAAATATGGTGAGAAGACATTGTTGGTTAGACTATTGTGTCAGACACAGGTTAGAGGGTATGATTACAGTTGTGCAATGTCAGACACAGGTTAGAGGGTATGATTACAGTTGTACAATGTCAGACACAGGTTAGAGGGTATGATTACAGTTGTGCAATGTCAGACACAGGTTAGAGGGTATGATTACAGTTGTGCAATGTCAGACACAGGTTAGAGGGTATGATTACAGTTGTGCAATGTCAGGCACAGGTTAGAGGGTATGATTACAGTTGTGCAATGTCAGACACAGGTTAGAGGGTATGATTACAGTTGTACAATGTCAGACACAGGTTAGAGGGTATGATTACAGTTGTGCAATGTCAGACACAGGTTAGAGGGTATGATTACAGTTGTGCAATGTCAGACACAGGTTAGAGGGTATGATTACAGTTGTGCAATGTCAGACACAGGTTAGAGGGTATGATTACAGTTGTGCAATGTCAGACACAAATTAGAGGGTATGATTACAGTTGTACAATGTCAGACACAGGTTAGAGGGTATGATTACAGTTGTACAATGTCAGACACAGGTTAGAGGGTATGATTACAGTTGTGCAATGTCAGACACAGGTTAGAGGGTATGATTACAGTTGTGCAATGTCAGACACAGGTTAGAGGGTATGATTACAGTTGTGCAATGTCAGACACAGGTTAGAGGGTATGATTACAGTTGTGCAATGTCAGACACAGGTTAGAGGGTATGATTACAGTTGTGCAATGTCAGACACAGGTTAGAGGGTATGATTACAGTTGTGCAATGTCAGACACAGGTTAGAGGGTATGATTACAGTTGTGCAATGTCAGACACAGGTTAGAGGGTACGATTACAGTTGTGCAATGTCAGACACAGGTTAGAGGGTATGATTACAGTTGTGCAATGTCAGACACAGGTTAGAGGGTATGATTACAGTTGTACAATGTCAGACACAGGTTAGAGGGTATGATTACAGTTGTGCAATGTCAGACACAGGTTAGAGGGTATGATTACAGTTGTGCAATGTCAGACACAGGTTAGAGGGTATGATTACAGTTGTGCAATGTCAGACACAGGTTAGAGGGTATGATTACAGTTGTGCAATGTCAGACACAAATTAGAGGGTATGATTACAGTTGTACAATGTCAGACACAGGTTAGAGGGTATGATTACAGTTGTACAATGTCAGACACAGGTTAGAGGGTATGATTACAGTTGTGCAATGTCAGACACAGGTTAGAGGGTATGATTACAGTTGTGCAATGTCAGACACAGGTTAGAGGGTATGATTACAGTTGTGCAATGTCAGACACAGGTTAGAGGGTATGATTACAGTTGTGCAATGTCAGACACAGGTTAGAGGGTATGATTACAGTTGTGCAATGTCAGACACAGGTTAGAGGGTATGATTACAGTTGTGCAATGTCAGACACAGGTTAGAGGGTATGATTACAGTTGTGCAATGTCAGACACAGGTTAGAGGGTACGATTACAGTTGTGCAATGTCAGACACAGGTTAGAGGGTATGATTACAGTTGTGCAATGTCAAACACAGGTTAGAGGGTATGATTACAGTTGTACAATGTCAGACACAGGTTAGAGGGTATGATTGCAGTCTTAGAATATCATACACACGTAGTTAAGTGTCTCGTTTGGAGAACACCCCTGACATCTTCCTTCCCTTGACCGTGTCAATGGTACGTGTAGGGAGCTGACTTTCATTGCTTGCCGCTCTGTGGCCCGGCCTGCTTTATGGCGTATTGAGATTCCAAGTGGTAGGTTTGATGGTACAAGGAAGAGGCTCATACATCAGCCAGGTGTTATCTTTATCTTGAAGTTATCATTAAGTTTTGTTTAGATTAACTGAATCGGTGACACTGGTATTTAAACCTAGAATTAGATCACACACCCTTCATTACAAGTATTACAAAATCAAATACAAGTATTACAATATCAAATACAAGTATTACAATATCAAAAACAAGTCTTAAAATATCAAATACAAGTATTACAATATCAAATACAAGTATTACAATATCAAATACAAGTATTACAATATCAAATACAAGTATAACAATATCAAATCAAATTTTGCAATTTACATACATGTATTGCAATTCTCCTACAGGTATTACAATTTATTACTATCACATACTGTTGTAATACTGTTGGATGAGACGCCGTCTGAGTTTGTCGAGCTCCAGCCACCCGTAGCGTGTGAATTCGGGTTGAATGGGTTGAATTAATTGGTTGAATGGGTAAATTGGTTGAATGGGTTGTCTTGATGCCAAAGATTATTATTGCTCTGTTATTACATAGTGTCAACGTACTTGACCACACAGATATACGGATATGTTTTTTTTTTAAATCCGCAGATTCTTTTTTTGTGATTAGCCAAGTGTTTCTCTATGACCACGAGTCACCAACACATTCGGTCCTCTAATTGGAAAGAGTCTATGAATATTTCATTTGCCAAAAGTTGTCCATAGGGGCTGCTACATCCCAACATCACACCGTATGTTGGCATTGGTCTATATATTCAAAAGCGGTCAGTATAGCTGAGCGCAATTTTTATGTTTGCAACAAATCGCAACTTTTATGGCGTTGAATTTTTTTTCAGGATTGTTCGTACAATTATTTCTTATTTTCTTTAATACAAGTTTAATATTTCGAATAATTAAGTGAAAGGAGATTTAAAGATAGATATAATATTGCAAGGTCAAGGTAAGAGGGAGGAAATATAAATGAGTTGTTTGAGAAGCACGTATGTCTAGAGGTCAGATTGGTAGAGGTCAAGAGGTCAGATCGGTAGAGCGTATAGAAAGTGAGTTGACAGTAAATTTGTGTTATAAAATACGCCGTTACCAAAAAACGCATCATTAGAAAATTGCAATGCAACTGATGGCTATATTTTATTAGTAGGCATTGATTCTTTAAATAAGTGTTTTACTTAGAATTATAGACGCGTCCGGCGTAAAGCGTCTTTGCACCCTTTCTGTTTAGTTGTAGCCTGCCCTATTCAGTGTTGTCAGTGGAAGTACTGTCTAGTTATGGTCTGCCCTATTCAGTGTTGTCAGTGGAAGTAATGATTGTCTAGTTGTGCCCTGTCCTATTCAGTGTTGTCAGTGGAAGTACTGTCTAGTTGTGGCCTGCCCTATTCAGTGTTGTCAGTGGAAGTGAGTACTGTCTAGTTGTGGCCTGCCCTATTCAGTGTTGTCAGTGGAAGTGTGTACTGTCTAGTTGTGGATTGCTCTTATCAATGTTGTCAATGGAAGTGAGTACTGTCTAGTTGTGGACTGCCCTATTCAGTGTTGTCATTGGAAATTAGTACTGTCCAGTTATGGACTGCCCTTTCCAATGTCAGTGGAAGTAAGTACTGTCTTGTTGTGGACTACTCTTTTCAGTGTTTTCAGTAGATGTGAGTACTGTCTAGCTGTGAACTGTCCTTTTCAATGTCAGTAAAGGTGATTACTTCCTTTTTGAAGGAACTTAAAGGATCGATCGTTCTCAATAACTTAAACCAATGCCTGATCAAACTTTAAAGTCATTTCATACGCTAAATGGCTAAATTGCTAAAAGATTGGGAAATGAAGATTAATCCCAATAAAAATAACGAATCAGAATATTCCACGAAATAAAACTTATATTTATTTGGTTAAAATTCAAGCTATAAAAAAATTCCCGTGATGATAATTTGAGCAATAGATTTCTTCATAGTGTGGGTCAGGAATGGGAAATGGGTCAGGAATGGGAAATATGTCGGGAATGGGAAATGGGTCGGGAATGGGAAAGCAACAGTTGACGACGTTGACGATTGTCTTGTCTTTTATTTTCAATTCTAAATATATCTTGTCCCATAATTTATTTACTTATATGGCTTGAAGGCAGTCCCTTATAGATCATTTATACGATACTAATACAATGAAAATTCCCAAGTGTAAAGAGAAGTCTATTCAGCGTTTTATAAAGCTCTTTGAAATTTATAAATACCTCAACTTAAATTTCAGATCTTTAAATCATAAACATGAAAATGACATTAATTTTAGATGTACAGTTTAGTTTTTCTGAGATTATATTTGAGTTTTTAAAAATAACATTTGGTGTATGAGTAGTATGGGTGTAAGATTAGTTTGAGTATTGTGAGTGTATATATTAAAGTTTCCATCGAAATGTGGCGAAAGAGCACCAACATTTGACCAAATTCAACCAATGTTGAACCATAATTTCACCAACATCTGACCAAATTCAACCAATGTTGAACCATAATTTCACCATTTGACCAAATTCAACCAATGTTGAACCACTATTTCACCAACATTTGACCAAATTCAACCAATGTTGAACCATAATTTCACCAACATTTGACCAAATTCCATCAACAATTTACCAAAATTCGCCACCATTTTAAAAGGGCTTACACAAATGAATAGTCTTGTTGCGGTGGACTCAATCGGGTCATGAACCTTACACCGAAAGAAGTCAAAGCAGAGATGGTAATGTTGACCAAATCCATCTCCGATCCCATAACTTTCTGAGTCTGTATGACGTAATAGGTGGGTGGTGACGGGAACATGGGTAGACCCTTTTGCTGTACCATAAAACTTACAATAAATCATGGACGCTATGGGATTATTGGACGGAGTGGGTTCAAACCCCATTGACCAAAATACGTATTTTGTAAACAATGTGATAAAAAAAATTATATTATTAATTACAATTGTTACCTTTATTTTTACTGATAAATTTAGTTATTATAACTTATAAAAACTTTTTAACAAATTATTTGATATAAACAATGCTCGTTTACTAAATAATGCTTAAATGCTAAATAATACTTAAATGCTAAATAGTGCTGATATGCTAAATAATGCTTAAATGCTAAATAAGGCTTGAATACTAAATATTGCTTAAATGCCAAATAACGCATAAATGCTAAATAATGCTTAAATGACAAAAAATGCTTAAATGCTAAATAATGCTTGAATGACAAATAATGCTTAAATGACTAATAATTCTTAAATGCCAAATATTGATTAAATGGTAAATAATTCTTTAATGCTAAATAATGCTTAAATGCTAATAATGCTTAAATGCTAAATAATGCTTAAATGCTAAAATTATGCTTAAATGCTAAATAATGCTTAAATGATAAATAATGCTTAAATGCTAAATAATGCTTAAATGCTAAATAATGTTTAAATGCTAAATAATGCTTAAATGCTAAAATTATGCTTAAATGCTAAATAATGCTTAAATGATAAATAATGCTTAAATGCTAAATAATGCATAAATGCTAATAATGCTTAAATGCTAAATAATGCTTAAATGCTAAAATTATGCTTAAATGCTAAATAATGCTTAAATGATAAATAATGCTTAAATGCTAAATAATGCTTAAATGCTAAATAATGTTTAAATGCTAAATAATGCTTAAATGCTAAATAATGCTTAAATGCTAAATATTGCTTAAATGCTAAATAATGCTTAAATGCTAAATAATGCTTAAATGCTAAATAATGCTTGAATGCTATATAATGCGTTTGAATTTAAATTTCTGAACTAGAAAAAAATATTTTTGCGTGATTACCATAACATAATATAGTGGAAGGGGGTGTTGCAAATGATGTTTTGAGGGGGATTGGGACATGATGTTTTGAGGGGGGGGGGTGGGACTTGATGTGACGAGGGGTATGGGTAGAAAGGGGGATTGGGACATGATGTTTTGAGGGGGGGGTGTGGGACTTGATGTGACGAGGGTTATGGGTAGAAAACGTGTTAGAGAAGGAGTGAATTTAATTTTTGTTGGGCTAAGAGGTCGCTTAATGTGGGAGGGGGGAAAGCTACACAACATTGGTTCAAAATATGTACCATTCACTGTTTTTTTTGGTCAAATTTGTTAGGAACAATTTCGTAATGTCTCTATCCATTGCGCGAATAATTTCTTTATGGACTGTACCCACGGCGTGGATAATATGAATCGGGGATGGTATAAAAAAAAAACATTTTTTGTGCATGAAGGATTTTTATAATTGTTTATCTTGTCCTACATCACGAGGACAAATCTTGTTCTCTTTCACCAGGACAAAGTCACTGGGACAATGTACCGAAGAGTATAGCAAATTATTTAACTTTAAAAACTCACCCATCCTAACGCTGCCTTTGGGTAAAAAAATGACTTTTGACCAAATACTTTGATTTGTAAGATTCCCCGGTTCTTGTTAGAGCCTCATATAACGCAGTCCCTGGGCAAACGTGAGCCCCCTGGCAAGTAAACATCTTATCGATCGCCAAATTTGCACTGAGACTTGTTTATCGTCATAGCGAATGTTGAAATGACAGGACGTTGCCGACAACGGACGGTGGAAGTAAAGTTCGACTGACTAGGGGTCTACAGTTGTTCGCCCCAACTAATCATTTTAATATCAATAAAACATTTCTTAAACTACTACGTTCCAGATTTTTCTATGACGCCACATTTAGAATGCAAAAAAACAACAACAACATAAAGACAACATTTAAATTGCAGCCAACAATTGACTGAGTAAAAGACATGATAATGATTGCAAGGAATCACAAAGAGACAATTAATGACGTCATTAGCATTTCGGTCAGACCAAGGAATGAATACTGAAGATTTAACAACTAATTAATGCTCGACAGTAGATTCATTGGCTAGGAGAGTTCCTGATGAGATGGGCGTGCTTCCGCCAGTTACATGTTTCCAATTTTATTCTTCCAATATTTTTTTTTTACTTTTCTGTATAATTTAGATTACAAAGAAAAGGATGAGATCACAAGAAATACATATTTTATTTTGGCCAAAATTCAAGGCCGAGTCATAACTGACTCTCTGGTCTGTATTTTCTATGTTTTCAAGTTTTTTTTCTAGTATTAACAACTCTAGTGGAGAGTCATCTTCCATTAACGAACTAGAAATAACCCGTTGAAAACACGGAAGAACAGAAATACGCCAATTTTCTTTTTCTTCATGTTTGGACTTGATGTGACGACATTAAGTTCATGTTCACGGTGGCACCGCTTAGCATTGCATGTGCGAAACTTGTGACGCAAAAAAAATTTGGTTCCCGACAGAAAGACGTGCCTGGGTTTTTCTATTATATATACCAGAGGAGAGGTTTCCATAGGAACTTCTATTCACAAGCACTGTTAGAGAGCTCTTGGCCTTCAATTTAATAAAAGAAAGTAGTGTAGAGCTCTGAAAGCTAACCTTCGGAGGGTCATCAAAGTATGTCTGAGTAAAACATTTTGTGTACAGCTATGAAAAATTTATGAAAAGTTTGTGTTTTGATGAAAGGTACAACAAAAACACCTTGTTTCTATAAATCGCCTAACGTATTTCAAGTGCAATTTGATCAAGCATGGCGAGGAAACGTCCAATCACACAAATATCTCCGCGTAAAGATTAAAGTTCTGTATACAAATGTACGAAATTACCAGGCGAATTTCCTTGCAATTTTATAAAACAAATTGATTATAATTTGGAATACAGATTATTATTTTTTATTATCTGTGAGGACTCGACCCGACGTCGTGACCGAATGCCTCCTAGTTACCGTGCTGTGTTGGCTAGTGCATGGCTACTTGACAAGCTAGTTCATGGCTTCTTGACAAGCTAGTTCATTACTACTTAACAAGCTAGTTTATGGATACTTGACCATCTAGTTCATGGCTTCTTCACAAGCTAGTTCATCGCTTTTTGACAAGCTAGTTCATGGCTTCTTGACAAGCTAGTTCATGGCTTCTTGACAAGCTAGTTCATGGCTTCTTGGCAAGCTAGTTCATGGCTTCTTGACAAGCTAGTTCATGGCTAATTGACAATCTAGAAATTGGTTTTTTTTTACAATTTAATAAATGGTTTCTTGAAAGCTAGTGCATGAATAGTTTGAACAGCTAGTACATGACCCGTTTGACCGGCTAGTACATGTCTTGTTTGACCAACTAGTTTGTACATGAGTTTTTTGACCAGCTAACACACGACGTGTTTGACATGATAGCACATGACTAATTTGACCAGCTAGTACATGGCTTGCTTGATCAATTAGTACGTCAGTTTTTGACACTGAAATAAGCAGACTAAAGCACAGAGCCAACGTGTCAAACACAAAGACACTGGTTTGCTGGCCACTATGCCACGCTTCTCCAGGAAACAAAAATCACACAACAAAACCGCATAGTACCAACAAAACAGCATTTAACCAACAAGACACTATGAGACACTATGAGACGCCATGAGACACCATAAGACACTATTAGACTCTATGAGACACTATGAGACACCAAGAGACACCATGAGACACTATGAGACCCTATGAGACACCATGAGACACCATGAGACACTATGAAACACTATGAGACGCCATGAGACACCTTGAGACACTATTAGGCTCTATGAGACACTATGAGACACTATGAGACACCAAGAGTCACCATAAGACACCATGAGACATTATGAGACACTATGAGACACCAAGAGACACCAAGAGTCACTATGAAACACTATGAGACACTATGAGACACTATGAGACACTATGAGACGTCATGAGACACCATGAGACACTATGAGACACCATGAGACACCATGAGACACTATTAGGCTCTATGAGACACTATGATACACTTTGAGACACTATGAGACACCAAGAGTCACCATAAGACACTATTAGGCTCTATGAGACACTATGAGACACTATGAGACACCAAGAGACACCAAGAGTCACTATGAGACACTATGAGACACTATGAGACACTATGAGACACTATGAGACACTATGAGACACTATGAGACACCATGAGACACTATGAGACACTTTGAGGCTCTTTGAGACACTATGAGAAATTATGAGACACTATGAGACACCAAGAGACACCATAAGACACCATGAGACAATATAAGACACTATGAGACACTATGATATACTATGAGACACTATGAGACACCATGAGACACTATGAGACACTATGGGACACTATAAGACACCACGAGGCACCATAAGACACCATGAGACTATATGAGACACTATGAGACACCACGAGGCACCATAAGACACCATGAGACAATATGAGACACTATGAGATACTATGAGACCTATGAGACACCATGAGACACTATGAGACACTATGGGACAGTATAAGACACCACGAGGCACCATAAGACACCATGAGACTATATGAGACACTTTGAGATGCCACGAGGCACCATAAGACACCATGAGACAATATGAGACACTATGAGACACCATGAGAAACTATGAGGCACTATTATACACTATGAGACACCATGAGAAACTATGAGGCACTATTATACACTATGAGACACCATGAGACACTATGAAACGCTATGAGACACTTTGAGTACAACATATTTTCCTTTCATTTAATTGTTGCTGTGTATTGTAAAGTTTGATCTCTTGAGCCAAAACTGATGCGTCTTTGAGGTAACATTTTTATGGAAAAAAAGGTTTTCTTGCTGAACTGAATTAACCCTGGTCTGTCATGAAGATGGAAATCAAGTTTTGTTTTTGCTTTCAGGTTCCGGCAAGGTTACAAAAAGTTTTTTGGCCTTTTTTTCAAATGTGGTTGTTTTCAACATGACGTCATTCTTTTAAAAACAAAAGAATTTGTCACCACTGTCCAAAACGACAGATAAATGAACATTTCTATTGCTACTAAATAAATGAACATATCTATTGCTAATAAATAAGTGAACATTTCTATAGCTAATAAATAAATGAAAATTTCTATTGTTAATAAATAAATGGAAATTTCTATTGCTAATAAATAAATGGATATTTCTATTGCTAATAAATAAATGGACATTTTATTGCTAATAAATAAATGGACATTTCCTTTACTATTTGAGAGAAAGAAGAATATATACATAAGGGAAATAGTCACATGTGATAAGGGCTGAAACATTTTAAGATGTTTTCAAATTAAAGAAAACACAAGATTTTCTCATTTTGTGTAAACTTTAGTGTTTGTACAGATACGGTTATTCAAATCAAGAAATTCTTAAAACAAATGTTACTTTATCCTGCTGAGAAATCTTATTGCTGGTCTAGGGAGAGTTACAAATTACGGTTAGTTAATCTAGATTTTACTGGATGTCATGTTGGAAATAGACCACGTGATCCACCATAACAGAACTCAGGCAGGGCAAGTTCACTTAAATTCTTTAATGTCCTGCTTTCTTTTTATGACATTTGGCATGTACGTTATCAGATTGTATAGTATTTCATCTGACATTTGGCATGTGCGTTATCAGATTGTATATTATGGCATCTGACATTTGACATGTGCGTTATCAGATTGTATAGTATGACATCTGACAATTGGCATGTACGTTGTCAGGTTGTATAGTATGGCATCTGACATTTGACATGTGCGTTATCAGATTGTATAGTATGACATCTGACATTTGGCATGTACGTTGTCAGGTTGTATAGTATGGCATCAGACTTTTGGCACGTGCTTTATCTGATTGTATAGTATGGCATCTGCAGTATTAGTATAGAGGCAATGTTGTAACACTCTTTAAAAAATGTGTGGTCTAGACAGTATTTAGAGTATGAACGAATAGACAGTATGAGAATAGACAGTGAGAGAAGAAGCAGTGAGAGAGTAGACATGAAAAGACGGGGCAGACACAAGAGAATTGTCAGTGAGATAATAGACATAGAAATAATAGACTTGTGAGTATAGACAGACAGTGAGAGAATGGGCATTGAAAGGATAGATAGAAAGACTAGACAGACAGCGAGAAAATATACATCGAAAGGATTGACATTAAACAAATCAGATAGAAAGTGCGAAAGTAGACAATAAAAGAACAACGTTTGAGAGAATAGACAGGCAGTGTGATAATGGCCATTGAAAGAAAAGATATTGAGATAATAGACATTTAGAGCATAGACAAATGGTAAGAGAATAGACAATGAAAGAATATACAGTGATACAATAGACCGCGACAGAATAGACTGTGAAACAGACGGTGAGATAATAGACTGTGAGAGAATAGACCGTGAGAGAATAGACTGTGAGACAATAGACAGTGAGAGAATAGATTGTGAGAGAACAGACGGTGATAGAATTGACATTGAAGTAATATGTTTTTTTTTTCCAAATTGGAATTAGCAAGAGTGGACAAGACAGAATTGGAATTTGGAAGAGTGGACAAGACATAATTGGAATTAGGAATAGTAAAAAAAGACAGAATTGGAATTTGGAAGAGTGGACAAGACAGCATTGGCTTTGGAAGAATGGACTAGACAGAATTGGAAGAGTGGACAAGACAGAATTGGACACTGGAAGAGTGGACAAGACAGAATTAAACTTTGAAATAAAAGGTTTAAATACAGTTACGGGATAAATTTACTATTGTGAAAAATCTTTTGAAAAGTAGAAAGTTTGAAAATATGTTACAGTGTTAGTATTGAAGAAAACGCTGAATATACATGGTTATTGGCCCATTGCTGAAAGTAGAAATAATCATGTTAGCAGAAGACTTTTTCCCCCATCCATTTCGTAGACAGACTACTGATCATTTGAATACAGCTGTAGCACTTGTAATATAATAACAAAAATAATATCTGAATTGATCAATCAAAGATCTTCCTAGCTTTGACGCATCACAATGTTTCGATAGAATAAGCTGTGGCTATCAAATATCAAACAATCTCTTTGGCTATCAAATGTCAATCTCTATGGCTATCGAATATCAATCTCTATGGCTTTCAAATATCAAACAATCTCTAAAGCTATCTAAGTCTTCGTTTCAATCTACTGATTTTATCGCTAAGGATCAATTTATATCTGTATTGTTCAATAAATTGAGATTTTTGCCCCTGCGTCGTAATGTTATCTCACCCAAAAGAGGTCCATTCTTCGGTTATCTTTAGTGTGACTAGTTCATTCCTACCTCTAGAAGTGTTATACATGGTTGGTCCAAGGCTAGAGCTAGATCTCATTCAGTCAAGGTTGGTATATGTCTGCTAGTCTTTTATACTCTTCTATTTTCTTGTCCGATTATTTTGATACTGGAGAACATTCCATTTTATCGTCTAATCTTTTCACAAAGTCAGGGCTCGGTGCTACGCCCCTGTTTGTTCATATCATATATTATGTACCTGCTCGAGAAGGTGACCTCCCAAGCAAGACTTCGCAGACGACACGGCGGTATATAAGACGATGGCCAACAGTTCTGACCAGGACCAGCTACAACAGGACCTCCATCGGTTAACCGACTGGGAGATGAGCTGGGACATGGAATTTCATCCCGTCAAGTGCCGGACACTGTCAGTCTCTAGAAGTTGCACTCCTCTACACCACCCTTACGAAATGCATGGCCATATTCTTGAGCCAGTTTCCTCCGTACGTTACCTCGTTGTTACCATTCAATGAGAGGTCCGTAGGGACGAGCATATTAACAATGTGTGTAGCCCGGCAAAAAAGAACCTAGGGTTCCTAAGGCGAAAACGGAAGATCGGCCACTAAAGCGTGAAAGAAAAAGCCTATAAAGCCTTTGTCCGGCCGCTCTTAGATAGAGTACGCATTATCTGCCTGTGAGCCAATCACCCATAAGAGCATGGACAGGTTGGAGGCGGTCCAGCGACGGGCAGCACGCTTTGTCCTGAACCGCTACAGGAATACCTCTAGTGTTAGCAGCATGCTGGAGACACTGGGCTGGTCACCGTTGGAGGAACGACGAAGACTATGCAGGATCTCCATAAGTTATATTAAATGACTGGAACACGCTTCCAAAAGCAACTGTTGAGGCGACTGCACTAGCCACATTTGCGGCTATTGCCTCCTGTCTTCCAACCTCCAGGTCATAACACCATTGCTGAGTAGCCATTGTCACCAGTAAAGTATCCCATTCAAAAGCATGCACAGTTACATCGCGAACGACTCGGAACATAGGAGCCAGAAGGATCAATTAATTGATCGTGGTCCCTTAAAATATAGGAGGAGAAGAAGACAAAGAAAATGATGATCTTAATAGGCTTCTCATTTGTTTTAGTAATGACCTTCATTAAGCTATAAATAAGCTTCTCGGTGGTTATAGTAATGACCTTCATTAAGCTGTTAAGAGTCTTTTCAGTTGTAATAACGAATAATAAATTAATATATCGTTTCAATGACCTACCATAGTCTATTTAAAATGTATTCAGTGGTTATATATTGACCTAAGTGAAACTTAAGCGTTTTTTGTATAATACTCTCTGTCACCATACCATTGTACGACAGCCTGTGACAGTATTTATGACAGTCTGTGACACTGTTAGTGACAGCCTGTGACAACATAAGTGACAGTTGGTGAGAGCATTACTGACAGTCTGTGACAGTATTAGGGACAGTCTCTGACACTTTTACTGACAGTCTGTGACAGTATTTCTGACAGTGTTAGTGACAGCATGTGACAACATAAGTGACAGTTGGTGAGAGCATTAGTGACAGTCTGTGACAGTATTAGTGACAGTCTAAGACGTTATCAGTTACAGTAATGCACGACATTAGTCGGATAAATAAATACGGGGGATACCTTCAATGGTCACATTACTATCGCCGGATGGGACCTGCATTCTGTATACGCGACACGCTAATTAATCACACTAGCAAATGATCCGTAAACAAAAATTGGTGATTTACGTATGTAATACACAGTTAGGGAAACCAGTACAATGTGATACACCCCCTGAGTACGGCCTTATTGAATGTACCGACGGCATGCATGCATACAAAATACTTGAATGTATCTATTGCATGAATGTTTACATAACATGAATATGTATGTTGCACGAATGTCTATATTGCATGAATGTGTACATAGCATGATTGTGTATATTGCATGAATGTATCTATTGTATGAATATATCTTTTGCATGGATGTATCGATTACATGAATGTATCTATTACATGAATGTATCTATTGCATGAATGTATCTATTGCATGAATGTGTATATTGCATGGATGTATCGATTACATGAATGTATCTATTACATGAATGTATCTATTACATGAATGTATCTATTGCATGAATGTATCTATTGCATGAATGTATCTATTGCATGTTTTTAAATATTATAAGTGTTGGCCCAAGAAAGTGGAGTAAGAGTTTACTAATGGAACTGACTGACAAGAGTCTCATATCCCATATTATTTTTATCATTTTTCAATATCAGGTCCGGACTAGAGATGTCAAAAGCGTTTTCTTTTACAGCAAAATGGGCATCAGTTTTAGAAATCCAGTTTTAAACTGTTTTTAGATTTTTTAAATCCGGACTTTAGTCCTGCGGGAACTCCAGGCGAAGAGTTTCTTGTACTTTCTTTTTGGTAATAAAGAAATACATTTTTATTTCGTCTGGGTGGATTGAGTTGGGGTGGGGGGGGGTCTTGGATGGGTTGCAACAATTTCCCCTCAGGACTTGACCTCTATTTGCAATGCATTCCAAATAGTTTCTAACAACCATGTCTGAAAGACCGCACTATCCATGGGATTAAGCAGAGGGAACTGGGAGGGCCGTTTGAGGCATGTTTAGGGGTGGGGCGATTTCGGTGTAAGTCATATACTTAAATTTCTAACATTTTTTTAATGTATTCTTTTTACATAGTAGTTTTAGTTAATTTAGGAGTAGGTGGTGGACAAAATTATCTAAGACTTCGATCTGCCGACTTGTTCATATCTATTGCACACAAAAAACCGCTTGCAGATTTCTACACTATAAAATATCTTTGTGGTGCAGACTGATGGACAGATCATCGTCTCAAATCTCTACGTGGCGCAGACTGATAGACAGATCATCGTCTCAAATCTCTACGTGGCGCAGATTGATGGACAGATCATCGTCTCAAATCTCTACGTGGCGCAGACTGATAGACAGATCATCATCTCAAATCTCTATGTGGTACAGACAGATGGACAGATCATCGTCTCAAATCTCTATGTGGTGCAGACTGATAGACAGATCATCGTCTCAAATCTCTATGTGGTGCAGACTGATAGACAGATCATCGTCTCATTATCACCAAGCTCAACCTTCACGCAAATCCCCAAAGACGTCCTCAGGGAGATAAGATCCCCACACGTCTGATCACGAAAGAGTTGACAGTTCCAAATTTGGAATGTGACTATGTCAAAGCCAACTGAGCATCGGTTAGATCTATATAGTACACTACACTTTCGGATTTTCTGATACTAAGTGCAACAATAACCAAGACTGGTGTGATGAAAACTGGGTCGTCATCAAAGATGCTGCTGGAGGAAAAAATATCGTCCTCACCAACCTTACCTCCGATCTCAGTCCAATGAAATATGCACACCATAACATGAGAAGAATGGTGCATCAAAAACTGCATCCACTGCTGGATAAACGGTTGCGCGACAGGGCTGGCGCGATCCAAGGCCATGTGGATAGACATGACCTGAAAATGTTCTACTCCGCTCTTAAAGCAGTTTAAGGCTCCGCTTCATCAGGATCATCCGCACTTCACCAGGATCATCCGCACTTCACCAAGATCATCCTCACTTCTGAGAGCTGGTGAGAAATCTCTAATCACTGAGAAGGAAAAAAAAACATCCAACACGGCGCTGAACATTTTGACCACATCGACACTCATCCAACAATAATGAAACCATAAATCGTCAACTCAGGTGCCTATCAATCAAAAAATTGGTAGACCCCCCCCCCTTTTTTACTGTAAAAGAGACACTACGACCTAAATGTCTTAAGTAGCGAAACTTCAGGTGATGACTCAATCACAGCTAAATATACAAAGAAAGGCGCATAGCAGCCCAGACTGCATCTGTTCTTAATCATGGGGGCAAGAGACGCTTCCACGGGATTTCAAGTCAGCACCCATTAGGGAACATTTAATTTTGCGACAAACATAGTGGCATAACATTGCTCATTTATGCAGGCAAACTACTTGCTCAACTATCTTAATACGCAGCTTAAGAAGTGCCTCCTGCCAGGAGTTCAATGCGGTTTCCGTAAAGAACGCAGAACTATTGATTTTGATGTTTGCGGTCAGACAGCTACAGGAAATGCAAGGAACAGAATGTTGACCTGTTCTCTACCTATGCAGACCTTTACAAGGCTTTCAACACTGTTAGAATAGTAGGTCTTTGGTAGATCATGGCAAAATATTGATGCCCCAAAACGTCAATATCAATGGTACGGCAATTCCATGATGGTATGCTGGCTAGGGTTAGGGGCCATGATGGTATGCTGGCTAGGGTTAGGGGGCATGATGGTATGCTTGCTAGGATTCTGGAAATGGAGAGACGTCCAAACCACTACCTGTGACAAATAGCGTCAAATATGTTTCTGTCCTAGCACTTTTCAGCCTCTTGGACCCGCCATGTCAACTGATGCCTTCAGCGACTGAGACTTTGGGTCTGGTCTCAATAACAAAAATGAGGCTACCAAAGGTCCTGACATCATAAGGGAACCATTGTATGCCAACAATAGTGCCTTAAACCCTGGATCAGAAGAGGAAATGCAATGCAGTACTGCTCATTTATTCAGTGCTTTCACAAACTTCGTTCTCACCATTAACATAAAAAGTCCCTCTATCCAGCCAACTCCGGCAAGTCCTTATGTTTTAGTTAAGCGTTCAAGAATATGGAGAATAAGCTAAAAGTGGTAACTATCTTCTCTTAGCTTGGCATCGTACTGTCCCAAAGCTCAGCCTCAAATGACGATGTTAACCTTCGTATTGAAAGGCGAGGTATCAGCATTCAAACTAAAATGAAAGTATACAAAGTGATTTAGATTACTTCGCTTCTCTATGACCGTGTAACGTGGACGGTCTATCTACGCCATGCAAGAAAGTAGAACTACTATTATACGGCACGCCTCTTAAAACTCCTCAACATCAAAGGACAGGACAGGTCCCGGACACTGAGGTACTCGCACAAGCATGTCAGCACCTTTACCAATTTTAAAGCATTCTCAGGTTCGCTGGTCGGGATATGTTGTGAGAATAAAAAACGTTCACTTGGCCACAGGAATATTATATGGTGAGCTGGCACATTGAAGGTGTTTAGCTGGTGGTCATGGAAGGTGTTTAGCTGGTGGTCATGGAAGGGGTTTAGCTGGTTGTCATGGAAGGTGTTTAGCTGGTGGTCATGGAAGGTGTTTAGCTGGTGGTCATGGAAGGTGTTTAGTTGGTTGTCATGGAAGGTGTTTAGCTGGTGGTCATGGAAGGTGTTTAGCTGGTTGTCATGGAAGGTGTTTAGCTGGTGGTCATTGAAGGTGTTTAGCTGGTGGTCATGATAGGTGTTTAGCTGGTGGACATGGAATGTGTTTAGCTGGTGGTCATGGAAGGTGTTTAGCTGGAGGTCATGGAAGGCGTTTAGCTGGTGGTTATGGAAGGTGTTTAGCTGGTTGTCAGCGAAGGTGTTTAGCTGGTGGTCATGAAAGGTGTTTAGATGGTTGTCATGGAAGGTGTTTAGCTGGTGGTTATGAAAGATGTTTAGCTGGTTGTCAGCGAAGGTGTTTAGCTGGTGGTCATGGAAGGTGTTTATCTGGTTGTCATGACAGGTGTTTAGCTGGTGGTAATGGAAGGTGTTTAGCTGGTGGTCATGGAAGGTGTTTAGCTGGAGGTCTTGGAAGGTGTTTAGCTGGTGGGTATGGAAGGTGTTTAGCTGGTTGTCAGCGAATGTGTTTAGCTGGTGTTCATGGAAGGTGTTTAGCTGGTTGTCAGCGAAAGTGTTTAGCTGGTGGTCATGGAAGGTGTTTAGCTGGTGGTCATGGAAGGTGTTTAGCTGGAGGTCATGGAAGGTGTTTAGCTGGTGGTCATGAAAGGTGTTTAGCTGGTTGTCAGCGAAGGTGTTTAGCTGATGGTCATGGAAGGTGTTTAGCTGGTGGTTATGGAAGGTGTTTAGCTGGTTGTCAGCGAACTTGTTTAGCTGGTGGTCATGGAAGGTGTTTAGCTGGTGGTCATGGAAGGTGTTTAGCTGGTGGTCATGGAAGGTGGTTTGGTGTTGGTCATGGAAGGTGTTTAGCTGGTGGTCATGGAAGGTCATTTGCTGGTGGTCATGGAAGGTGTTTAGCTGG
Source organism: Omphiscola glabra (assembly GCA_964017045.1). NCBI lineage: Eukaryota > Metazoa > Mollusca > Gastropoda > Lymnaeidae > Omphiscola > Omphiscola glabra. The sequence goes on along the minus strand of OZ024795.1, from coordinate 4,321,157 downwards.
TTGTCAGCGAAGGTGTTTAGCTGGTGGTCATGGAAGGTGTTTAGCTGGTTGTCATGGAAGGCGTTTAGCTGGTGGTCATGGAAGGTGTTTAGCTGGAGGTCATGGAAGGTGTTTAGCTGGTGGTCATGGAAGGTGTTTAGCTGGTTGTCAGCGAAGGTGTTTAGATGGTGGTCATGGAAGGTGTTTATCTGGTTGTCATGGAAGGTGTTTAGCTGGTGGTAATGGAAGGTGTTTAGCTGGTGGTCATGGAAGGTGTTTAGCTGGTGGTTATGGAAGGTGTTTAGCTGGTTGTCAGCGAAGGTGTTTAGCTGGTGGTCATGGAAGGTGTTTAGCTGGTGGTTATGGAAGGTGTTTAGCTGGTTGTCAGCGAACTTGTTTAGCTGGTGGTCATGGAAGGTGTTTCGCTGGTAGTCATGGAAGGTGTTTAGCTGGTGGTCATGGAAGGTGGTTTGTTGTTGGTCATGGAAGGTGTTTAGCTGGTGGTCATGGAAGGTCATTTGCTGGTGGTCATGGGAGATGTTTAGCTGGTTGTCAGCGAAGGTGTTTAGCTGGTGGTCATGGAAGGTGTTTAGCTGGTTGTCATGGAAGGCGTTTAGCTGGTGGTCATGGAAGGTGTTTAGCTGGAGGTCATGGAAGGTGTTTAGCTGGTGGTCATGGAGGGTGTTTAGCTGGTGGTTATGGAAGGTGTTTAGCTGGTTGTCATGGAAGGTGTTTAGCTGGTGGTCATGGAAGGTGTTTAGCTGGTGGTCATGGAAGGTGGTTTGTTGTTGGTCATGGAAGGTGTTTATGTGGTGGTCATGGAAGGTCATTTGCTGGTGGTCATGGAAGGTGGTTTGTTGGTGGTCATGGAAGGTGTTTAGCTGGTGGTCATGGAAGGTGTTTAGCTGGTGGTCATGGAAGGTGTTTAGCTGGTGGTCATGGAAGGTGTTTAGCTGGTGGTCATGGAAGGTGGTTTGTTGTTGGTCATGGAAGGTGTTTAGGTGGTGGTCATGGAAGGTCATTTGCTGGTGGTCATGGAAGGTGGTTTGTTGGTGGTCATGGAAGGTGTTTAGCTGGTGGTCATGTAAGGTTTTTAGCTGGTGGTCATGGAAGGTGTTTAGCTGGTGCTCATGGAATGTCATTTGCAGGTTGTCATGGAAGGTGGTTTTTGGTTGACATGGAAGTTGGTGGTAATGGAAGGTAATTTGCTGATGGTCATGTGAGGTGGTTTGCTGGTGGTTATGGAAGGTGGTTTGCTGCTGGTCATGGAAGGTGGTTTTTGGTTGACATGGAAGGCGCAGACAATAAAACGGCTGTGATGATTAAAATTTCTTGGTCAATGTCGAAGGATGAACTATATATTTATATGTAAAGCAAAATAAACGCTTGCAAACAAAAGTGATCCCTTTTCTATATAAAAAAGTCTCACATGAGTTTGCCAGTATATATCGATACATAGTACTGTAATGTTTTAGGCACTCGAAGCCTTAACGAGTAGCACAGTAATTCAATGCCTTATGCGGGATCTTTATTAATTTACAAATTTATATTTGAAATAAATTTACTAGTGACATAACAACTTTTATTTTCTAATTAAATCGTTTTCTTAAAAAAATACTTCTTTATTATATTATGATGATAGAAATTTGAAAACCCGGTTTGTGAAAATACTTCTCTATTATATTATGATGATAGAAATTTGAAAACCCGGTTTGTGAAAATACTTCTTTATTATATTATGATGATAGAAATTTGAAAACCCGGTTTGTGAAAATACTTCTTTATTATATTATGATGATAGAAATTTGAAAACCCGGTTTGTGAAAATCAGCACTCTGCTATCGGTTCCAAAGCTGGAAACAAGAAATCCAATCTTCTCGAAATCCTTTAGCCTCGACACAGAGCAAAGTTACCTTGGTTAAAATATCAATGCTTACAAGTCCATCTACTTAATTCAACCAACACATAATTTGAATTCCATGACATGTCTGTTAACGTAGTAATTTATTAAACGAAACAGTAGCACGAGTTATTTTAGTTTACACAACCATTGCCATTTAAAGCAACGAAAACTTTTTAATTAGACTTCTACTTCGGTGAAGTCTGATGGACGCTAATCAGCAGCAGTAAAATGCTGGAGTATTGTTGAAGAAATTTTTCACTTATTTCCCGTAAAACCGTACTGGGCATTTCACCCAAAACCGTAAACGAACTGACAGAGCCATGACAGGAGTCACTTAACTTACCAGACATCTTATTAACAGGGGCAACTAACTGAGATAGGGTAATAAAGTGATGACCTGAGTTGGTGTTCTTGCTTTCATTATTGACAACTCACAACATGTCCATACAAGGGTTCACTAAGTTAACATAAAAGTGATCACTTGCCGAGCAAAATCATTGCCGGATGACTTGTAAATAAGAGTGATAATACAAGAGTCATAGACTTGTTACAAATTATTTACATAACATTCAACTAATGAGTTATTTTAACAAACGATTTTGAAATAAATATGATACTTATGAGCGATAGTTCACTCTGCTCCATTCTAATTATACGTTAGTATTATTAGTGTAGTTAGTATTGTTAGTGTTTGAATCATCTCAATCAGATTTAAGATTATATGTCATTATTTTTGTTTACGTTTCAGATTTCGCCAAGGGTTCTTACGTTTCTTCCGTTGGTGTCCATGTCGAACGTGCCGTCAGAGTCACACCCTGCTGGTCATGGCCCATGGATTTTATAGCACGCGCATGTCACTGGGCAGTGAGCGGGGCAACGGCTCCCTGCTCCACACAACTGTCGAGAGTTTGGATGAGCACCTGAGCACACCCAGTGCGTCAATGTACCGAATGAACCCCATGTCCAGCAGGACACGGGCTAGTAACTATTTCCACAATCGTGACCTATAACTATGGGACAACTGGACCCGAATGAGACTACTTTCCTCGGGATGATCATGCTCACTTTAAGATGACATCACTGCTGGACACTTTGAGGAGCGTCCTCCATGAGACACCATTACAATGTGCTGGCGTTATGTTTCGTCATGAAAAAAAACCTGTGTTATCTATTGTTTGATAATAAATTCCTCTTTATTATTTTATTTGCCACTGCTTTAATGGGTGGAGAATATCATGTACCACATGTTGACACACACGACCACACACGACCACACACGACCACACACACCCACACACGTTTTCAAATCGGTTATGTGACCTTCGCTTTTGTTCGTGTGCTTCTTTCTTTCCGTCTGGGTGTTTGGCAAAATCTTCGGACGGCTATCTGACCAACTTCCCGTCAACCTATCGAACTGAAGCTTGGCACATAGACTCGTTGCCGACGACAGCGCATTCTATCTAATTTTCAGATTTTTTTCCAAAGGGAAAATTAAAGAAATATGATGACACTTATTTCACAAAATAAAATTCCCGATAACTGCGCTAAAGGAGATTCTTCTTATAAAAAAACTATCGCATTTGCATTTGGTGCGTAATATTTTCTTTTGTTTTTCTGAAATAGTTGGTGAAATAAATCTGCGGTTTAAAAGCGGATAGGACATTAGAATATTGATATAATATATATATTTTTTAACAATGCTTATAAATGATGTATACGAAATACTTAGATTGTAGGGATCGCTTAATTAAGATACACAGATTGAGGATCTTACCCTTGCATTTCCTAGAGACAACAACACGTCCAAAGACAGCCATGGACAAGTGTGATCATCAGCCATGATAAGGCCTAGTGATTTACTTCCGCTTTTAAGTTCACCTATATCTTATATTGTTTTATATTCCATAAACCTTGATTTAAAGCCGTGGTTCTCAACCTTCCTAATGCCGCGACCCCTTACTATAGTTCCTCATGTTGTGGCGACCCCCAACCACAAAATGATGTTGGTTGCTGCTTCATAACTGTAGAGTATACGTGTTTTCCGATGGTCTTAGGCGATCCTGGTGAAGGGTCGTTCGACCCCAAAGGGGTCGCGACCCACAGGTTGAGAACCGCTGGTGTAAGGCATAAAGAGTTTTTTTTTGGGTTTTTTAAAACATAATTGATACAAACAATTTATTCATGAAGTGTTATAAGAGGCCTATACGTGTTATATTTTGTTATATCAACAAAATGTTACATTAACCGGTTCCATGTTAGCTTTTTAATGTAACATTAACAATTGTAATCTTTTCATGTATTTCATTTGCTTTTTGTGTGTGTTGATATGATATATGAAACACATGTTAAGCGATGATTTTTTTAGACTTAAATAAAGAGATGATTTATTTGACATAAATCAAGTGATGAATTATTAGACATAAATCAAATTATTAGGATTAATAGATATACAACAAGTGATGATTTGTATACACATATAAAGCGATGATTAATTAGTCATGTTTCAATTGCTTTGCTCCGATTTTTACATGTGCTTGAATTTGTTCAATAAATTATATGTAATAAAACAAATCATGTTGATGACAATATGCACCTATTTGTGCATGTACATGTGCACCTGTCTGTTGATGTCAATTCTACACTTTTCTATTGTTTTCTATGTTACACCTGTCTATTGATGTCAATGTTACACCTGTCTATTGATGTCAATGTTACACCTGTCTATTGATGTCAATGTTACACCTGTCTATTAATGTCAATGTTACACCTGTTTATTGATGTCAATGTTACACCTGTCTATTGATGTCAATGTTACACCTGTCTATTGATGTCAATGTTACACCTGTCTATTGATGTCAATGTTACACCTGTCTATTGATGTCAATGTTACACCTGTCTATTAATGTCAATGTTACACCTGTCTATTGATGTCAATTTTTATGAAGCCTTTTGGTGGACCTGACAGTAGAGAGTGCTATAGTCAAGACGAGAGAGAACAACTTCTGTATTCAACAGTAAGTACGCGGGCGGCATGTGAAGATAACAAAGGCTACATACTTAACGGTAAGTGCCCGGGTTGTTTGCTAGTCTCATTAGTGCCCGGGTTGCTTGCTAGTCTCATTAGTGCCCGGGTCGCTTGCTAGTATCAAAAGTACCCGGGTTGCTTGCTAGTCTCATTAGTGCCCGGGTTATTTTGGGTACTAGCTGGTTTCGAATCGATTATGTTTTTTCCCCTTTCTGTGCGCTTTCTTATGGCGTGAGTGGTGAGTTTACTCTTAGTATTTATGCTCCAACTGTGAATCTGCCTCGCAAGTTTGTGCTCGCTCTAGCAGTGAGACTTCCTCACCTGTTTGTGCTCTAACAGTGATTTTTACTCGTCCATTTGTGTTCTACCAGTGTAAGTTCCTTGCCAACTTGAGCTCCAACGGTGAATCTGCCGCATTAGTTTCTGATCTAGCTGTGAGTCTGCCTAGCCAGTTAGCTTGTGCTCCAGCTGTGAGTCTTCCTTACCAGTTTGTGATCTAAGAAAGACTTGTGTCCTAGCAGTGAGAGGTCCTTGTCAGTTTGTGCTCCAGCGGTGAGTCTGTAACACTAGTTTGTTCTTCAACAGTGAGTCTGCCTCGCTAGTTTGTGTTCTAACAGTGTGTCTGCCTCACCAGTTTTGTGTTCTAGCAGTGAGTCTGCATCACCATTTTGTGTTCTAACAGTGAGTCTGCATCACCAGTTTGTGTTCTAACAGTGAATTTGCCTCGGCAGTTTGTGTTGTAGCAGTAAGTCTTCTTTGCCATTTTGTAACCCCCCCCCCTAATTAGTTCAATGGTGTCAGAGATACGCTAAAATAAACCTGGTTAGCTTATTATTCGACCATCTTATCCAATAACTTTATAATCATACAACCATTGTGCTGACCCAATGTCTTGTCAGATCTAAACTTTATACCCCTACATTTTAACATTGGGCTGACACAACAGTTCATCTTAACTATAAACCAAATAGATTTCAACACTGGGCTGACACAGCAGCTGATCTGAACTTTACACCCCCTAGATTTCAACATTGGGCTGACACAACAGTTCATCTTAACCATGCACCAAATAGATTTCAACATTGGGCTGACACAACAGTTCATCTTAACCATGCACCAAATAGATTTCAACATTGGGCTGACACAACAGTTCATCTGAACTTTACGCCGCCTAGATTTCAACGTTGGCCTGAAACTACAGTTCATCTGAGCTTTACACCGCCTAGATTTCAACATTGGGCTGACAAGACAGCCCGACTGAACTTTATTCCGATAGTGATGCTACCATCATTGATTGCCTTGACCTCAGTGACTTTGAATTACTCTAATGCTCGAGACGATCAGAGTCATCTCCCCTTCGTCTTTCTTTTTTTTATTTTTTAGAGCTCATCTTAATAGAAAAAAGTCAACCGTTTTAGACTTACATAAAAAATAAAAGAAAGTATGAAACCTTTCCACGTAACGTTGTTATTTTAATGTTACTGAATACACACGTAGAAGAAATTAAACTTAATTATCTCCACGTCTAATAATTGAAAGTGGCGCCTGGGTGGTGCTCGCTATTTCTTGTGTCAATCTCTGGTGTGGGTGGTTAGAGAATAGCCCGACCCCAGGGCATTGATTCTGTCAGCTCATGTCAAACACTGTTCGAGGATGCTCCAATTTTATTAATTCTTTGGACAGAAAGGCGCATGAGCAAGGACAGACAGAAACTATGACTCCTATCGAATATTGAAATATCAGATGTTGACTTAAATAAAATTTTCACAATTAAAAGATAAAATCTGATGCTTGTTTCACTCAAAAAACAACAACACAAACACAAACACAAACACGAAGTATTTCTAAGATTTGTTTTTTAGGCTGTAATGTTAATAAATATTTGAGACGAAAAACTTTTTGTTAACATCACAATAAGACCCTGCACCCGATAGTCATATTTTAAATGTTTTGTTAACATCACCATAAGACCCTGCACCCGATAGTCATATTTTAAATGTTTTGTTAACATCACAATAAGACCCTGCACCCGATAGTCATATCTCAAATGTTTTGTTAACATCACAATAAGACCCTGCACCCGATAGTCATATCTCAAATGTTTTTTTAACATCACAATAAGACCCTGCACCCGATAGTCATATTTTAAATGTTTTGTTAACATCACAATAAGAACCTACACCCGATAGTCATATTTTAAATGTTTGTTAACATCACCATAAGACCCTGCACCCGATAGTCATATTTTAAATGTTTGTTAACATCACAATAAGACCCTGCACCCGATAGTCATATTTTAAATGTTTGTTAACATCACAATAAGACCCTACACCTGATAGTCATATCTCAAATGTTTTGTTAACATCACAATAAGACCCTACACCCGATAGTCATATTTTAAATGTTTAGAGAAATGTATGAATAAAACAAAGCACAGAGTGTACATTATAGTTGTGACACGAAATCTTATGGGCACATATAGCAAAATTTAGATACATCAATTTTCACTAATCACTTATATGAAAATAATGCTGTTGGAACCGTTAAACAAATAACAATGGATAGAATCAAGCAATACTCGGTCAGACAATTTAATACAATGTACAAAATCGGTCATACAATGTACATGCAATGTAAGTACATGAATAGACAAAAAACTTAGTTAAAACTTAAAAAGAAACTAAGAATATAGATGGCCTTCCAGAGTTTTAATTTGACATGCTATTTCATGTAGTTAGCTATACAGTTAATAGTTGATAATCAAGAATAATGATACATTTGATTGATATGCTACTTGTCTAAAGAGCTTCGGTAAATTGGTGTTGACTGTAGACGTGAGTGTGAAGCAAAGTTAAAGCCTTCAAAGTAGAACTTTTGTTGTGTCAAAGTCAACAGAGAACCGCTTGTAATGTGTCAAAGTCATTAAGTAGGGATTAAAGTGTGTCAAAGTCATCAAAGTAGCATTTGTAGTGTGTCAAAGTCATTTAAGTAACACTTATTGCGTGTCATTGTCTTACACAAGCTACTTGGCTCTATCATGTCATCTTATTTCAGTGTGTCCTTGATGTCATGGGTGATGTGTCGTAGACTCCGGTGGTTTTGTCCCATCACGTGTTTATCTGTATAACGTCTTGTTGGGACAACACTTCACTATTACTAAATGTCAAAGTAATTTGTAAACAAATGTATGGAAATTATATGTAGCAATTTTTATCTTTAACGAAAAGTGTTGAGGAAGAGGTGACATTTAAATGGAGCAAACTAAAATGTCTTTTCGAACAATACTTATGTTCTCACCCTTGAGACATCATGACCTGCTGTAATTGATGGGCCAAGAGCACGCCTCGTTCAAGGATATTCCCATACTTCCAGGAATGTAAATCTCATGTTTTCTCCAGTGCAGTGCACTGGACACGTGACGACGTTGGGGCTTCCCGAATTAACTTCGAATATGTTTCTTGAGTTGAGGTCAAATGGACGCCTATCACAATCTTCTGGACGTTATGGAATTAAAAAAGAAAATTCAAAATGCATTTTTCCGACTTTAAATTTTGTTCTAATCGATATTCTAGCTACTTTGGACTAAAGACGTTTCCAAAATAAAGAAATACCAGTTTTGTACAAGAATAAAGAATGGATTATGTTTCAATACCACGGGATAATTTAAACAATCTGTTTTAATAACTTCATTCAATTCATCATGCTTTAATTGAATGTATCGGAATGCTTATAATAAAAATTGATTACAGATGTACACAATACATTGTCAGTGTGTCGTCATCAGATCGAATGCAAGTTTGAAGCCAACATAATGAGTCTCACGTTGCAACTGACAGATCCAATATTTATTGTTCGCATCACCAGATAAAACCTTTACGTGACCCCCCCCCCACCCCCCATTCTGGACAACAGCCCCGAACTTTCGAAGTTAGCCAAGAACATAACCGTTTAGACAGACATCTATTGGCAGAAGCACACGAAGAGCTGCTGGCGGATATTAGCCATCTCATGGGACTGCTGCTCTGGTGGGCTTCTTGCTGTCTCGCTATCACGGAGAAAAGAAATGAGAATTGAGAGGAGTAGAGTACGGAGAAAGAAAAGTAATAAATAAGCGCGGAGTTCTCTTTAATTTATCTCTCTATCTTTTTTTCTCTCTTTACACTCTCTGCCCTACTTTCTCTCTCTCTCTCTCTCTCTCTATCTGTCTACACTCTGTCATACGTTCTCTCTCTCTCTCTACCTACTCTCTTCCTTTCTCCATTTCTGTCTTTTTCGCAAATAGGAATAAAACACACTCTAGTATGTGAACATAAAAAGAATGTTTTTAACATCAATACATGGTTTTATAGGGTCAGTTTTATCTGCGGGGCCCTAATGAAATGTGAGCAAACGATGTTAATTAAATAAAATAAAAAAAACTTAGTTTTTTGTAACAATGTAATTATATTAGATGTAATATCGAGGAATGGGAAAAAAGAGGGGGGGGGGTGGTCTAAAAATGCGACTTAATATGCATACAAAAAACGCACTTTATAAGAATCACAATTAGTGCTCCCTCCAGAAATCTTTCAACCGCATATTTTCCCCGCCCCTGAACTATATTAATATTCTCATGACCCACCCGCTTTTTACACTGCTGATTTATTTCACCAAAAATTTTAGAAAAACAAAAGAAAATATATCGCACCAAAAGCATTTGCGATATTTTGGTTCAAAGAATCTCATTTAACGCAGTTATCGGGAATTTTATTTTATCTTCCCCTTGAAAAACGGGCAAACATGATATTTTAAGTGGGGGGAGCTGGGGTTGGGGAGTGGAGTTGAAAATTTAATGGAATGTGTTATCATCGGCAACAAGTATATGTACCACGATTCAGCTCAATAGCTTGACGGGAAGCTGTTCAATGAGTTGTCCGAAGATTTTGCCACCCAGTCAGTCATTCAGCAAGTCACCAACAATAGCGAAGTTAATGTAAAGGTCTAAAAAAAAAGGAATAACTTGCTTGACTTGTTTGTGCTTCTTTAACTCGATCAAATGTTCCTTCAAGCATTTGATGCAATTCGTGTATGAAGCCTTGTCTCAACTTTAAAATGACTATTTGATCTAATACCCCCAAAAATAAACCAAGCACAAAATAGTGCGTTCATATATCAATTTGAGGCGAAATTTGATCGTGTGAACTGGGACTTAGGGTACACTTTATGTAATATGAAGTAGTGCCGTTAGATGAATCTTTGTGTGATATGATGCCCTTAGGATTTACCAAAACCTATATTTGATTTTTAAATAGATCAAAAAAGTAGATACATTTATTAATAAATATTTAGTTATAATATTGAAATTCTTCAAGCCTTTAAACACCTGCTATCATTTAGAAATGATATTTTGACCTTTGACCCCGGAGACTCCAGTTTCTACGTTGGTGTGACTCGTTATTTCTTATTTCAATGATTGACGTGTCATTACATGATTAATTATTCTAAATGTTTTATTTATAACTAATCAATTTAAAGTATATTACTTTATCAAGCGCTAATGTTTTTTTTAGCAAAGCCGCAATGTCAAGAACGTATTGGACACCCATTCCAACGAAGTGGCAAACGTATTTATACTTGATCTGCCTGAGCTTTTATTTATGTGTAACGTCCTGAATGCTTCTGAAGACGTTCGAGTCACGTGATGCCAGTACTTGCAGATATATTGCCTGGTCTCGTGAGATCAATCATCTTCACGATTTATTCAAACCATCTGAGGACCGCGATGTGTACATTCTAGCAAGTTGTGGCCGGTCGATGCCGTTCAATCAAAGATGATTGTTGGCTTCTGAAACAACTCAGAACCAGCAGTGGCGCATCTAGGGGGTTGCATTTGGGGTGACCATCCCAGGGTGCACTTTTGGACTTTATAAATAATACTATTTAAATAATTCATGTTTGTTTTTGAAGGAGGTCCTTTGGCAGTTCTCATCTGGTGGCTGAATTAAAGGTATGCTACTGAGCATGAGTGAACTAAATAGTATTTGATTTTTAAAACTTAAGAAAAAACATGTTTACAACTTTAAATATTCAGCAACTATATGTTCCCATATGCTATTATTAAATTGTCTTAATAAAATCATAATATTGTTACAAATTAATTAAAAAGATTTAAATCAACCTCGGTTTTACAGAAAGTAAGTGTTAGATACAAGTAACATTTAAAACATTCAACTAACTCTCAACTAACACTCAACTAACATTCAACTAACACTCAACTAACACTCAACTAACATTCAACTAACACTCAACTAACACTCAACTAACACTCAACTAACACTCAACTAACACTCAACTAACACTCAACTAACACTCAACTAACATTCAACTAACACTCAACTAACACTCAACTAACACTCAACTAACACTCAACTAACACTCAACTAACACTCAACTAACACTCAACTAACACTCAACTAACACTCAACTAACACTCAACTAACACTCAACTAACACTCAACTAACACTCAACTAACACTCAACTAACACTCAACTAACACTCAACTAACACTCAACTAACACTCAACTAACACTCAACTAACACTCAACTAACACTCAACTAACACTCAACTAACACTCAACTAACACTCAACTAACACTCAACTAACACTCAACTAACACTCAACTAACACTCAACTAACACTCAACTAACACTCAACTAACACTCAACTAACACTCAACTAACACTCAACTAACACTCAACTAACACTCAACTAACACTCAACTAACACTCAACTAACACTCAACTAACACTCAACTAACACTCAACTAACACTCAACTAACATTCAGTCAACATGTAACAGTGACTATATCCATATATACAACGAGCAAGCGTTATATACTAGAATCAGGTAAAAGATCAACTAACAAGCAAGAGATACATTGACCATGTCGTAGATACAAATGAGAAGACATATAATATGAATAATTAGTACGACACAATTAACAGTTGACAGACACATCCAGCAGCTGAATGACACACCTAGTAGTTAGTTGACACATCCAGCAACTGACGGACACATCTTAGCAGGGGATGAACAAACCTAGTGTCTAACTAAACAATTCTTTAAAGAAATATTTCAATAATGGACTTGACGATGCGCTCGGAATTATCATCTGTATGGAATGACCTGAAATGACACATGTATGGAATGACCTGAAATGACACATGTATGGAATGACCTCAAATGACACATGTATGGAATGACCTGAAATGACACATGTTTGGAATGACCTGAAATGACACATGTATGGAATGACCTGAAATGACACATGTATGGAATGACCTGAAATGACACATGTATGGAATGACCTCAAATGACACATGTATGGAATGACCTGAAATTACACATGTTTGGAATGACCTGAAATGACACATGTTTGGAATGACCTGAAATGACACATGTATGGAATGACCTGAAATGACACATGTATGGAATGACCTCAAATGACACATGTATGGAATGACCTGAAATGACACATGTTTGGAATGACCTGAAATGACACATGTATGGAATGACCTCAAATGACACATTTATGGCATGACCTGAAATGACACATGTATGGAATGACCTGAAATGACACATGTATGGAATGACCTAAAATGACAGATGTATCGAATGACCTGAAATGACAGATGTATCAAATGACCTGAAATGACAGATGTATGGAATGACCTGAAATGACACATGTATGGAATGACATGAAATGATAGATTTATCGAATTACCTGACATGGCAGATGTATGGAATGACCTGAAATGACAGATGTATCGAATTACCTGAAATGACAGATGTATCGAATTACCTGAAATTACACATGTATGGAATGACCTGAAATGACACATGTATGGAATGACCTGAAATTACAGATGTATCGAATTACCTGAAATGACAGATGTATCGAATTACCTGAAATTACACATGTATGGAATGACCTGAAATGACACATGTATGGAATGACCTGAAATGACACATGTATGGAATGGCCTGAAATGACACATGTATGGAATGACCTGAAAAGACATTTCTATGGATGGATCTGCAATGTCATCTATATGTAATGACCTAAAATGTCATCTGTATGTAATGACCTGAAATGTCATCTTTATGAATGACATGAATTGGCATCTTTATGGAATGACCTGAAATGACACATGTATGGAATGACCTGAATTGAAATTTCTATGGATTGATCTGCAATGTCATCTGTGTGTAATGACCCGGAATGTCATCTGTATGTAATGACCTAAAATGTCATCTGTATGTAATGACTGAAATGTCATCTGTATGGAATGACCTGAAATGGCATCTGTATGGAATGACCTGAATTGACATTTGCATGGAATGACCTAAAATGTCATCTGTATGGAATGAACTGACCTGACATCTGAATGGAATGACCTATTTTGACATCTGTGTGGAATGCCATGAATTGTCATATGTATGGAATGACCTGTTTAGGGAACTAACTGTCACCTTCACCAGAAACTGCATAAATATTACGTTAATTATGCTACTAATGGGAGAGAATCATGTTGAGAAAGTCATTACAAGCAAGGTCAAAGCTGGTTCGTTTACAGCAAAGGTTCTCAAACTTTTCCAGGCCATCGCCCTCTTTGGGCCCTAAACTCGACCTGATGTCTAAACACTCTGACTTTTCACATTTTAGCAGAACATTTTGCAAACTGTCTATTGTAGATACATCGGCTTTTTTTAAATGAGCAGAAACTTCTTGGAAAATGTTCAGGTTTCTATAGAATTTCATTGCTTTGAGTAAATCTAGACAAAAGCCTCAAATAATGTGTTGATAATGAAACAAAAGTACTTCTTACGATTTACCGAAGTGCAGAAAATGATAGAAAATTCACACTGCTAACAAACATTTTGAAATTGCTAACAAACATTTTGACACTGCTAAAGAACATTTTGATATTGCTAACGAACATTTTGACATTGCTAACAAACATTTTGACATTGGTAACAAACATTTTGACATTGCTAGCAAAAATTTTGACATTGCTAACGAACATTTTGACACTGCTAACGAACATTTTGACATTGGTAACGAACATTTTGACATTGCTAGCAAACATTTTGACATTGCTAACAAACATTTTGACTTTGCTAGAAAATATTTTGACTCTGCTAACAATTATGTTTGTAGCATTGTGGCCTCCTTCACTGCAACAACTCTATCAATGGATTATGTCAAAATGATTTTATTATTCACAAATTTTCGACTCTTGTCAAGTTCCTTTAGTACTATTCAGAGTGCCATCTAATTGTGTTTCGCTAAGGATAAAAGTATTTTTGATAACTTAAAGCTTTTGTTACATGTTTTGATATTAAGATCAAAGACGTTGTCTCACTTTGTTTTAGTGGAAAAAGTTTTATGTCGTCAATTCTTGGATTGTCTTTGATGCCAACCATTTAAAAAGTACTACACCATCTTTCTTTAGTATACGTAATTTAGTCTAAAAGATATTGCCGATATAGTAGCGGCCCCTAAGATCTACCAAAGCTTTTCAATACCCCCCCCCTCCACCAACTAGGCTCTCCAAACGCCTAAGGCGCCGGCATCGTCCACTATGAGAACCACCTGTCTACTGTAAACTAATTATGAATCCATCATAAAAGTTGGCTGGACAAATTGTAAGATCATCTAACGGATAATGTATCCGAAAGATTGACTTTTCTACTTGATAAACAAAGGTCCATCTTGAACATCCGATTTTAACAACTAGCTTGGGTTGAAGATCACGAAGTATGAAGATCACGAACTATAAAGATCACGAACTATAAAGATCACGAACTATGAAGATCACCAACTATGAAGATCACGAACTATAAAGATCACGAACTATAAAGATCACGAACTATGAAGATCACGAACTATGAAGATCACGAACTATGAAGATCACGAACTATGAAGATCACGAACTATGAAGATCACGAACTATGAGATCAATGTGCGTTTGTAATCAACTATTTTTCTTCTGCTTTCATTTTAGGAAACTCGTTTAATATTGTTCGCATGACGCATGTGTCTCTGCCAGTCTTAGGCTTAAAGTGGACATGTGCCTCTGCCAGTCTTAGGCTTAAAGTGGACATGTGCCTCTGCCAGTCTTAGGCTTAAAGTGGACATGTGTCTCTGCCAGTCTTAGGCTTAAAGTGGACATGTGTCTCTGCCAGTCTTAGGCTTAAAGTGGACATGTGTCTCTGCCAGTCTTAGGCTTAAAGTGGACATGTGTCTCTGCCAGTCTTAGGCTTAAAGGGGACATGTGCCTCTGCCAGTCTTAGGCTTAAAGTGGACATGTGCCTCTGCCAGTCTTAGGCTTAAAGTGGACATGTGCCTCTGCCAGTCTTAGGCTTAAAGTGGACATGTGCCTCTGCCAGTCTTAGGCTTAAAGTGGACATGTGCCTCTGCCAGTCTTAGGCTTAAAGTGGACATGTGCCTCTGCCAGTCTTAGGCTTAAAGTGGACATGTGCCTCTGCCAGTCTTAGGCTTAAAGTGGACATGTGCCTCTGCCAGTCTTAGGCTTAAAGGGGACATGTGCCTCTGCCAGTCTTAGGCTTAAAGTGGACATGTGCCTCTGCCAGTCTTAGGCTTAAAGTGGACATTTGTCTCTCCCAGTCTATTCTGACATCACATGAGCCTCTCACAGTCTATTCCTGGCATCAAATGTGCCTCTCCCTGTCTATTACTGACATGACATCCGCCTCGCCCAGTATACGGGAATAAAGCTGGCATCTGCTCCGGTCAGTCTATCGGCTAATTAGGTTATATAAATATACTAAAATAATGTAATATTTAATAAGTTCAACAAATCTATTGTTCTGGTCTACCGTGGATATAATAAGTTTAACAAATCTATTGTTTTAGTCTACCGTGGATATCTCAGTACCATATTAACACCTTTAATAGGTAATCTAATATCTCAGCATTATGTCGCCATACAATAAAAACATGTCCACATTATTTAAGTCATTTATAGTTTTCTGGCATTGTCTTTATTTCTTGCTCTCTTGTCTTTTTTTCTCTCTCACTCGCCCCCCGCTCTCTCTTCGTCTTCTCTCACTGCACCTTCTCTCGTCTCCTCTCCGTCTCTCTTGATATATCTGGAGTTACCACTAGTGCGCCAACTGTGGAACAAACACATATTATTTCAATATTTTGAAACATTGAGCAAAGGTCTAAGAAAAAGGTCAGACAACCAAGAAAAAGGTCAGACAACCAAGAAAAAGGTCAGACAACCAAGAAAAAGGTCAGACAACCCAACGAGTCAAATTTAACATCCAAATAAATGAAAACAAAAAAGTAAAATAAAATAAATACATTCTTTAAAAGTTCAGTTCAGCTGAATTTTTCCACATTTTCAGTATCACAACAACCTAATTTTATTTGTTTTTTACAGAGGAACAGTTAATTATTTTCATTAAACTCATGGTTTGAGATACACAATTACAGCCAGTAGTAGTAATTCCAAAACCATTGGGATAGTTTGAGCTTCTGGGGGAATCCTCATTTGGGTAGTCGTTGTAAACGTTGTCTGACCATCCAGTGATATAAGAGGTTGATTTCATTGTGTCTTTATCTACTCATACATACCCCAATCGCTTCCAGGATTTCAATTGTTGCGTTGCCTGAAAAGGAGCACCACAAAAAAATGTGCAACTGTTTCTATGGAAGCCTTCTGTTAAAAATGTTCACAATTTTTTTAGATTTAAAAACATCTAGCATTTCTATGCTCTAAAAGCAACCACCATTTTTCTATGCTCCATTGTAACTTTTTATCAGTGCCATTGTTTTAACTTGAGTCTGAAAAAAATTATTGTAACTCCTGTAAGTGCCATGGGTGTAACTTAACCGGTACTAACCATTTTTATCCAGACCGGTGAACTTGGCACCAATTTCTGCCGTACCGATGACACCATCGTTGTTTGCGTCAAAAGATTTGAACACATCCTCGGCATCTTTCACTGATCCAAACTTGCTGTCGACCCAAGACTTCAAGAAAGATTCCTTTAATACAGCGCCATCAACTGAAAAGTCCATACAGTCTAACGTATTAATGTATTGTTTCGAGGGTAGTAGTGGAGTGACGTCTCTCAGGCGCCGATGTGATCATACACATAACACATTCAAACCATGGCAATTTTTTCTTTCATTTCAAAGAGATTACCACCAACTCATTAAATCCACATGATAAATATCCCGCAAATCAGTGGCGGCGGCAATGCATTCAAGTAACGCACTTTATAAGATTCCAAATTAGTTCTCTCCCCCTTCCCCCCCCCCCCCGGGTTGCCATTGGTACGCCAGAATTACTTTTTTCACGCCCCTGAACTATATATATGTTCTTATTCCTGCCCAATTTACACAGCTCATTTTTAAACAACAAGAAAATATTACGCAACCTGTAGTATGTTTTAATTATGAAACCATCCATACATTCATACCTAGAGAATTATTAGTTGTGAATTATTTTTTATTCGCAAATCTAAAGATTAATCGTTAAAATTTTACTGAAAAAAAAACAGTTGAAAAATTCTAAAAATTCTTGCTTTTTTTTTCTTTTAGTTGCAAAGCTTATAATGTTTCATCAACAAGTACTTTCAGTTTGACTACGAAGAGGATACAACGCTACCAATAAATGCCTCTCCTATTTAACTAAAAAAATACTTGCACCTGTGAAGGAGCTGAAGAGCTGAGAGAATTCAGTTGTGGTCAAGTGCTGGTCATTGTTGTTTGACTTTTCCACTCTTTCAAACAGTATAACGAAGGGGACTTCGTGGTAAACCTGTGATATGTATAATAGGACGAATTTGTGAGGCAGCTCGGACAATAGGACGCGTCTGGTAGGAAGCTATGATAACAAGACACATTTTCGTAGGCAGCTAGGACAACAGGACACAATAGGTAGGAAGCTATGATAATAGGACACATTTGGTAGGCAGCTAGGGTTATGGGACGCGGTAAAAAGCTATGATTCCCCACATCTGACCGATAAACGATGCTGCTGGCCGCCGTCCATGGCTTGTCATTTAAAAGTTCTTGTGTGGATGGGGTGAATATTCATTTGTTTTTGTTTTGTCTCTATACATCTTTTCTTTATCACACAAGTGTATTTTATTTTAGTGTCACGATTATGTCTCTTTTTCTAATAAGTTTATGTACAGCGCGGTGAGCCCAGCCCTAGACAGGAGTACTGCAATATATAAGACAACAAATAATAATAATAATAATAATAGGACACAGTTGGTAGGAAGCTATGATAATTTCAATGTGATATTATCACACATTTGATGGTGTCCTATGGTAAGCCGTATAGGATAAAAAGAGATTGTCGTCGTAATTAAAATAAACAATCATATTTTCTTTAGATTATATCAGATTATTCCCACTCCATCCCACAATTTTCAAACTTTTATTTGAAAAAATGCATTACTACCTCACTCTTCACTACCACAACAGCACCTACCACAACAGTAATCAAATTATTAATTAAATAGAATTAGTGGAACGAGCGGATTATGAGGGAAGGTGACCGGGTAGGAAATACGTGTTTTCGTATTTGTATGTGCAGAGTTATCGAAAATTATTGAAATTCTTAAATTTGATTATCAGATAAATCTGAAGTTTAACGACGGTAAGCAAATCTTCACACCAAATCAGTGATATGTTAACCCAGTGGTTCTCAACCTTTCTACTGCCGCGACCCTTTAATATAGTTCCTCATGTTGTAGCGACCCCTAGCCACAAATTTATTTTCGTTTCTGCTTCATAACTGTGGAGGATATGTGTTTTCCGATGGTCTAAGGCGACTCCTGTGAAAGGGTCGTTCGACACCCAAAAGGGTCGCGACCCAAAGGCTGAGAACCACAGTGTTAACCGGTACATCTGCTGGAGAAGTGATGGACAAAAAAGTGAAGTTAAAAGATGACAAACAGGTGCAGGATACGTAGCACTTCTAGGACCCACAGAAACAAAAAAAAAAAATGTGGAGACCACCGGACCAGACAGTAATCAGAAGCACTGGAAAAATACATGAAATATTACAAGTTTCTCAAATTTCTGATTCATTTGCTTCGAGAGTCTATTAGGGGTTACATTTGCGAGGAACTTTGTGGAAAAAAAGGGAACGAAACAAAAGAAAACCCCAGCAAACTGGTACCGGGTCAAATGTTGAACTTTCTCCATTAAAAATGAGCACTTTCTGGTTTGACGTTTTCTACTGAGCAAGATTCTTCTTTTAATCTTCGCTACAATTTTTGTAGTAGGAATTTAACGTACGTCCTCTTTCATTCGTCTCCACGTTGCTTTATATTAATCTTCGCGTACATTCTTTTGGGGGAGATTGGCGCCTGACTCTTTATAGGAAAAAAATTGGTAGGGGTGTGTGTCTGTGTGTGTGTTTATGTGTCTGCGTGTGTGGTCGTGTGGGCGTGCGTGTGTACGTTTGGTAAAAAAAAAGAAAAAGAGGGCGTGGCAAAATTTTTGAAGCTTGAGAAGCAGATGCACCCAGAGACGTATAAAATAGACGCAAGTTTTTTTGCCATAAAAATGGAACATATTCGACATATGATCGACATGCTGGACATAAATTCTCGTAGTCTCGGGGGAAATCTTTACAAAAGAGAAATTAATTTCCAGGAAACTAAACGATACTCTTAACTTAATGAATAGACATTTTTTACAGTAAAGACATTTTTGCAATATAGACATTTATACATTTTTACTCTAAAGTTCGTCCTGTGGACAAAATATACATCTGTAAAAAAAAGAAAATGTAACTCTAATAAAACATGTGTATGAGGACTTTGTACTATAGCGTTGTAACACACAACCTGCTGATCCTATATAGACATGTGTTCCTATGTTGAAGCAGTCCTGACCCTGTGTTCTTCTTTTCGGAAAACAAAAACAAAAAAAGCTTTGTTTTAACCAATTTTTTAAAAAATATTTTAGTCTTAATGTAATAATATTTCCATGATTACTAACTTATTTCCACAACAATTTTAGAGCAATTGTATAAACGTTTATCCTGCAATTGTAAATTATTTCCAGGTCGACACAAAATGTATTATATGGTTTGGAAGCTTATACAGCACCAGCAAATATACCCGGCTTCGCTGGGACTTGCATTCTGAAAATGAAAACTTCTAAATCGTCATCACCGTACACCTAAATTTAGATCACTGTCAAAAACATTACACTCATGTACCAATACAATTTAAAAATAGATTCTCCAATAATAAGTCAAGTTTAAAAAATCTTGCAAGCATTGAATTTGGAACCTAAACCTTTCAATAAGCTGGGCACAGTAACAAAAAAAAAAAAAAAAAAAAAAAAAAAAAAAACATATTGATTTAAAGACTAATACAACTTATTAAAATATATATTATTAAAAAACGGATTGACCGATGTCAAAGCCATAGCTGTTTATCAATTAAAATAAAAGAAGGATTCCCTACAGGAACCCATTCCAAAAAGGATCCCTTTTAGTTAGCCTAATACATCGGCACAACAAAATCATTCAGATAACTATTTAAGTTAATTTTTCAAATTTATCTCATTTAAATCGGAAGGAATTTGCAAAGATTGTATCTTTTAAACTAGTACTGCGTGGCCGAGCAGTCTGAACTGAGACAGTCTAAAAAGCTGGTGGTCTGGAGTTCGATCCCGCATGGAGAAAACATTGACACAATGACAATTCCGGCAACTCATGGCGCCAAGATGTATCATCCACGTATGTTCCCTTGAGTTATCCAGGTGCGTGAAGGTACGCGGTTGCTGTCTAGGGAACCAGGTTATCCATCTAAAGAAAACTCACAAGCCTTGGGATTTCGTCCTGCAAAATCTACACCATTTTCACATTGGGACGGATGAATGACAAAAAAAATTGATGCCCCCCCTCCCGATAACAAAAGAATTGTATATAGTATATATTACCGCAGTGAGCATGTAATAGCTCAAAGGTGGACATAATAATGTATCTCGGATAATGTATTGTTTTGATAATTTAATATGTACAGGAAGTTAATTAGATTATTGATGTCATGCGCAAAGGTACAGCGGGGACGAGAAATGAAATATGAACGACTTTAAGCTGTAGCCACGATCCATAGTTTTATCCGATAACATCGCGTGGAATCATTTGATTTACATGTTTGAAGGGATACGACAGTATATATGATCTTTTCTCAAGTGTAGGAGATTTTATTATTATTGTGCTTGTGATAAGTTAGTAAATAAAATATAGTGGTGACAAAATCAGGTCGTTCTGAGTCGTGTTTTGAGGGTATTGTTACAACTGGGAGAGTGAGTAATTAATGGAAGATAGCGACAGGTTAATACATCAGCACCACCAAATAAAAGGCTGTTGTTACAGAGTATTTAGATTTGATAACGAAAAAACTTCCTTTTCAAAGATGATCCTTTTAAAATTGGTTGGAAAAACGCCAATGGATTTGTAATCTCATTGGCATATGTTTACAAGTAACTTTACTCCATATGTTTACAAGTAACTTTACTCCATATGTTTAAAGTAACTTTACTCCATATGTTTACAAGTAACTTTACTCCATATGTTTACAAGTAACTTTACTCCATATGTTTACAAGTAACTATACTCCATATGTTTACAAGTAACTTTACTACATATGTTTACAAGTAACTTTACTCCATATGTTTACAAGTAACTTTACTCCATATGTTTACAAGTAACTTTACTCCATATGTTTACAAGTAACTTTACTCCATATGTTTACAAGTAACTTTACTCCATATGTTTACAAGTAACTTTACTCCATATGTTTACAAGTAACTTTACTCCGTATGTTTACAAGTAACTTTACTCCATATGTTTACAAGTAACTTTACTCCATATGTTTACAAGTAACTTTACTACATATGTTTACAAGTAACTTTACTCCATATGTTTACGAGCAATCTTACCTCGGTATATTTCGTCACAAATTCTGGACCTTGGACCATGCCATCTCCATTCAGATCAAACCTACAAGAGACAAGAATAATGATCATTGGGCAATGTATGATGTAGACCTTGTGACAGATGCTTTCTCCATTCAACTGATACCATCGAACTCTGGTTGTACTGAACAGCATATCATTTGACTTTAAATTAAACAAAATATTCCATCACCATCAAATACTATGGCCCCTCTAATGTCATGTCAAATCAACTGTCATGTCCCGTTAAATGCCATATTCCCTCGTTAATATTACCAATACAAACGTATGCATCAGAGTTCTTTAGATCAGAAATTAGATAATAACGTATGCATGAAAGTTCTTTAGACCAGAACTTAGATCAGGACGTATGCATCAAAGTTCTTTAGATCAGAACTTAGACCAGAACGTATGCATCAAAGTTCTTTAGACCAGAACTTAGATCAGGACGTATGCATCAAAGTTCTTTAGACCAGAACTTAGTTCAGAACGTATGCATCAAAGTTCTTTAGATCAGAACTTAGATCAGAACGTATGCATCAAAGTTATTTAGATCAGAACGTATGCATCAAAGTTATTTAGATCAGAACGTATGCATCAAAGTTATTTAGATCAGAACGTATGCATCAAAGTTATTTAGATCAGAACGTATGCATCAAAGTTCTTTAGATCAGAACGTATGCATCAAAGTTCTTTAGATCAGAACGTATGCATCAAAGTTCTTTAGATCAGAACGTATGCATCAAAGTTCTTTAGATCAGAACGTATGCTTCAAAGTTCTTTAGATCAGAACTTCCAAATTTAAGTGTGACTCGAAATTTTCTGAGTAACGGACTTACATGACTTAATCTACATGACTTAATCTACATGACAAGGGTCATTACTTACACATTTCGTCACATGGGTCTTGTTGAAACGTTTAAATTGTTTCACCATTTTTACTTAATAGTAAAAGATATGTTTACAAATAATGGATTCGTTCAATTTGTTGCCTTCCAATTTACTCGCTATGCCGTAGAATACCACCCCCACCCCCCATGTTTATACAATGAATCTAACTCTTAGATCGTGCCCCATGTTTTAACATCACGTGACAGCACCCATTACAATGCCGTCTGCTTGTGTGAGCTTGTTATAAACATGGGAATTTGAATACAAGATTACAATTTTGACGTGAGTTTGCATCGTGACAGGGGCGGTTGCGGCTAGTTTCTATCAAACAAACACTGGTATGACGTTCTACAACAAACCAACATTGTTATGACGTCTTTAAACAAACCAATGACGTCATGAAACAGATCATATTGGTAAAACGTCCGCAAACAAAACAAAATTATATGACGTCATAACCAATGTTGTTATGGTTTCATAACGATAAAAACAATGTTGCTCCGAGGTCATTAAAAATCAAACGAGTAAATGACGTCATTAAACAAACCAACATTGATATGAAACATTGTGATAACAATCACCTGGCGAAGATGTTATTGTCATCCGTCCTGTCGATGACACCGTTGCCATCAAGATCAGAAAGAAAGAAATACGCCTCTGATACCTCGGTGTCGTACTGAGTCAGGTCTCTCCAGACAGTCGTGAACTCACTTTTACTGACGACGTTATCACCTGGAACAAACAACGGTCAGAACAAGACTTCAAACTACACATGTTCTATTCTGGTCTTATGATAGGTCGTGTAGAAATATTCATCAAACTAAACATGTTCTATTTTGGTCTTATGATACGCCCTGTAGAAATATTCATCAAACTAGACATGTTCAATTCTGGTCTTATGATACGCCCTGTAGAAATATTCATCAAACTAGACATGTTCTATTCTGGTCTTATGATAGGCCCTGTAGAAATATTCATCAAACTAGACATGTTCTATTCTGTTCTTATGATACGTCGTGTAGAAATATTCATCAAACTAGACATGTTCTATTCTGGTTTTATGATACGTCATGTAGAAATATTCATCAAACTAGACATGTTCTATTCTGGTCTTATGATAGGCCCTGTAGAAATATTCATCAAACTAGACAAGTTCTATTCTGGTCTTATGATAGGCCCTGTAGAAATATTCATCAAACTAGACAATTTCTATTCTGGTCTTATGATAGGTCATGTGATGAACATAATAAAATCTCTTATAAATATATATTTTGCTTCTGGTGTGGCTGCTTCAATTTCACTACTAACCCCCACCCCCCACCCCCAAATTATACAACAAGTTTTATATTAGTAGAACTGATTGGGAAGAAAAAAGCTGTCAGTCAGCGAGCGTCATGCGTGACGTCATGCGTGACGATTGACCTCAGAATGAAAGGTTGAATTTTTTCGCAGGCGATTTTTATATTAATCAATAAAGAGCGAATGGGCATGGTGTAGGACTGTCTGGAGGACTGTCTGGAGGACTGTCTGGAGTCCTACTGTTTAAATGCTGGTTGTTAGGCTGTAGGACTGTCCTAACATCTTTTGTTTAAAGGCCGGCAGGTGTGCTATAGGATTGTCTGTGGGACTATTGTGTAAAGGCCGGCAGGTATGGTACAGGACTGTTTGTAGGACTATTCTTTAAAGGCCGGCAGGTATGGTACAGGACTATTTGTAGGACTATTCTTTAAAGGCTGGCAGGTAAGGCATAGGCCTGTCTGTAGGACTATTGTTTAAAGGCCGGCAGGTAGGGTGTAGGACTCTTGTGTAAAGGCCGGCAGGTAGGGTTTAGGACTATTGTGTAAAGGCCAGCAGGTAGTGTGTAGGACTATGGTATAAAGGCCGGCAGGTAGGGTGTAGGACTATTCTATTAAGGCCGGCAGGTAGGGTGTAAGACTATTGTATAAAGGCCGGCAGATAAGGTGTAGGACTACTGTTTAAACGCCGCTAGGTAGGGTGTAGGACTACTGTGTAAAGGCCGGCAGGTAAGGCATGGTACTGTCTGTAGGACTATTGTGTAAAGGCTTGCAGGTATGGCGTAGGACTATTGTGTAAAGGCTGGCAGGTAGGGTGTAGGACTATTGTGTAAAGGCCGGCAGGTAGGGTGTAGGACTATTGTGTAAAGGCCGACAGGTAGGGTGTAGGACTACTGTGTAAAGGTCGGCAGGTACGGTGTAGACCTTTATGTTAGACTATTGTTTATAGAACAGGAGAAGTTAACTGTTTTTTGATATAACACTTGGACCCACTTGGCATGTTTGGAAAATGCACGGACCCGGAGTAAAAAGATGCACCCACCCGGCTAAGCCCTAGTACGCTATCTTATTTTGCTACACCATTACGTATAATCACTACAGCAAAGCATACAAAATAGTATCTTTTATATACGTCTGGTACACACACTTATCATATTTAATCTAAAAGATATTACCCCCTAATTTGTGAGATCTATAATAAACAATGTATGCCATAAAATGTGACGTACGATCTGTGTCCATAAACTCATAGATCTTAGACAGCTCCAGCGGCGTGATCATGCCGTCCACGTTCTGGTCAGCCTTCATGTATAAAATATTGATGAGGCCCATCATGTCAAGATTCCTGGATTCACAAGAAACAAATGGATTATTTTTAGATTTAAAATAATAATTTTAAATCATTTGTTTCATCTTCTTGTAACATACATTAGATGTATCTGTTAACTAATTATCACTACTTATATCTAGGCCAAACCAGTAAGCAATGTTCAATTATTGGTAAAAATGTATAGAATGTTTGACATTGATAGTATTGTAACACAATTTGTTGCATATTACTTTTATCTGACAACTATTAACAAATTAATAACTGGAATATATGTTTTAATTAATATGCGCAATCAAAATTGTATAATTCTATAAACGCATATATGTTTTTATGAAACGTTCCATAAAATGATTGATTTAAAGACCAAATATGTTTATGGCTACTTACTCATTTTGTCCGTTCACCACCCCCAACACCAGGAGGACACAAACAACCAATGTGGTGCACATCTGGCATAACGAAAATGCATACATTAAATATGTTAATATATTCTGGCAGCTATGTTTTAAGCCTTATTGATTTAAAAATGTGGAGCAATTTACTTAAAGTTTGTGAGATTTTAAAGTTTTAATTCCTGAAATAGAGAAATATAAACTTAAAGCAATTAACATTAATACATTGATCGTGGGCCCTCAAAATATAGAAGAAAAGAAGAAGTGGAATGTTAAGGAGCATAGAGTCTTACAAGATTTATTGATGCTAAATATATCCCCCCCCCCCCCCCAACCCAACCAAATGTTTAAAAAAATCTTGAAAATTGTTGTAGCATTTAGTTTCACTACATCCGTCGCCTCATCACAAATACCAAATGAACATTATCTTGTCGTCTATCCATGCAGTAGGTCTAATAACATCTGTTTCCGGGTCATATTTGACCTACCTGTCTGTTTAGGCCACATCTTGGCTACCTGTCTAATGTATTCTAAAGCTGTTTATTGATGTTAACTAGCCTTTGTTAGTTTGCATGTCAAAGAGATATGCTGACAGCTTATCTAAACGTGCTTATAAATTAGATGTTACAAGGCTTAATCAAATAATTATCACAATTTTCACCCTACCCTTGCTACTTAGATGAATACTTACCTTTTTCACGCACCAGTTGTGTTGACAATGATGAAAAAATCACAAAATAGAAAAAACAATCGTTCATATATCTTTAATTTATATTATAAGTTATGGCGTTTTTAATCTATTAAAAATGATTTACTTCAGATAAAATTCTGATGACGCTATTCTAGATTATAGCACATTGAACTCTACAACCCAAAGCCTTACAAAAGTTGTTTGTTCATTTCTTCTGATTAATTATGCTTGCAAGTGTGTTCATGTTTTTTTTCAATGTGAAGAAGAAATTAATTGCAGGAGATAACCAGACAATTAAAAAGTAAAAGACGTCTGCTTCTAACATACTTGCAGATAAGACTCAGTAGTAAGTCAGCTCTATTTTCTTTTTGTTTAATTTACGATAAGATACTCCCCGCCCCAATTTCTTTCAAAACCGGTTTTTCAATCTATGAATCTGTTTGTTACAGTACGACATGTTACACAATATGAATATTTCGGTTAAATGCTTCAATCTCAATGACGTCATTTAACAGCCTCATGGTATTTCTGTAGGTACCGGATAATATGGAATTTTTGTACCAACTTTAAAACTGCTCAATTAAACAGAATGCAGATGTTTCTAACGTTACACGTTGTCTTTGCTGTGTTGGATAGCGTCTTTGATACGACCATTAAGTGGATCAAATATCAAATATTAGAAGTAAAGACGTTATCGTATAAATTTTCAAGACCACGTCTGTGTCTGTGTCTGAATATGATTTCTACATCTTATGAAATGTATACAGTAAATTGCAAAAGTAAAGATTGTGTTAAAGTAGCCTGATAATGCACGTAACTAACGGGATATCGGTGCCTTATTCCAACAGTGGCGTAGTGAGGGGGGCAAGGGGGGCATCACGCCTCGGGCGCTACTCACAAAGGGGCGCCAAATGGTATATTTTACTATAATATTGTATGGTTTTCGAATGGGGGGCGCTAAAAAGGTATTGGGGGCGCTAAAAAGGTATTGTGCTCCGGGCGCGAGTTATGCTCGCTACGCCACTGTATCCACATTTGGTTTATGTAGTTATTAATTGCACGCCGCCAATATTCCTTTCTACACAGAGTCCAGATACATGTCATAATATACTTCACATAATGATAACCTTTCAAACAGAAAGAAAATAGTTTTCAAGATAACATAATATATGTGGTTATAAAATTTTCTTATCTTGAGCTATTGGTATAAATAGAGGATTTCTATACCAAATGGGTTAAATCAGTATTAAAAATTTCATGCAAGGTAGATAACGAGAAATAGTATAATAGTTTATTTTATTTCAAAATTATCTCCCTTCATCACAATTTTAACGCCCCCCCCCCCCCCAACCTCATATGGTGACGTTAAAATAAACCTTATTTATTTATGAATCGTTAAATTGTGTTTGTCATAAACTTTTTCAGAGGGTAATGAAAAGCTGTATGGAGATGTAAAACATGGATCAGATATTTCTGACATGGTTCGAGGCATGGAAGAGTGTTTAGAAGTTGTGATCAAATACTGCCTCGACATGATACAACACTTCATCTCTATTTTCGTTCCCTAAATCTTAGATTATTTATATTACATACTTTCGAACCCGTTCGGCGCCCCTTTCCTTGTCCCTGTATGGCTCCGCTCTTTTTCCGATTACGACCTAGGCTATGGAGCACGTGTTGTGATGCAATACATGGAGCACGTGTTGTGATGCTATACATGGAGCACGTGTTATGATGCTATACATTTAGCTATCCATTTACATTTTAAAATGCATATTAATTTAGACTTTTTAGTTTTTCTACGGTACTTTGTTCCAATTAGAATACAGATTCTCGACCCCGGACCAGAGGTTCACACTTCACTTTATTAAACTAACGGAATTTAAATATTTACTGGACACCTTAGGCGTCCCTAAGACCACGGCAAGGCTTTTAAAGTTAGCCTTTGAAAGTTAGGCTTTGGATGTCAGCCTTTGCAAGCCAGACAGTGGAAGCCGGCCTTTGCAAGCCAGACAGTGGAAGCCGGCCTTTGCAAGACAGACAGTGGAAGCCGGCCTTTGCAAGCCAGACAGTGGAAGCCAGCCTTTGGAAGCCAGACAGTGGAAGCCGGCCTTTGCAAGCCAGACAGTGGAAGCCGGCCTTTGGAAGCCAGACAGTGGAAGCCGGCCTTTGGAAGCGAGACAGTGGAAGCCGGCCTTTGCAAGCCAGACAGTGGAAGCCGGCCTTTGGAAGCCAGACAGTGGAAGCCGGCCTTTGGAAGCCAGACTTTGGTTGTCAGCCTTGGAAGAAAACTTGTAAGTCAGTATTTGGAAGTTATCTAGGAAGTAAGCCTTTTGGAGATCAGCCTTTTGACATCAGCTTTTTGACGTCAGCCTTTTGAAGACAGCATTTGGAAGTCAGCTTTATGAAGTCACCATTTGGAAGTCACCCATTGGGAGTCAGCATTTTGAGGTCAGCCTTTTGCTTACTGCTAGCCACGTCACAGGTTGGTTCAAAGTACAAGGGCGCACGCGCATTTACGGATGTCATACGACGCCAAATAAAATCCTTAAACAAATGGTTGGATCACTAAAGGGTAATTAATAAAGGGGCGAGACTGCAATCAGGTTACGAAAACGGAAATGAGTGAAACAAAGTAATAGAAACCTCCAAAAATAGAACACAAGAAACAATGAGCGTGCCGGCAAGACGCCTTCTTCATCGATAAAACAATAGTTACAATGACATACAATTTTTAAAAAAAAAAATTATTTTAAGAGGGCAGCAACAGGAATGTGATGGGTCAGAAGTAAGTGAGAGAGTTAACACGAAGCAAAATGGGACGGGAGAGAGGAAAACTAAGTCCACTGCAATTGGTCGAAAACAGGAGGGGAGGGCGAAAATGTTTATAAAGTGAATTAATATATTGCAATAGGCTTACTTCACGTCATAGACAATTATATAATATAGCATCATGTAAAATTTCAAACAAATTGTTTGATATTTTTAAAAAGTTATCATTTATGATTATTATATGAAATAAATGTCGAAATTTTGTGAATGAACATGCAATAATTTTGTTCTTAAGGTAAATACATTCTCTAACTTTAATGACACCCTGACAGATAATGATGTCTTTTAGCTTCAACTGTTGACTCAGTCATTTGTTTTTGTGCATTTGATATCCGCTTAGCACCCATATTAATGAAATAATTGAAAGTAAACTGTCCAAAGGAAAGTTGCAAAAATCTTAGAGGAGCCTCTTATACTTTGTATCCAACAATGAAAAGAAGGGTTGCTAATACAACACCAATGTTGACAGCTCCTAAAATATTTTATTTGTTTCTTAGGGCAGATTTTCAATATGCTGTTCATCGATTCATCACTCTAGACATTTACTAACAATACTTGGATGTAAAGGTCTAAAAAAATTCACTGTTATTAAAAACATTTAAAATTAATATCATGATGTTCGATGTCTTAATCTTCACTTTAATCTAACTGAGAATCATATGCTCCAAAGATGTCTTTCAATATAATTTCTGACCTGTTCTGGGTGGGGCGTGGCATTTGGTTTTTCAAGACCACTACCTTTGGGTATTTTAATTTTAGTCAAACCTAATACATCTTCAAAGATTCAATGGAATGTGATTATTTTGATTATTTATATTTAAAATATCCTCATTGGGTCCAATTTTAGGCTTCTGTACCAATATAAGTTGCTATTTTCATGAAACGTTGTTTCTTTTAAAATTTGTTATATCTAGACATTGTATAAACAAATTATAAACAACTATTAAGACAATTTTAATATTAACAAAATTGTTTTGTTTATTTCTATGGAAGCCGCCATATTTTAAAAAAAAGGACTGATCATTGTATTAAACAATTATTGGGGAGGTCATCGTATCTTTTGTTTTTTGGCTGGGGGTGGGGTGTGGGGGAGGGTAAATTCTGATACACCCCCATTCTAACAAAAAATCCATATCTCAGAAACTATTTAACCTAAATTAAACATAATTACATATAATTGTGCAGAATTGAATCCAATTTCACTTGATATCAATTATTACTGCTGAATCGAAAATTGGCTCTTTTAACATTTTTCTCAGTGTATTTCAATGGGGTGATAGCTTGTGGCATCTCCTTATGATGATAGCCTGTGACATCTCATTGGGGGTGATTGCTTGTGACATCTCATTAGGATGATAGCCTGTGACATCTCATTGGGGGTGATAGCTTGTGACATCTCATTAGGATGATAGCCTGTGACATCTCAATGGGGTGATAGCCTGTGACATCTAAATGGGGTAATAGCTTGTGACATCTCAATGGGGTGATAACTGGTGACATCTCAATGGTGTGATAGCCTGTGACATCTCATTAAGATGATAGCCTGTGACATCTAATTAATGTTTTGCGTCTGAAAGCAGAACGACTCTATTTTATTCATTAGTATAATTATACACTTTTGTTATTTGCTTTCTGATAAATAAATCAACTAGAGTTGTCTCTCAATGTATTTTTGATATGTATGGCCTCTTAGATGAGACCTCCTCAATTCTATATTGTCCTTCCATTTTTACTCGAAACTATGTATAAGTTTCTTATTACAAAATATTTCAAGCTTATAATGTATAAAGGGAATTTTTTATGTATTTTGGCTGCAGTTTTAACAAAATTTTACAATTTACAGTTAAGTTTAAGTCCCTTTAGTAATGAGACATTAAACATTTTATGAGTTTAATTAAAATACAATTTGTATTCTGCCATAACTACATTTAACATATGCTATATACACATATTTAGTATTTAACATTAATGTATAAAATATGAAAATTTCGTGGGTCTCTCGGCGAACATTTTATATTTGTCTCAAGTCCAATCAAGCAACATAATCTACATATACTCTATTTATAAATATCGTTTCGAATATTTTAGAGTTTTTTTTTTGAATTGTATTCAATTTATTATCTAAAATCATTGTTGAGATTGACTGAGAGTATTGTTGTCTTATATTTATTTAATTGGAATTCTCGAGTCTACCAAAACAACGTTTTATATCCTATATCAAAGGTTGCATTTGTTCATACTTAGAAGAATATTATGTATATTCATGTATAATGAGTTGTAAACATCTGAAGTCCATGTTACTAAACGTGTGTCTAAATAATATATGTAATTAAATAAATGTACTTTTTTTTGTAAACGTTATTAGATAAAAGTTCCACAAAGCTCTATGTTCGAAATTTAACTAGGAGCTTTGCAACAACGTTCAATAATTGAAAGATAATGTCACGAAATGGATGTCCGTCTGCCTCAAAAACTGTTGCTACGAGTTCTTAAAAGTTTACTTGATCTTAAATGAATTTATGAAAACCCTTCCACAAGTTCATGAAATTCCTCATTGTGTGATACGCCTACCATAAACTCTTCCACGAAAACATAAACTTCCCGCCCCCCCCCCCCCCCAAAACTCTTGATAGTTGAGTGTCGTAGGAAATTTGTCAAGTATTCCACAGGTTAGTTCCATTTCTTTCAAGCTTCTCGGACAAAGAGCGGTGCTCCTAAAAATAAGGACGTTAGCCGATAACGGAGGTATTGATTTGATAATGTTTAATGTGGCTTATCATAATTTGTGTATACATTTATTTCATTGTGATTTAGTACAATTTTGGCTTTTGGGAAATTTGAATTTTGTCCTTATTTATTAAATATATTATTTTGAGATGATGGTTATTATTAATTTCTGTCAATATCTATCCACACAGTTGTATGATGTATCAGTGAGCTTTGATGTGAAACTTTGTTAACATACTGTAATAAATTGTATTCTTGAAATATATTTACCAATTCTATTAAATAGTTTATTCTAATTTTGTTCTGGTTCTGTTTATTTCCCATTGTTTTTAATTACAATTACACTTCGTATTTTTATTGGAATTGCATTCCAAATAAATAAGTTTAAAGTTATTTCAAACCAAATGTGTTTTTCTTCTGCAAACCTATTTGCTGTTGCATTCTGTCTCTTCATAATCTGGCATCTCTCTCTCTCTCTCTCTCTCTCTCTCTCTCTCTCTATTCCCCTCTTTTGCCCAAAGGAACGTTGTCTAGAGATTAGGCCCCTTCGCTATAGCCACAGACAAGTTTCAGAGTTTTAAAAAAAACTCCTGTTCTCCAGCTCCTGCAGAGGTGATATGTTGAAATTCGACTAGCTCCCAAAGAGCCGATGTTAAGAAGAAAACACAAAGTAGTCTAACAGTTCATCAAAATGTATTTAATTCCTGTTGATGTATCTGTGTTGAAAAATCACCAGAAATCACAAAATACTAAATCCACTTTTTAAAAAATCCCATCTATTGTACACAAAAAAAAAAAAAAAAAAACCCACAAAATGTGTACAACTGCCTTTATTCTTCACACACTTCCTCTCGTTTTTTTCCCGACTCACCAAGACGGTCATACACGACTGAGCAAATCTCTTGGGGTATACAAAAAGACCCACGAGCGCTCACTTAACCTCATCAAAACATACTCAGAAAAAACTCACACGATCTGACCGTGACACGCCCCCCCCCCTCACAAGTGACGTTAGGTGAAACCAAATGTTGCGAGTTTAAAAAAACAAAACAATGGTCAGTTCTTGTGCAAGTTCTGTGTATCTGACATCAATAATAGCATATAAAATTACATCGATATTAATGAAGAAAATTATAATTAAATGTCTAATTTAAAACACTGTCATCATTCATAAATCGAAAGTCAATAATGGCATAGCAATACATTGTAGCATGAGGACATCTCTCATTTAACATACATAGTAATAGGTAAATTAAATACTGTATCATCTCAAAGTTATCATAAAATTAATTCGAGCATTTATACAATGTCACAAATATTTCAATGTTTACAGCACATGATTTCGAAAAAATCTTTATGAATGCAAACGTGAAAAAGAGGAGAAAAAAAAGTCAACATCTGAGCTTGTGTGAATAGCCGTAAATTGTCCCGTCAATGTTTACAAATAAGTCGGTGGAATGTTTCGTTTATCCCCTTGTCTAAGAAAATCGTGGAGGTTATATGATCCACCTAACTCCTGCCTCTCTCTTCTCGTGTCTGACCTGCACGGTCCAATAGTCACGAAGTCACCCCGCAAGTCTTTTATACCCAAAGACAATTTTTCTTCGCTGTTACTTCTCCTTTGTCACACCCAACATCTTGGTTGAAAAGAAAAAAAATATATATTCTACATTATCAGACATGTTAAATTTACACAAATCAATCATTGTGAATTTGCTATTACCATCGTCTCTGGATTAAACAATTCACAATTTTCTCCCCTGAGCCGGTCACTGTCATCACCCGTGAAATGTTGACAAAGACTTCAGTTTACATCGGGAGTAGCCAAAAACCGCGATCTCCCCTCATCCTCGAACCATAACAACTCGCATGAGCTTGACTCAGGAGTGTCTGTGAACATCAAATCAAAAGGAGAAAATCCTGTTGATTCATTTTTGCTATCCCTATAAGCGAAGAAGATGCCAAGGATGTGTGATTCCCAGTCTTTAGGATGCTTTGAGGGTGTAACGGGCTACTGAAGCGTTGGGTTATGCCCATAAGTTTTGTGAATTGGCTCGTCAGATCGCATTTAAACTGACCTCCGTTGTCTGATAGAATTTCGTCTGGTAATCCAATTCTAGTAAATATTGTTAGAAGTGCCTCCTGAATGTTTTCTGCAGTTATTCTTTTAAAGAGTATTGCTTCTGGCTACCTAGTTGCGGTGTCTGCAAGAGTAAGGATGTAACGATATCCATTGGTGGATGTTGGTATTAGGGGCCCAACGAGGTCAATAGCTACTTTCCCCCATGACTTTTCGATTAACTCCATTTTGCCAAAGGGGGCAATACCTCCAGCGCTTTGGTTTTTCACTTT
This sequence comes from Omphiscola glabra, assembly GCA_964017045.1. NCBI lineage: Eukaryota > Metazoa > Mollusca > Gastropoda > Lymnaeidae > Omphiscola > Omphiscola glabra. The sequence continues at coordinate 4,286,729 of OZ024795.1, read as the reverse complement.
TTGACACACGTCGCAAGTCTTACAATAATATCTGACATCTTTTGTTATGCCAGGCCACCAGAATTCTTTCAAAGCTCTTGCCTTTGTACGCGCTATCCCCATTTGTGCTGAAAAGCTAATATCATGAGCTATTTCCATCACTATTTTCCTTAATGATTTGGGAACAGCTAATTGTTCCCAAACATTTTTCTGCCCGTTGCTACTATGACAAAACTCTCTACCAAAAAGTCCATCTCTGTATCTAAATTGTGAGGGTCTACCCGCCCTAATTTGTTTCCTAGCGTGCTTGTACGTACGTCTCAGTGTCAAATCATCTTTGCTGTAACGTTCTAAACTTACCCTCAGTTACCTCTAGTTCTGTTATGTGTCGTTTTATCGGGTCAATCTCCTCTGACCTTTTACCCTGTGCCCTGGTAACAACTGCGGCTGTTACTACGGTATCACTTCCCGTTGTTGCCCCCTTTAAGTTCCCAATAATTAAATCAACTGGTGGGTCCTTTAATAGGACCGCTTTTGTCCATCCTGAAAAAGTATAGTGACTTTATGTAGATAGTTCCTAGTCTATAAACCATCTTCTGCCATCAAACAAAATACATGTCACTGTTTCGTTAAGTCTGTGTCCCTTAAATTCACATAAAATAGATTCCCTTACTACCACAATTTCACATCCTGTGTCCCGTATGACTTTTACCTTAATATCATTTACTTCTCCCCCAGTTATAACTATTCCGATTTCTTGCTATCAAAACAACTAAAAGTAGCCTTCTCTTTTCCAGCCCATTTTCCGCCTCTTCCTTGTCATCTTTTATCCCCTCTGTTGACATAACTAGGTCATTCTCTAAAATTTCTGTCACTATGGTATAGCTGTAAACTCCTGCGATCCCCTGTGTTGTGTCCCCATGGTATGCTGTAAACTCCTGCAATCCTCAGTGTTGTGTCCCCATGGTATTGCTGTAAACTCTTGCAATCATATGTATTGTGTCCCCATGGTATTGCTGTAAACTCCTGCAATCCCCTGTGTTGTGTCCCCATGGTATTGCTGTAAACTCCTGCAATCTCCTGTATTGTGTCCCCATGGTATTGCTGCAAACTCCTGCAATCCTCGGTGTTATGTCCCGCTAAGCGGCAGAAATGGCAGTAGCGTTTTTCCCTCTCTTTGTTTCGGTAAATCTTTCGGTAGATTTTTTTCCTGTCCCTTAGCGTTGAAAGCTAAGCATGACACACCTGATGGTTAATGCGCATCAGACGCCCGTGCGTCCGTGCTTGTCAGTACTTTAGTTGGGTGTGCTGCCATATAATTGTCCCCCGTCGCAATGACGGCATCCAGATTGTCATGTTATTTGTTTCCAATATGTGTTCGATTATGTTTTCATTTACAGTTTGTAGCATTTTGTCCAAAACTATTAGTGAGAACACATTTTCATAAGTCTTCTCCGACTTGGCTAGGTAATGGTTGATCCTGTTCGCATAAGTCATCAGGACCTCGTCTTTGTCTGGTGTCATCCTGGTCAGTTTATCCCTTTACACCTGAGCTGTAAGCCTGGACTGTTTAGACAGTGCAGTTTTTACCTCATCGTACGTGGCCTCAACTCCTGTCACGTACCCTGCGAAATAGATTAGGAGTAGTTCGGGTGGCATTAATGTTCTTAATTCATTATTCAAACTTTCAATTGGCCATTTATTCTGTTTAGCTTCATCGTCATGAGGAACAAGTCCAAATGGTCAGCCCGCCCGTCGACCATTGGTATTTTGGTTGGTATGGATGGGCCCCAATGTGACGAATGGTTAGGGTTGGTATGGCTTGTTTGGACTTAGTTGAACCCGTGACCCACATATAAAATGGTGAGCTTGCATGGTAGCTTTCATGCCCCTCCACTTACATGATTCCCATTCAATATACATGATCCCCATACAATGTACATGATTACCACCCAAGGTAGATAGTTCCCATTCAAAGTACATAATTCCCAAACCGAGATGCATGATTCACATTCATGGCGAATGTCTATACGAGGTGCATGATTCCGATCCCAGGTAGATGATTTCAATCCAAGGTAGATTATTCTTTTCCAAATTAGATGATTCCCATTTAAGGTAGATGATTCCCATCCAAAATACATGATTCCCATCCAAGGTAGATGATGAACATCTAAGGTACATATTTCCATCAATGGCAGATGATTCCAAACCTATGTAGATTATTCACATCCAAGGTAGATGATTCCCATCCAAGGTATATGATTTCTATCCAATGTAGATGATTCCTATCCGTTGTACAAAAGTCCCATCCAAGGTAGATGATTACCAACCATGGCAGAAGATTCCCATACAAGGTAGAAGATTCCAATCCAAGGTAAATGATTTCTATCCAAGGTTGACGATTCCCAAGCAAGGTAGATGATTCCCATGCAAGGTAGATGATTCCCATCCAAGGTATATGATTTCCATCGAATTTGTGATGATTCTCATCCAAGGTAGATGTTTACCATCCAAAAAAGATGATACCCATGTGATATGCATGATTCACATACATGGCAGATAATTCCCATCCATTGCACATGATGATAATCCAATGTATATTATTCCTATCCAAGGTAGATGATTACCACCAAGGGTAGATAATTCCAATCCAAGGTATATGATTCCCATTCAAAGTAAATGATTCCCATCCAATGTAAATGATTCCCATCCAAGATAGATGATCCCATCCAAATAACATTATTCCCATTCAAGGTAGATGATTCTCATCTGTGGCAGATGATTCCCATCCAAGGTACATGATTACCATCTAAGGTAGAGGATTCCCATTTAATGTAGATGATTCCCATCCAAAGTACATGATTCCCATCCATGATGGACCAGTACCATCTAAGGTACATTATTTCCATCCATGGCTGATGATTCCATCCAGGGTAGATGATTCCCATCAAAAGAACATGATTACAATTCAAGGTAGATGATTCCCATCCAACGTAGATGATTAATATCAAAAGACAATGATTCCTATCATTGGTACATAAGTCCCATCCAAGGTAGATGATTACCATCCATGGCAGAAGATTCCCATACAAGGTAGATGATTCCCATCCAAGGCAGATGATTTCCATCGCAGTTGTGATGATACTCATCCAAGGTATATGATTCCCATCCAAGGTAGATGATTCCCAGCCAAGGTACATGATTTCCATCCGAAGTGCATGTTTCCCAAACATGGTAGATGATTCCCATCCAAGTTAGATATGTACCATCCTAGTTACATGATTCACTCCAATGTACATAAATCCCATTCAAAGTAGATGATTCTCATCCAAGTTAGATATATACCATCCAAGTTACATGATTCCCTCCAATGTACATGATTCCCATTCAAGGTAGATGATTCCCATCCAAGTTAGATATATACCATCCAAGTTACATGATTCCCTCCAATGTACATAATTCCCATTCAAGGTAACCGATTCCCATCCCAGTTAGATATATACCATTCCAAGTAACATGATTCCCTCCAATGTACATGATTCCAATTCAAGGTAGATAATTCCTATTAATGGTAGATGATTCCCATACAACGTAGATGATTGCCATATAAGGTTTCATGATTCCCTTTCAATGTACCTGATTTCCATTCCACGTAGATGTTTACCATCCAAAAAAGATGATTCCCATCCATGGCACATGATTCCAATACAAGGTAGATGATTCCCATCCATGGCACATGATTTCCATACAAGGTAGATGATTGCTATCAAAATATGAAGATTATCATCAAATGTAGATGATTCCCATCCAATGTACATGATTCCAAGTTAAGGTAGATAATTACAATCCAAGGTAGATGCTTCCCATCCAAGATAGATGATTACCATCCAAGGTAGAAAATAAATATCAAAGGTATCAGATTCCCATCCATGGTAGATGATTCCCATACAAGGTAGATGATTCTCATCAGAGGTACATGATTCCAATACAAGGTACATGATTCCAATACAAGGTAGATGATTCCCATCCATGGCACATGATTTCCATACAAGGTAGATGATTGCTATCAAAAGATGAAGATTATCATCAAATGTAGATGATTCTCATCCAATGTACATGATTCCAAGTTAAGGTAGATAATTACAATCCAAGGTAGATGCTTCCCATCCAAGATAGATGATTACCATCCAAGGTAGAAAATAAATATCAAAGGTATCAGATTCCCATCCATGGTAGATGATTCCCATACAAGGTAGATGATTCTCATCAGAGGTACATGATTCCAAAACAAGGTACATGATTCCAATACAAGGTAGATGATTCCCATCCAAGGTAGCTGATTCCAATTCAATGTACATGATTCACATTCAAGGTAGATGATTACCATCCATGGCAGATGATTCCGATACGTGGTAGATGATTCCCATAAAAGGTAGATGAATACCATCAAAGGTAGAAAATTACCCTCAAAGGTAGCAGATTCCCATCCATGGTAGATGATTCCCATACAAGGTAGATGATTCCCATCAGAGGTACATGATTCCAATACAAGGTAGATGATTCCCATCCAAGGTAACTGATTCCAATTCAATGTACATGATTCAAATTCAAGGTAGATGATTACCATCCATGGCAGATGATTCCCATACAAGGTAGATGATTCCCATCAAAGGAAGAAGATTCTCATCAAAAGTAGATGATTCCCATTCAATGTACATGATTCCCATTTAAGGTAGATAATTACAATCCAAGGTAGATGATAGCCATCCAAGGTAGATGATTAACATCCGAGGTAGAATTTACCATCTAAGGTAGCAGGTTCCCATCCAAGGTAGATGATTCCCATACAAGGTAGATGATTCCCATCAGATGTACATGATTACAATACAATGTAGATGTTTCCCATCTAAGGTAGCTGATAAAAATTTAATGTACATGATTCCCATTCAAGGTAGATGCTTATCATCCATGGCAGATGATTCCCATACAAGGTAAATGATTCCCATCAAAGGAAGGGGATTCTCATGAAAAGTAGATGATTTCCATCCAATGTACAAAATTCCCATTTAAGGTAGATGATTAAAATCCAAGGTAGATGATTACCATCCAAGGTAACTGATTCCAATTCAATGTACATGATTCCCATTGAAGGTAGATAATTACCATCCATGGCAGATGATTCCCATACAAGGTAGATGATACCCATCAAAGGAAGATAAGTCTTATCCAATGTACTTAATTCCCATTTAAGGTAAATGATTACAATCCAAGGTAGATGATTACCATCCAAGGTAGAAAATTACCATCAAAAAGGTAGCAGATTAGCATCCATGGCAGATGATTCCCATCAAAGGTACATAATTACAATACAAGGTAGATGATTCCCATCCAAGGTAACCGATTCCAATTCAATGTACATGATTTCTATTCAAGGTAGATAAATAAATAGTTTCTAGAGTTGGTAAGGTTTAAATCTTTATAAAGATTTTTTTTATCTCCTAAAATATATTTTTTAGACATTTACAGCTAGACTTATAAATAGTTTTTAGAATCGGCTAATTGGAAATCTTTATCGCTGTTTTTATTCTCCTCAAATATATTTTTTAGCCCTCCAAAGTTAGTTAAATAATTATTTTCTAGAGTGGGATAGTTGAAGATATTTATAAAGCAGTTTTTAATCCCCAAAAATATCTTTTTTAGTCATCAACAGCCAGACGTATAAATTGTTTTTAGAGTGGGCTAGTTGATATTTGATTTCAAATCAGTTTTTAATCACCTCAAATTTATTGTTCAGCCCTCCAAAGCTGGATAAATAAATAGTTTCTAGAGTTGGATAGGATAAAACTTTATAAAGCTGTTTTTAATCTCCTCAAATATATTTTAGACATTTACAGCTAGACATATAATTAGTTTTTAGAATGGGCTATTTGAATATCTCTATCGCTGTTTTTATTATCATCAAAAATATTTTTTAGCCCTCCAAAGAAAGTTAAATAAATATTTTCTAGATTGGGCTAGGTTTAAATCTTTATAAAGCTGTTTTTATTCTCCTCAAATATATTTTTAAACATTCACAGCTACACATATAAATAGTTTTTACAATGGGCTAGTTGAAAATCTCTATCAATGGTTTTATTCTACTCAAATATATTTTTTAAGCCCCCCAAAGCTAGATAATAAAATAGTTTCTTTAGATGGCTAGGTTTAAATCTTTACAAACCTGTTTTTAATCTCCTAAAATAATTTTTTAGCCCTCCAAAGTTAGATAAATAAATATTTTCTAGAGTGGGCTAGGTGAAAATATTTATAAAGAAGTTTTTAATATACTCAAATCAATTTTTTTGCAATCCACATCTATACATATAAATAGTTCTAGAGTTGGCTAGTTGAAAATCTCTATCGCTGTTTTTATTCTCCTCAAACATATTTTTTAGCCCTCCAAAGTTAGTTAAATAAATATTTTCTAGAGTGGGAACGGTGAAAACACATATAAAGCAGTTTTTAATATACTCAAATATATTTTTTAGCCATCCACATCTAGACATATAAATTGTTTTTAGAGTGGCCTTTTTGATATTTTTTTCAAAGCAGTTTTTAATCACCTCAACTTTATTTTTCATCCCTCCAAAACTAGATAAATCAATAGTTTCTAGAGTTAGATAGGATTAAATGTTTATAAATATGTTTTTAATCTCTTAAAAATATTTTTTAGACATCCACAGATAGACATATAAATCGTTTTTAGAGTTGGCAAGTTGAAAATATCTATCGCTGTTTTTAATCTCCTCAAATTTATTTTTTAGACATGCCAATCTACATAAAAAATCATATTTAGAGTAGGCTAGGTTTACATCTTTATAAAGCTGTTTTTAATCTCCTCAAATATATTTTAGACATTTACAGCTAGACATATAATTTGTTTTTAGAATGAGCTAGTTGTATATCTCTTTCGCTATTTTTATTCTCCTCAAATATATTTTTAGCCCTCCAAAGTTAGTTAAATAAATATTTTCTACAGTGGGCTAGATTTAAATCTTTATAAAGCTGTTTTTAATCTCCTCAAATATATTTTTAGACATTCACAGCTACACATATAAATAGTTTTTAGAATGGGTTAGTTGAAAATCTCTATCGCTCGTTTTATTCTACTCAAATATATATTTTTTAGCCCCCCACAAAGCTAGATAATAAAATAGTTTCTTTATTTGGCTAGGTTTAAATCTTTATAAAGCTGTTTTTAATCTCCTAAAATATTTTTAGCCCTCCAAAGTTAGATAATTAAATATTTTCAAGAAATAGCTATGTGAAAATATTTATAAAACAGTTTTTAATATACTCAAATATATTTTTTGGCCATCCACATCTATATAAATAAATAGTTCTAGAGTGGGCTAGTTCAAAATATTTATAAAGCGATTTTAAATCTCCCAAAATATTTTTTTAAGACATCAACAGCTAGACGTATTAACTTTTTTTAGAGTGGGCTTGTTGATATTTTTTTCAAATCGGTTTTTAATCACCTCAAAATTTATTTTTCAGCCCTCCAAAGCTAGATAAATCAATAGTTTATAGAGTTGGCCAGGTTTAATTTTTTATAAATCTGTTTTTAATCTCCTAAAATATATACTTTAGTCATTAACATCTAGATATATAAATAGTTCCAAAGTGGTTTGTTGAAAATCTCTATCGCTGTTTTTATTCTCCTCAAATATATTTTTAGTACACCAAAGCTAGATAATAAAATTGTTTTTTAGTTGGCTAGGTTTAAATCTTTACAAAGCTGTTTTTAATCTCCTAAAATATTTTTTTAGCCCTCCAAAGTTAGATAAATAAATATTTTCTAGAGTGGGCTAGGTGAAAATATTTATAAAGCAGTTTTTAATCTCCTAAAATATATTTTTTAGCCATCAAAAGCTAGACGTATAAATTGTTTTTAGAGTAAGCTAGTTAATATTTTTTTCAAATCAGTTTTTAATAACCTCAAATTTATTTTTCAGCCCTCCAAAGCTAGATAAATAAATAGTTTCTAGAGTTAGTTACGTTTAAATCTTTATAAAGCTATTTTTTATCTCCTAAAATAATTTTTTTAGCCATCCACAGCTAGAAATATAAATAGTTTTTAGAATCAGCTAGTTGAAAATCTCTATCACGGTTTTTATTCTCCTCAAATATATTTTTTTAGCCCTCCAAACTTAGTTAAATAAATATTTTCTAGAGTGGGCTCGGAAAAAATATTTTTAAAGCAGTTTTTAATATACTCAAATATATTTTTTAGCCAGCCACATCTAGACATACAAATTGTTTTTAGAGTGGCCTTTTGATATTTTTTTCAAAGCAGTTTTTAATCACCTCAACTTTATTTTTCATCCCTCCAAAACTAGATAAATCAATAGTTTCTAGAGTAAACTAGGATTAAATTTTTATAAATCTGTTTTTAATCTCTTAAAAATATTTTTTAGACATCCACAGCTAGACATATAAATCGTCTTTAGAGTTGGCAAATTGAAAATCTCTATCGCTGTTTATAATCTCCTCAAATTTATATTTTAGACATGCCAACCTACATTAAAAAATCACTTTTAGAGTATGCTAGGTTTACATTTTTATAAATCTGTTTTTAATGTCCTCAAATATATTTTTGGACATTTACAGCTAGACATATAATTAGTTTTTAGAATGAGCTAGTTGAAAATCTCTATCGCTGTTTTTATTCTCCTCAAAAATATTTTTTAGCCCCACAAAGCTAGATAAATTTTCTTTAGTTGGCTAGGTTTGAATATTTATAAAGCTTATTTGATCTCCTAAAATTAATTTTTTTAGACATCAAAATCTAGATAAAAAATCATTTCTATAGTTGGTTAGGTTTAAATCTTTATAAAGCTGTTTTATATCTCCTAAAATTTATTTTTTAGACATCCACAGCTAGACTTATAAAAGTTTTTGGAATCGACTAGTTGAAAATCTCTTTCGCTGTTTTTATTATCCTCAAATATATTTTTTAGCCCTCCAAAGCTAGGAAAATAAATAGTTTCTAGAGTTGGCTAGGTTTAAATCTTTATAAAGCTAATTTGGTCTCTTCAAATTTATTTTTAGATATCAAAATCTAGATAAAAAATCATTTCTATAGTTTTTTAGATTTAAGTCTTTATAAATATTTTTTTATCTCCTAAAATTTATATTTTAGACATCCACAGCTAGACTTATAAATAGTTTTTAAATCGGCTAGTTGAAAATCTCTTTCGCTGTTTTTATTTCTTCAAATATATTTTTTAGCCCTGCAAAGTTAGTTAAATAAATATTTTCTAGAGTGGGCTAGGTTTAAATCTTTATAAAGCAGTTTTTAATCTCCTAAAATATTTTTTTAGACATTCAACGATAGACATATAAATAGTTTTTAGAATGAGCTAGTTGAAAATCTCTATCGCTGGTTTTATTCTCCTCAAATATATTCTTTTAGCCCCCCAAAGCTAGATAATAAAATAGATTCTTTACTAGGCTATGTTTAAATCTTTATAAAGCTTTTTTTATCTCCTAAAATATTTAATTAGCCCTCAAAAGTTAGATAAATAAATAATTTTTAGAGTTGGCTAGGTAAAAATATTTATAAAACAGTTTTTAAAATACTCAAACATATTTTTTAGCCCTCCAAACTTAGTTAAATAAATATTTTCTAGAGTGGGATCGGTGAAAATACGTATAAAGCAGTTTTTAATATACTTAAATATATTTTTTAGCCATCCACATCTAGACATATAAATTGTTTTTAGAGTGGCTTTTTTTATATTTTTTTCAATGCAGTTTTTAATCATCTCAACTTTATTTTTCATCCCTCCAAAACTAGATAAATCAATAGTTTCTAGAGTTAGCTAGGATTAAATGTTTATAAATATGTTTTTAATCTCTTAAAAATATATTTTAGACATCCACAGATAGACATATAAATCGTCTTTAGAGTTGGCAAGTTGGCTGTTTTTAATCTCCTCAAATTTATTTTTAGACATGCCAATCTACATAAAAAATCATATTTAGAGTAGGCTAGGTTTACATCTTTATAAAGCTGCTTTTAATCTCCTAAAATATTTTTAGCCCTCCAAAGTTAGATAATTAAATATTTTCTAGAAATAGCTATGTGAAAATATTTATAAAACAGTTTTTAATATACTCAAATATATTTTTTGGCCATCCACATCTATATAAATAAATAGTTCTAGAGTGGGATAGTTCTAAATATTTATAAAGCGATTTTAAATCTCCCAAAATATTTTTTTAAGACATCAACAGCTAGACGTATTAACTTTTTTTAGAGTGGGCTTGTTGATATTTTTTTCAAATCGGTTTTTAATCACCTCAAAATTTATTTTTCAGCCCTCCAAAGCTAGATAAATCAATAGTTTATAGAGTTGGCCAGGTTTAATTTTTTATAAATCTGTTTTTAATCTCCTAAAATATATACTTTAGTCATTAACATCTAGACATATAAATAGTTCCAAAGTGGTTTGTTGAAAATCTCTATCGCTGTTTTTATTCTCCTCAAATATATTTTTAGTACACCAAAGCTAGATAATAAAATTGTTTTTTAGTTGGCTAGGTTTAAATCTTTACAAAGGTGTTTTTAATCTCCTAAAATATTTTTTTTAGCCCTCCAAAGTTAGATAAATAAATATTTTCTAGAGTGGGCTAGGTGAAAATATTCATAAAGCAGTTTTTAATCTCCTAAAATATATTTTTTAGCCATCAAAAGCTAGACGTATAAATTGTTTTTAGAGTGGGCTAGTTAATATTTTTTTCAAATCAGTTTTTAATAACCTCAAATTTATTTTTCAGCCCTCCAAAGCTAGATAAATAAATAGTTTCTAGAGTTAGTTACGTTTAAATCTTTATAAAGCTATTTTTTATCTCCTAAAATATATTTTTTAGCCATCCACAGCTAGAAATATAAATAGTTTTTAGAATCGGCTAGTTGAAAATCTCTATCACGGTTTTTATTCTCCTCAAATATATTTTTTTAGCCCTCCAAACTTAGTTGAATAAATATTTTCTAGAGTGGGCTCGGAGAAAATATTTTTAAAGCAGTTTTTAATATACTCAAATATATTTTTTAGCCATCCACATCTAGACATATAAATTGTTTTCAAAGTGGCCTTTTTGATATTTTTTTCAAAGCAGTTTTTAATCACCTCAACTTTATTTTTCATCCCTCCAAAACTAGATAAATCAATAGTTTCTAGAGTTTGCTAGGATTAAATTTTTATAAATCTGTTTTTAATCTCTTAAAAATATTTTTTAGACATCCACAGCTACACATATAAATCCTTTTTAGAATTGGCATGTTGAAAATCTCTATCGCTGTTTTTATTCTCCTCAAAAATATTTTTTAGCACCACAAAGCTAGATAAATAAATAGTTTCTCTAGTTGTCTAGGTTTGAATCTTTATAAAACTTATTTGATCTCCTAAAATTAATTTTTTTAGACATCAAAATCTAGATAAAAAATCATTTCTAAAGTTGGTTAGGTTTAAATCTTTATAAAGCTGTTTTATATCTCCTAAAATTTATTTTTTAGACATCCACAGCTAGACTTATAAAAAGTTTTTAGAATCGACTAGTTGAAAATCTCTTTCGCTGTTTTTATTATCCTCAAATATATTTTTTAGCCCTCCAAAGCTAGAAAAATAAATAGTTTCTAGAGTTGGCCAGGTTTAAATCTTTATAAAGCTAATTTGGTCTCTTCAAATTTATTTTTAGATATCAAAATCTAGATAAAAAATCATTTCTATAGTTTTTTAGGTTTAAGTCTTTATAAATATGTTTTTTATCTCCTAAAATTTATTTTTTAGACATCCACAGCTAGACTTATAAATAGTTTTTAAATCGGCTATTTGAAAATCTCTTTCGCTGTTTTTATTTCTTCAAATATATTTTTTAGCCCTGCAAAGTTAGTTAAATAAATATTTTCTAGAGTGGGCTAGGTTTAAATCTTTATAAAGCAGTTTTTAATCTCCTAAAATATATTTTTAGACATTCAACGATAGACATATAAATAGTTTTTAGAATGAGCTAGTTGAAAATCTCTATCGCTGGTTTTATTCTCCTCAAATATATTCTTTTAGCCCCCCAAAGCTAGATAATAAAATAGATTCTTTACTAGGCTATGTTTAAATCTTTTTAAAGCTTTTTTTAATCTCCTAAAATATTTAATTAGCCCTCCAAAGTTAGATAAATAAATATTTTCTAGATTTGGCAAGGTGAAAATATTTATAAAACAGTTTTTAATATACTCAAACATATTTTTTAGCCCTGCAAAGTTAGTTAAATAAATATTTTCTAGAGTGTGATCGGTGAAAATAAGTATAAAGCAGTTTTTAATATACTTAAATATATTTTTTAGCCATCCACATCTAGACATATAAATTGTTTTTAGAGTAGCCTTTTTGATATTTTTTTCAAAGCAGTTTTTAATCACCTCAACTTTATTTTTCATCCCTCCAAAACTAGATAAATCAATTGTTTTTAGAGTTAGCTAGGATTAAATTTTTATAAATCTGTTTTTAATCTCTTAAAAATATTTTTTAGACATCCACAGCTAGACATATAAATCGTCTTTAGAGTTGGCAAGTTAAAAATATCTATCGCTGTTTTTAATCTCCTCAAATTTATTTTTTAGACTTGCCAATCTACATAAAAAATCATATTTAGAGTAGGCTAGGTTTACATCTTTATAAAGCTGTTTTTAATCTCCTCAAATATATTTTAGACATTTACAGCTAGACATATCATTTTGTTTTTAGAATGAGCTAGTTGTATATCTCTTTCGCTATTTTTATTCTCCTCAAATATATTTTTAGCCCTCCAAAGTTAGTTAAATAAATATTTTCTACAGTGGGCTAGATTTAAATCTTTATAAAGCTGTTTTTAATCTCCTCAAATATATTTTTAGACATTCACAGCTACACATATAAATAGTTTTTAGAATGGGTTAGTTGAAAATCTCTATCGCTCGTTTTATTCTACTCAAATATATTTTTTAGGCCCCCCCCCACAAAGCTAGATAATAAAATAGTTTCTTTATTTGGCTAGGTTTAAATCTTTATAAAGCTGTTTTTAATCTCCTAAAATATTTTTAGCCCTCCAACGTTAGATAATTAAATATTTTCTAGAAATAGCTATGTGAAAATATTTATAAAACAGTTTTTAATATACTCAAATATATTTTTTGGCCATTCACATCTATATAAATAAATAGTTCTAGAGTGGGCTAGTTCAAAATATTTATAAAGCGATTTTAAATCTCCCAAAATATTTTTTTAAGACATCAACAGCTAGACGTATTAACTTTTTTTAGAGTGGGCTTGTTGATATTTTTTTCAAATCGATTTTTAATCACCTCAAAATTTATTTTTCAGCCCTCCAATGCTAGATAAATCAATAGTTTATAGAGTTGGCCAGGTTTAATTTTTTATAAATCTGTTTTTAATCTCCTAAAATATATACTTTAGTCATTAACTTCTAGACATATAAATAGTTCCAAAGTGGTTTGTTGAAAATCTCTATCGCTGTTTTTATTCTCCTCAAATATATTTTTAGTACACCAAAGCTAGATAATAAAATTGTTTTTTAGTTGGCTAGGTTTAAATCTTTACAAAGCTGTTTTTAATCTCCTAAAATATTTTTTTAGCCCTCCAAAGCTAGATAAATAAATATTTTCTAGAGTGGGCTAGGTGAAAATATTTATAAAGCAGTTTTTAATCTCCTAAAATATATTTTTTAGCCATCAAAAGCTAGACGTATAAATTGTTTTTAGAGTGGGCTAGTTAATATTTTTTTCAAATCAGTTTTTAATAACCTCAAATTTATTTTTCAGCCCTCCAAATCTAGATATATAAATAGTTTCTAGAGTTAGTTACGTTTAAATCTTTATAAAGCTATTTTTTATCTCCTAAAATATATTTTTTAGCCATCCACAGCTAGAAATATAAATAGTTTTTAGAATCGGCTAGTTGAAAATCTCTATCACGGTTTTTATTATCCTCAAATATATTTTTTAGCCCTCCAAACTTAGTTGAATAAGTATTTTCTAGAGTGGGCTCGGAGAAAATATTTTTAAAGCAGTTTTTAATATACTCAAATATATTTTTTAGCCATCCACATCTAGACATATAAATTGTTTTTAAAGTGGCCTTTTTGATATTTTTTTTAAAGCAGTTTTTAATCACCTCAACTTTATTTTTCATCCCTCCAAAACTAGATAAATCAATAGTTTCTAGAGTTTGCTAGGATTAAATTTTTATAAATCTGTTTTTAATCTCTTAAAAATATTTTTTAGACATCCACAGCTACACATATAAATCCTTTTTAGAATTGGCATGTTGAAAATCTCTATCGCTGTTTATAATCTCCTCAAATTTATATTTTAGACATGCCAACCTACATAAAAAATCATTTTTAGAGTATGCTAGGTTTACATTTTTTTAAGCTGTTTTTAATGTCCTCAAATATATTTTTAGACATTTACAGCTAGACATATAATTAGTTTTTAGAATGAGCTAGTTGAAAATCTCTATCGCTGTTTTTATTCTCCTCAAAAATATTTTTTAGCACCACAAAGCTAGATAAATAAATAGTTTCTTTAGTTGGCTAGGTTTGAATCTTTATAAAACTTATTTGATCTCCTAAAATTAATTTTTTTAGACATCAAAATCTAGATAAAAAATCATTTCTATAGTTGGTTAGGTTTAAATCTTTATAAAGCTGTTTTATATCTCCTAAAATTTATTTTTTAGACATCCACAGCTAGACTTATAAAAAGTTTTTAGAATCGACTAGTTGAAAATCTCTTTCGCTGTTTTTATTATCCTCAAATATATTTTTTAGCCCTCCAAAGCTAGAAAAATAAATAGTTTCTAGAGTTGGCCAGGTTTAAATCTTTATAAAGCTAATTTGGTCTCTTCAAATTTATTTTTAGATATCAAAATCTAGATAAAAAATCATTTCTATAGTTTTTTAGGTTTAAGTCTTTATAAATATGTTTTTTATCTCCTAAAATTTATTTTTTATACATCCACAGCTAGACTTATAAATAGTTTTTAAATCGGCTAGTTGAAAATCTCTTTCGCTGTTTTTATTTCTTCAAATTTATTTTTTAGCCCTGCAAAGTTAGTTAAATAAATATTTTCTAGAGTGGGCTAGGTTTAAATCTTTATAAAGCAGTTTTTAATCTCCTAAAATATATTTTTAGACATTCAACGATAGACATATAAATAGTTTTTAGAATGGGCTAGTTGAAAATCTCTATCGCTGGTTTTATTCTCCTCAAATATATTCTTTTAGCCCCCCAAAGCTAGATAATAAAATAGATTCTTTACTAGGCTATGTTTAAATCTCTTTAAAGCTTTTTTTAATCTCCTAAAATATTTATTTAGCCCTCCAAAGTTAGATAAATAAATATTTTCTAGAGTTGGCAAGGTGAAAATATTTATAAAACAGTTTTTAATATACTCAAACATATTTTTAGCCCTGCAAAGTTAGTTAAATAAATATTTTCTAGTGTGATCGGTGAAAATAAGTATAAAGCAGTTTTTAATATACTTAAATATATTTTTTAGCCATCCACATCTAGACATATAAATTGTTTTTAGAGTAGCCTTTTTGATATTTTTTTCAAAGCAGTTTTTAATCACTTCAACTTTATTTTTCATCCCTCCAAAACTAGATAAATCAATAGTTTCTAGAGTTAGCTAGGATTAAATTTTTATAAATCTGTTTTTAATCCCTTAAAAATATTTTTTAGACATCCACAGCTAGACATATAAATCGTCTTTAGAGTTGGCAAGTTGGCTGTTTTTAATCTCCTCAAATTTATTTTTTAGACATGCCAATCTACATAAAAAATCATATTTAGAGTAGGCTAGGTTTACATCTTTATAAAGCTGCTTTTAATCTCCTAAAATATTTTAGCCCTCCAAATTTAGATAATTAAATATTTTCTAGAAATAGCTATGTGAAAATATTTATAAAACAGTTTTTAATATACTCAAATATATTTTTTGGCCATCCACATCTATATAAATAAATAGTTCTAGAGTGGGCTAGTTCAAAATATTTATAAAGCGATTTTAAATCTCCCAAAATATTTTTTTAAGCCATCAACAGCTAGACGTATTAACTTTTTTTAGAGTGGGCTTGTTGATATTTTTTTCAAATCGGTTTTTAATCACCTCAAAATTTATTGTTCAGCCCTCCAAAGCTAGATAAATCAATAGTTTATAGAGTTGGCCAGGTTTAATTTTTTATAAATCTGTTTTTAATCTCCTAAAATATATACTTTAGTCATTAACATCTAGACATATAAATAGTTCCAAAGTGGTTTGTTGAAAATCTCTATCGCTGTTTTTATTCTCCTCAAATATATTTTTAGTACACCAAAGCTAGATAATAAAATTGTTTTTTAGTTGGCTAGGTTTAAATCTTTACAAAGCTGTTTTTAATCTCCTAAAATATTATTTTTAGCCCTCCAAAGTTAGATAAATAAATATTTTCTAGAGTGGGCTAGGTGAAAATATTTATAAAGCAGTTTTTAATCTCCTAAAATATATTTTTTAGCCATCAAAAGCTAGACGTATAAATTGTTTTTAGAGTGGGCTAGTTAATATTTTTTTCAAATCAGATTTTTAATAACCTCAAATTTATTTTTCAGCCCTCCGAAGCTAGATAAATAAATAGTTTCTAGAGTTAGTTACGTTTAAATCTTTATAAAGCTATTTTTTATCTCCTAAAATATATTTTTTAGCCATCCACAGCTAGAAATATAAATACTTTTTAGAATCGGCTAGTTGAAAATCTCTATCACGGTTTTTATTCTCCTCAAATATATTTTTTTAGCCCTCCAAACTTAGTTGAATAAATATTTTCTAGAGTGGGCTCGGAGAAAATATTTTTAAAGCAGTTTTTAATATACTCAAATATATTTTTTAGCCATCCACATCTAGACATACAAATTGTTTTTAAAGTGGCCTTTTTGATATTTTTTTCAAAGCAGTTTTTAATCACCTCAACTTTATTTTTCATCCCTCCAAAACTAGATAAATCAATAGTTTCTAGAGTTTGCTAGGATTAAATTTTTATAAATCTGTTTTTAATCTCTTAAAAATATTTTTTAGACATCCACAGCTACACATATAAATCCTTTTTAGAATTGGCATGTTGAAAATCTCTATCGCTGTTTATAATCTCCTCAAATTTATATTTTAGACATGCCAACCTACATAAAAAATCATTTTTAGAGTATGCTAGGTTTACATTTTTTTAAGCTGTTTTTAATGTCCTCAAATATATTTTTAGACATTTACAGCTAGACATATAATTAGTTTTTAGAATGAGCTAGTTGAAAATCTCTATCGCTGTTTTTATTCTCCTCAAAAATATTTTTTAGCACCACAAAGCTAGATAAATAAATAGTTTCTTTAGTTGGCTAGGTTTGAATCTTTATAAAACTTATTTGATCTCCTAAAATTAATTTTTTTAGACATCAAAATCTAGATAAAAAATCATTTCTATAGTTGGTTAGGTTTAAATCTTTATAAAGCTGTTTTATATCTCCTAAAATTTATTTTTTAGACATCCACAGCTAGACTTATAAAAAGTTTTTAGAATCGACTAGTTGAAAATCTCTTTCGCTGTTTTTATTATCCTCAAATATATTTTTTAGCCCTCCAAAGCTAGAAAAATAAATAGTTTCTAGAGTTGGCTAAGTTTAAATCTTTATAAAGCTAATTTGGTCTCTTCAAATTTATTTTTAGATATCAAAATCTAGATAAAAAATCATTTCTATAGTTTTTTAGGTTTAAGTCTTTATAAATATGTTTTTTATCTCCTAAAATTTAATTTTTAGACATCCACAGCTAGACTTATAAATAGTTTTTAAATCGGCTAGTTGAAAATCTCTTTCGCTGTTTTTATTTCTTCAAATATATTTTTTAGCCCTGCAAAGTTAGTTAAATAAATATTTTCTAGAGTGGGCTAGGTTTAAATCTTTATAAAGCAGTTTTTAATCTCCTAAAATATATTTTTAGACATTCAACGATAGACATATAAATAGTTTTTAGAATGGGCTAGTTGAAAATCTCTATCGCTGGTTTTCTTCTCCTCAAATATATTCTTTTAGCCCCCCAAAGCTAGATAATAAAATAGATTCTTTACTAGGCTATGTTTAAATCTTTTTAAAGCTTTTTTTAATCTCCTCAAATATTTATTTAGCCCTCCAAAGTTAGATAAATAAATATTTTCTAGAGTTGGCAAGGTGAAAATATTTATAAAACAGTTTTTAATATACTCAAACATATTTTTTAGCCCTGCAAAGTTAGTTAAATAAATATTTTCTAGAGTGTGATCGGTGAAAATAAGTATAAAGCAGTTTTTAATATACTTAAATATATTTTTTAGCCATCCACATCTAGACATATAAATTGTTTTTAGAGTAGCCTTTTTGATATTTTTTTCAAAGCCTGTTTTTAATCACCTCAACTTTATTTTTCATCCCTCCAAAACTAGATAAATCAATAGTTTCTAGAGTTAGCTAGGATTAAATTTTTATAAATCTGTTTTTAATCTCTTAAAAATATTTTTTAGACATCCACAGCTAGACATATAAATCGTCTTTAGAGTTGGCAAATTGAAAATCTCTATCGCTTTTTTTAATCTCCTCAAATTTATTTTTTAGACATGCCAATCTACATAAAAAATCATTTTTAGAGTAGGCTAGGTTTACATCTTTATAAAGCTGTTTTTAATCTCCTCAAATATATTTTAGACATTTACAGCTAGACATATAATTAAATTTTAGAATGGGCTAGTTGTATATCTCTATTGCTGTTTTTATTCTTTTCAAATACATTTTTTAGCCCTCCAAAGTTAGTTAAATAAATATTTTCTAGAGTGGGCTAGATTTAAATCATTATAAAGATGTTTTTGATCTCCTCAAATATATTTTTAGACATTCACAGCTACACATATAAATAGTATTTAGAATGGGCTAGTTGAAAATCTCTATCGCTGGTTTTTTTCTACCCAAATATATTTTTTTAGCCCCCCAAAGCTAGATAATAAAATAGTTTCTTTAGTTGGCTAGGTTTAAATCTTTATAAAGCTGTTTTTAATCTCCTAAAATATTTTTTTAGCCCTCCAACGTTAGATAAATAAATATTTTCTCGAGTTGGCAAGGTGAAAATATTTATAAAGCAGATTTTAATATACTCAAATCTATTTTTTGGCCATCCACATCTATACATATAAATAGTTCTAGAGTGGGCTACTTGAAAATATTTATAAAGCAGCTTTTAATCTCCTAAAATATATTTTTAGCCATCAACAGCTAGACGTATAAATTGTTTTTAGAGTGGGCAAGTTGATATTTTTTTCAAATCAGTTTTTAATAACCTCAAATTTATTTTTCAGCCCTCCAAAGCTAAATAAATAAATAGTTTCTAGAGTTAGTTAGGTTTAAATCTTTATAAAGCTATTTTTTATCTCCTAAAATATATTTTTTAGCCATCCACAGCTAGACTTATAAATAGTTTTTAGAGTGTCCTTTTTGATATTTTTTTCAAAGCAGTTTTTAATCACCTCAAATTTATTTTTTATCCCTCCAAAACTAAATAAATCAATAGTTTCTAGATTTTCCTAGGATTAAATTTTTATAAATCTGTTTTTAGTCTCTTAAAAATATTTTATAGACATCCACAGCTACACATATAAATCGTTTTTAGAGTTGGCAAGTTGAAAATCTCTATCGGTGTTTTTAATCTCCTCAAATTTATATTTTAGACATGCCAACCTACATAAAAAATCATTTTTAGAGTGGGCTAGGTTTACATTTTTATAAATCTGTTTTTAATCTCCTCAAATATATTTTTAGACATTTACAGCTAGACAAATAATTAGGTTTTAGAATGGGCTAGTTGAAAATCTCTATCGCTGTTTTTATTCTCCTCAAATATATTTTTAGCCCTCCAAAGCTAGATAAATAAATGGTTTCTAGAGTTGGCTAGGTTTAAATCTTTATAAAGCTTATTTGATCACCTCAAATTTATTTTTTAGACATCAAAATCTATATAAAAAATAATTTCAATATTTGGTTAGGTTTAAATCTTTATAAAACTGTTTTTTATGTCCTAAAATTTATTTTTATACATCCACAGCTAAACTTATAAATAATTTTTAGAATGGGCTAGTTGAAAATCTCTTTCGCTATTTTTATTCTTCTCAAATATATTTTTAGCTCTGCAAAGTTAGTTAAATAAATATTTTCTAGAGTGGGCTAGGTTTAAATCTTTATAAAGCTGTTTTTAATCTCCTCAAATATATTTTTAGTTATTCAACGCTAGACATATAAATAGTTTTTAGAATGGGCTAGTTGAAAATCTCTATCGCTGGTATTTTTCTCCTCAAATATATTCTTTTAACCCCACAAAGCTAGATAATAAAATAGTGTCTTTAGTTGGCTACGTTTAAATCGTTATAAAGCTGTTTTTAATCTCCTAAAATATTTTTTTATCCCTCCAATGTTAGATAAATAATTATTTTCTAGAGTTGGCTAGGTGAAAATATTTATAAAACAGTTTTTAATATACTCAAATATATTTTTTGGCCATCCACATCTATATATATATATAAAGTTCTAGAGTGGGCTAGTTCAAAATATTTATAAAGCGATTTTTAATCTCCTAAAATATATTTTTTATCCATCAACAGCTAGACGTATTAATGTTTTTACATTGGGCTTGTTGATATTTTTTTTGGAATTTGGTTTTTAATCACCTCAAATTTATTTTTCAGCCCTCCAAAGCTAGATAAATCAAACGTTTCGAGAGTTGGCCAGGTTTAATTTTTTATAAATCTCTTTTTAATCTCCTAAAATATATACTTTAGTCATCCACATCTAGACATATAAATAGTTCCAAAGTGGGCTTGTTGAAAATCTCTATCGCTGTTTTTTTTCTCCTCAATAATTTTTTTTAGTACAACAAAGCTAGATAATAAAATCGTTTTTTTAGTTGACTAGGTTTAAATCTTTACAAAGCTGTTTTTAATCTCCTAAAATATCTTTTTAGCCCTCCAAAGTTAGATAAATAAATATTTTCTAGAGTTGGTTAGGTGAAAATATTTATAAAGCAGTTTTTAATATCCTAAATCATATTTTTTAGTCATAAACAGCTAGAAGTATAAATTGTTTTTAGAGTGGGCTAGTTGATATTTTATTTCAAATCAGTTTTTAATTACCTCAAATTTATTTTTCATTCCTCCAAAGCTAGATAAATCAATAGTTTCTAGAGTTGGCCAAGTTTAAATTTTTATTAATCTGTTTATAATCTCCTAAAAAATATTTTTTAGACATCCACAGCTAGACAAAAAAAACAGTTTTTAGAATGGGCTGGTTCAAAATCTCTATTACTGTTTTTATTCTCCTCAAATATATTTTTTAGCCCTTAAAATAAATAGTTTCTAGAGTTGGCTAGTTTTAAATCTATGTAAAGCTGTTTGTAATCTCCTCAAATATATTTTTAGGCATTTACAGCTAGACATATAAATTGTTCTAGAGTTGGCAAGTTGATATTTTTTTATAATCTTAGCTGCATGTCAGATGCATGTCTACAATTTTAGTTGCATGTTTACAATTTTAGTTGCAAGTCTACAACTTTAGTTGCATGTCTACAACTATAGATGCATGTCTACAACTTCAGAAGCATGTCTACAACTTTAGTTGCATGTCTACAACTTTAGATGCATGTCTACAATTTTAGTTGCATGTCTACAATTTTAGTTGCATGTCTATAACTTTAGTTGCATGTCTACAACTTTAGATGCAAGTCTACAACTTCAGAAGCATGTCTACAACTTCAGATGCATGTCTACAACTTCAGATGCATGTCTATCACTTCAGATGCAAGTCTACAACTTCAGATGCATGTCTACAATTTTAGTTGCATGTCTACAATTTTATATTCATTACTACAACTTTAGATTTATATCTACAACTTTAAATGCATGTCTACAACTTTTGTTGCATGTTAACAATTTTAGTTGCATGTCTACAACTTTAGATGCATGTCTACAATTTTAGTTTCATGTCTACAACTTAAGTTGCATGTCTACAACTTTAGATGCATGTCTACAACTTTAGATGCATTTCTACAACTTTAGATGCATTTCTACAACTTAAAGTTGCATGTCTACAATTTTAGTTGCCAGTCTACAACTTTATTTAAATGTCTACAATTTTAGTTGCATGTCTACAATTTTAATTGCATGTCTATAACTTTAGAAGCATGTCTACAATTTCAGATGCATGTCTATAACCTAAGCTGCATGTCTACAACTTCAGATGCATGTCTACAATTTTAGTTGCATGTCTACAACTTTGCATGTCTAAAAATTTAGTTGCATGTCTATAAATTTAGATTCATGTCTGCAACTTAAAGTTGCATGTCTACAATTTTAGTTGCATGGCTACAAATTTAGATGCATGTCTACAACTTCAGAAGCATGTCTATAAATTTAG
Source organism: Omphiscola glabra (assembly GCA_964017045.1). Classification (NCBI taxonomy): domain Eukaryota; kingdom Metazoa; phylum Mollusca; class Gastropoda; family Lymnaeidae; genus Omphiscola; species Omphiscola glabra. The sequence goes on along the minus strand of OZ024795.1, from coordinate 4,264,198 downwards.
ATGCATGTCTACAACTTTAAATGCATTTCTACAACTTAAGATGCTTGTCTACAACTTAAGATGCATGTCTACAACTTTAGATTCATGTCTGCAACTTAAAGTTGCATGTCTACAATTTTAGTTGCATGTCTACAACTTTAGATTCATATTTACAACTTTAGATTTATGTCTGCAACTTAAAGTTGTATGTCTACAATTTTAATTGCATGTCTACAACTTTAAATTTATGTCTACAACTTTAGATTAATGTCTACAACTTTAGTTTCATGTCTACAATTTTATTTGCATGTCTATAATTTTAGTTGCATGTCTACAATTTTAGTTGCAAGTCTACATTTTTAGTTGCATGTCTACAACTTTAGATGCATGTCTACAAATTTAAATTCATGTCTACAACTTTAAATTCATGTCTACAACTTTAGATTAATGTCTACAAATTTAGTTTCATGTCTACATCTTTAGTTGCATGTCTACAACTTTAGATGCATGTCTACAATTTAAGTTGCATGTCTACAATTTTAGTTGCATGTCTACAATTTTATTTGCATGTCTATAATTTTAGTTGCATGTCTAAAATTTTAGTTGCATGTTTACAACTTTAGATGCATGTCTATAATTTTAATTGCATGTCTACAACTTAAGATGCATGTCTACAACTTCAGATGCATGTCTACAAATTTAGATGCATGTCTACAACTTTAGATTAATTTCCGGAACTTTAGTTACATTTCTTCAATTTTAGTTGCATGTCTTTAACTTTAGTTGCATGTCTACAACTTTATTTGTATGTCTACAACATTAGTGCTGGGTGGCCGAGTGGTCTAAACTGAGCAAATCTCAAGTTGATGGTCTGGAGTTCAATCCCCGCCAAAGCCCAGTCAAGCAAACACACCACCAGCAGCCCGGGTGGATGGGACTCGTTAACCCTGGACGGCAACTCATCTAAGAGAAGGAAACTCTGAATTCAAACCCGGCGATGGAGTCCCGATAGGCTGATAACATTGATACAATGAAACATTCCGGCAACTTCCGGGTGGATGGGACTCGTTAACCTTGGACGGCAACTCATCTAAGAGAAGGCAACTCTGAATTCAAAAACCCAGGAGATGGGGAGATGGAGTTCACATGCGCCTAACTGGCAGCAGTGATGCCTCTCGAACATCGAACCTTGTAACGCGCTTCGAGCCTTTGGGGATTAAGCGTGATTTCTCAAATAAACTTCATTATTATTATTATTATTAGTTGCATGTCTACAATTTTAGTTGCTAGTCTACAACTTTAGTTTCATGTCTACAACTTCAGAAGCATGTCTACAACTTAAGATGCATGTATACAACTTCAGAAGCATGTCTACAACTTCAGATGCATGTCTACAACTTCATATGCATGTCTACAACTTCAGATGCATGTCTACAACTTCAGATGCATGTCTACAACTTCAGATGCATGTCTACATTTTTAGTTGCATGTCTACAACTTTAGATTTATGTCTACAACTTTAAATGCATGTCTACAACTTTTGTTGCATGTTAAAAATTGATTTGCATGTCTACAACTTTAGTTGCATGTCTACAATTTTTGTTTCATGTCTACAAGTTTAGATGCATTTCTACAATTTTAGATGCATGTCTACAACTTTAGATGCATGTCTACAACTTTAGATGCATTTCTACAACTTAAGATGCATGTCTACAACTTAAGATGCATGTCTACAACTTTAGATTCATGTCTGCAACTTAAAGTTGCATGTCTACAATTTTAGTTGCATCTCTACAACTTTAGATTCATGTCTACAACTTTAGATTAATGTCTACAACTTTAGATGCATGTCTACAATTTAAGTTGCATGTCTACAATTTTAGTTGCATGTCTATAATTTTAGTTGCATGTCTACAACTTAAGATGCATGTCTACAACTTCAGAAGCATGTCTACAACTTCAGATGCATGTCTACAACTTCAGATGCATGACTACAACTTCAGATGCATGTCTACAACTTCAGATGCATGTCTACAATTTTAGTTGCATGTCTACAATTTTAGTTGCATGTCTACAACTTAAGATTCATTTCTACAACTTTAGATTTATGTCTACAACTTTAAATGCATGTCTACAACTTTTGTTGCATGTTAAAAATTGATTTGCATTTCTACAACTTTAGTTGCATGTCTACAATTTTAGATGCATTTCTACAACTTTAGATGAATGTCTACAACTTTAGATGCATGTCTACAACTTTAGATACATTTCTACAACTTTAGATGCATTTCTACAACTTAAAGTTGCATGTCTACAATTTTAGTTGCATGTTTACAACTTTAGATGCATGTCTGCAACTTTAGTTGCATGTCTACAATTTTAGTTGCATGTCTTCATTTTAGGTGCATGTCTACAATTTTCTTTGCATGTCTACAATTTTAGTTGCATGTCTACAACTTTAGATCCATGTCTACAACTTTAGAGGAATGTCTACAACTTTAGATTCATATCTACAATTTTAGATGCATATCTACAACTTTAGATGCATTTTTACAATTTTAGTTGCATGTCTAAAATTTTAGTTGCATGTCTAAAATTTTAGTTGCATGTCTACAAATTTAGATTAATGTCTACAACTTTAGATTAATGTCTACAACTTTAAATGAATGTCTACACATTTAGATGCATGTCTACAACTTGAGATGCATTTCTACAACCTTAGATGCATGTCTACAACTTTAGATGCATGTCTACAATTTTAGATTCATGTTTGCATTTTAAAGTTGCATGTCTACAACTTTAGATTCATATCTACAACTTTAGATTCATGTCTGCAACTTAAAGTTGCATGTCTACAACTTTAGATGCATGTCTACATTTTTAGATGCATTTCTACAACTTTAGATGCATGTCTACAACTTAAGATGCATGTCTAAAACTTTAGATGCATGTCTACAACTTTAGTTGCATGTCTACAACTTTAGATGCATGTCTACAACTTGAGATGCATTTCTACAACCTTAGATGCATGTCTACAACTTTAGATTTATGTCTGCAACTTAAAGTTGTATGTGTACAATTTTAATTACATGTCTACAACTTTAAATTCATGTCTACAACTTTAGATTAATGTCTACAACTTTAGTTTCATGTCTACATCTTTAGTTGCATGTCTATAACTTTAGATGCATGTCTACAATTTATTTGCATTTCTACAATTTTATTTGCATGTCTTTAATTTTAGTTGCATGTCTACAAGTTAAGATGCATGTCTACAACTTCAGATGCATGTCTACAAATTTAGATGCATGTCTACAACTTTAGATTAATTTCCGCAACTTTAGTTACATTTCTTCAATTTTAGTTGCATGTCTTTAACTTTAGTTGCATGTCTACAACTTTATTTGTATTTCTACAACATTAGTTGCATGTCTACAATTTTAGTTGCTAGTCTACAACTTTATTTAAAGGTCTACAATTTTAGTTGCATGTCTACAATTTTAATTGCATGTCTATAACTTTAGAAGCATGTCTACAATTTCAGATGCATGTCTATAACTTTAGCTGCATGTCTACAACTTCAGATGCATGTCTACAAATTTTGTTGCATCTCTACAATTTTAGTTGCATGTCTACAACTTTGCATGTCTACAAATTTAGTTTCATGTCTACAAATTAGGTTCATGTCTACAACTTTAGATTCATGTCTGCAACTTAAAGTTGCATGTCTACAATTTTAGTTGCATGTCTACAACTTTAGATTCATATCTATAACCTTAGATTTATGTCTGCAACTTAAAGTTGTATGTGTACAATTTTAATTACATGTCTACAACTTTAAATTCATGTCTACAACTTTAGATTAATGTCTACAACTTTAGTTTCATGTCAACATCTTAAGTTGCATGTCTACAACTTTAGATGCATGTCTACAATTTAAGTTGCATGTCTACAATTTTAGTTGCATGTCTACAACTTTAGATGCATGTCTACAATTTAAGTTGCATGTCTACAATTTTAGTTGCATGTCTACAACTTCAGAAGCATGTCTACAACTTAAGATGCATGTCTACAACTTCAGATGCATGTCTACAACTTAAGATGCATGTCTAAAACTTTAGATGCATGTCTACAACTATAGATGCATGTCTACAATTTCAGATGCATGTCTACAACTTTAGATTCATGTCTGCAACTTAAAGTTGTATGTCTAAAATTTTAGTTGCATGTCTACAACTTTAAATTCATGTCTACAACTTTAACTTTATGTCAACAACTTTAGATGTATGTCTATAACTTTAGGTTCATGTCTACAATTTTAGTTGCATGTCTACAACTTTAGTTGCATGTCTACAACTTTAGATGTATGTCTACAACTTTAGCTGCATGTCTACAACTTCAGAAGCATGTCTACAATTTTAGTTGCATGTCTACAACTTTAAATTCATGTCTACAACTTTAAATTTATGTCAACAACTTTAGATGCATGTCTATAACTTTAGTTGCATGTCTACAACTTTAGTTGCATGTCTACAACTTTAGATGCATGTCTACAACTTTAGCTGCATGTGTACAACTTAAGTTGCATGTCTACAACTTTAGATGCATGTCTACAACTTTAGTTGCATGTCTATAACTTTAGAAGCATGTCTACAATTTCAGATGCATGTCTACAACTTTAGCTGCATGTGTACAACGTCAGAAGCATGTCTACAAATTTAGATTCATGTCTACAACTTTAGATCCATGTCTACAACTTTAAATGAATTTCTACAAATTTAGCTGCATGTCTACAACTTCAGATGCATGTCTACAAATTTTGTTGCATCTCTACAATTTTAGTTGCATGTCTACAACTTTGCATGTCTAAAAATTTAGTTTCATGTCTACAAATTTAGATTCATGTCTACAACTTTAGATTCATGTCTGCAACTTAAAGTTGCATGTCTACAATTTTAGTTGCATGTCTATAACTTTAAATTCATGTCTACAACTTTAGATTAATGTCTACAACTTTAGTTTCATTTCTACATCTTTAGTTGCATGTCTACAACTTTAGATGCATGTCTACAACTTTAAATGAATTTCTACAAATTTAGATGCATGTCTACAACTTTGGATGCATTTCTATAACTTTAGCTGCATGTCTACAACTTCAGATGCATGTCTACAAATTTTGTTGCATCTCTACAATTTTAGTTGCATGTCTACAACTTTGCATGTCTACAAATTTAGTTTCATGTCTACAAATTTAGATTCATGTCTACAACTTTAGATTCATGTCTGCAACTTAAAGTTGCATGTCTACAATTTTAGTTGCATGTCTACAACTTTAGATTCATACCTACAACTTTAGATTTATGTCTGCAACTTAAAGTTGTATGTGTACAATTTTAATTACATGTCTACAACTTTAAATTTATGTCTACAACTTTAGATTAATGTCTACAGCTTTAGTTTCATGTCTACATCTTTAGTTGCATGTCTACAACTTTAGATGCATGTCTACAATTTAAGTTGCATGTCTACAATTTTAGTTGCATGTCTATAACTTTAGATGCATGTCTACAATTTTAGTTGCATGTCTACAATTTTATTTGCATGTCTATAATTTTAGTTGCATGTCTACAACTTCAGAAGCGTGTCTACAACTTCAGATGCATGTCTACAAATTTAGAAGCATGTCTACAACTTCAGATGCATGTCTACAACTTCAGATGCATGTCAACATTTTTAGTTGCATGTCTACAATTTTAGTTGCATTTCTACATTTTTAGATTCATTTCTACAACTTTAGATTATTTCTACAACTTTAAATGCATGTCTACAACTTTATATGCATTTCTACAACTTTAGATGCATGTCTACAACTTTAGTTGCATGTCTATAACTTTAGTTGAATGTCTACAACTTTAGTTGCATGTCTACATTATTAGTTGCATGTCTACAATTTTAGTTGCCAGTCTACAACTTTATTTAAATTTCTACAATTTTAGTTGCATGTCTACAATTTTAATTGCATGTCTATAACTTTAGAAGCATGTCTACAATTTCAGATGCATGTCTATTACTTTAGCTGCATGTCTACAACTTCAGATGCATGTCTACAACTTTGCATGTCTAAAATTTTAGTTGCATGTCTACAACTTTGCATGTCTAAAATTTTGCCCCAGGCAGCATAAGATACGCCTAAGAATAAAGGAGTGAATTCAATAAAAAGAATTACCTTCTTTGTACATATATAACGGGGGTAGTAAGTTTACAAAATATATCAAAGCTCAACTCTGTCACATAACTGGGTCTTTAGACATTGACACGCACCTGAGCTCTCCTCGACTCAGCACACCTCACCGCAGCTCAGCTTACCTCAGCTCACCTCACCTCAGCTATAAATATATAATCTAAAGTAAGTTAATTTTAAAGCCATTGAACCGTGCTATTGAATATTTCAAAGTGTTTAACATTAACTGACCTACAAGTAAATTGCTATCAAATGGTATAAATTAATAATTTAAAACAATGTAAACAATTTTGATCTCAAACGAAAGAAATGGGATTTTTACTTAAAGAATGTTAATTTACATTTTGCACTAGAGAACTGAAAATATTTAATATTGGCAGTAAATCAAAATGCCAAAACATAAAATACAAAAACAAATCAGAAAGCACCGTTTGCTAGACGAGTAATAAGCCAGTCTGCTGCACGAAAGGTTTTATTCGATAAACAAACACAAAATGATTCCAATCCAGTATAAAACATCTTCCGTAGTCAGACTCTTGAAAAAATTACTCGCAAACCACGTTAACGCCCGTCTTGTCCAAAGTTAGGATAATATAACATTGGTTACATAACATTGGTTACATGAGAAAATAAATGTTACTGATATCTGGTGAAAGGGAGACAAACTCGTGTGTGTGTACAACAGAAACCATAAACAACCGCTCTGCAGGACGGATTGAACAAGGCCTCTTCATAGCCGACTACGCTGTGTAACAAGGCCTCTTCATAGCCAACTATGCTGTGTCACTTAGTGACGGATTGAACAACGCCTCTTCATAGCCGACTATGCTGTGTAACAAGGCCTCTTCATAGCAAACTATGGTGTGTAACAAGGCCTCTTCATAGCCAACTATGCTGTGTAACAAGGCCTCTTCATAGCCGACTATGCTGTGTAACAAGGCCTCTTCATAGCCAACTATGCTGTGTAACTTAGTGTAAGCCTTGGGTCCATACATCATTATCTCACCAGCTGACTAGCGCAACGATCATCAATCACGTTGTTTATTGGACAAATTGTCACGCGACATTATCTGTATGCACTGCAAATGGATGAGAGGTCACATTTCTAATGAACGATTGTCAACATTTCCAATGAATGATTGTCAACATTTCCATTGAATGATTATCAACATTTCCTTTGACTGTCGCAGTCATAGTTTGTAGTAATCTAAAATTGTCATTTAAGTTACTGGGGGTTCTTTTTCTCTCTCTATCTTCTCTCTCTTCTCTCTCTTTCTCTCTCTCTCTCTCTCTTTCTCTCTCTTTCTATTTTTCGTTCTATTTTTCTTTCTCTCTTCTCTTTCTCTCTCTTTTCTCTCTCTCTGTTTCTCTCTTTTCTCTCTCTTTCTCACTCACTCTCTCTCTCTCTCTCTCTCCATTTCCCTATCTGTCTTTAGATATATATATATACTCTAAACAAGTCAGATTTTATGGACAGTTACCATCATAAATCCGGTAGATCCTCTCAAAACAAAAAAAATTATTTATTTGCACTTTGGGATGCAACAAGATGATAGTTTGGCATATGATAATTACATGACATATGATAATTACATGGCATATCATGATTACATGGTAGATTATGTTATATACAAACCTTTATTGATGTCTATGACTCACATGGTTACAAACATAGTCTTTTTCTTGCAAAAAAATTCACATGACTACAAACATAGACTTATGAAGTCGATAATTTACATGCACAAAAAGACACACACACATATAACAACGGATACTATGTCTGGATATCAAGGACTTATTTGAAATCCGTGGTAAAATGTAAATTTTTTCGATGATGACCCCCCCCCCCTTTGCATAAGAAGTCATATGGGCTACATAACTGTAAATCTAAATTTTAAAACATAGTTTTAGGCATCACTTCAAACAGCGCCGATTTCCCTATCAAATAAATTTCAGAATAACTCCAGTTATTTTTATCCCAGAAACTGTATTATAATTAAAATCCGAATATTATGTATCTATATTTTGTAGACGCCCCTGACTCATTTGAAACCATTTAACGGTTAACAGCTGCATTGCTGTATAAAACATGACCTGAAAATCGACTCCCTTCAATTGCAGTTACGCAACAGGTGTCCCCATAAAATACATTTACATATGTAGAACAAATGGCGCATACTATTGATGACTTTAGGTGTACTATATGTGTTTGTATTTTAAGCCTCACATCACGGTCTTATGTTACGTTAGTTTCAAAGTTACGTTCTTTGGAATAGATAAAATATTAGCATTTGGGTGGATCTAATTTAGGTACTTAAATTTATGGCTAGACTAGAATCAATTTGTTAACTATTGGAAACTTTTGGGAAATATTGTGATTCTTGGGAACTATAAGGACAGCTGAAAATTGATAGAAGTGTTAGACGATTAAAATGTACTAACAAATTCTAATGGATTCTTCTGTAACAGACAATAACATTTAACTTTTATAAATTCTATAGAATTCTACTTCACCAAACCTTTGAAATGTTTTTTCCGGTTTTTTTTAGTAAGTAATCAACTGAATTAATATTGATCAGCAAATATACTTAATTACTATAATTTATTCTATTTCAATTTCTGATATTTGATTTAAAACTCAAATATGTTTATTAAAGGCTAGCTGATTTTTCTAAGGAAAAAAAAAAGGAAGAAACAAAAGAGAGGGAAAAAGAATAGTTATTCTCCCCTTACTTTCTCAAAGCGCTGGTATTTTCCTTTCAAGGCGCATCGCACGCTCAGCGGCGTGGAGAGTTGAAAAGTGTTTTGACGAAGCTTAGCCGCGAAATCCCATTTTTGAAATGTCCAAGGCTAGGGTGACTGAAAGACGCAAGCGGACAAAGACGTTGTTGAACGAGGTGGTGTGCAGGCCCGGCCCCCACATTAGAGCACGCGCATAGTCGATCGAACTCACTAGGATGTTGTGTTTCACCTGGAATTATATTTTATGACTCGGGCGTGGTCGCCCTGACAGATCCTGCATCACCGTCCGTGGTTTGTTGTCCTTCTAAAACAGATGTCGATATCAAAATGGCTTGTGTCGTGTTCTTGCGGTAGTCATAGTTGCCATAGTAGATGGTGTTTCGGTGCTTGAACGTGAGGAGAGTACCACTCAACACACTGACAATTTTCTCAAATAAGGTGAGTTGCTGCGTGTGCTGTGCCTTAGGCCTGGTGTGCTCGTAGTCTCAAACCCATTTCTTCTACGTTAATATAATCTCATAACTGGCGTATAACTGAATGATCTCTAGTGATTCTAAAAAGTGGCTTTTTTATGTAATGTAATAAAAGTTGATATGTAAGATGTACTTCTTGTTGAGTGTGGTAAAGGTATTAAACGTGTGTCGCTATGTTTAGTTAAATAGTTGCAGTGTGTCGCGAAATGTAGTTAATAGTGTTGTTTCAAAGTGTCGGAAGAAAAAAATGAATTAAAAACCGCCGTTGTAAAGGTGATCATTTAAAGGTCATCATTCTTTAAACTGTCTAAAAATTTAAAAAATAGAACATTGTGTCAGCCATAAATTCAGAAACACTGACTTCAATTTATGAAAAACTAACCCCAGAATTTTAGCTTCTCTACCTATTACTATGATTAAGACGGTTACTTAGAGATATTTAGTGGGTACAATCTGTCATAAAATGTGCTCTCAGTTCTTGTCAAATTATTCACATTTTACGTGAAAAAAAGTGTCATTTACTTTAAGTAATATTGTTACCAGTAGCTTATGTAAACTTTTTACCAGTAGCTCTTGTAATCTTGTTACAAGTACCTTATGTAACTTGTTACCAGTAGCTTATGTAACCCTGTGCTAAACGGATGTGGATCTAGAGAGTCAAAAACAAGCAGAATTCGAATAACGCAATTTCGCCGTGGTTTCGCATCCAACAAAAGCTAATATGTACATCCAACAAAAGGTGAGATGTACATACAACAAAAGCCAAGATGTACATCCAACAAAAGCTTAGATGTACTTCCAAAAAGCTAAGATGTACATCCAACAAAAGCTAAAATGTACATCCAACAAAAGTTAAGATGTACATCCAACAAAAGCTAACATGTACATCCAACAGAAGCTAACATGTACATCCAACAAAAGCTAATTGTACGATAACACCCGTCATAACACCCGTCATAACACCCGTCATAACACTTGTCATAACACCCGTCATAACACCCGTCATAACACCCGTCATAACACCCGTCATAACACCCGTCATAACACCCGTCATAACACGGGTAAACGTACAACTACTCTCCTAGTACCAACATAAATGTCTGTTTTTTACCTGTGCTTTATAATTATTAGATGGGTGTATGTATTGCAATATCCATAGAGTTTTTCTTCCGAGGATTTCTGTAAAGGTTTTCTTTAGAGGTTTTCTTTAGAGTTGGAGTCGCCAAGGAATATATCGACTATTGGGCATCTTTCAAATTTAGATCTATTCCTATTGATGATGCGAGGCGATGTGCCTGTTTAGTTTGGGGCATGGGTAGAAGCAGGAGACATGGATTTATTCTGACGACTTTTGACATGAATAGAAGGCGAACACAATCTGACATCAATAGATATTCATCTTTTAATCCTTGGAACAAATTTGTATTTGTCATTGCATGTGATCTCTCTCGTTCTTCATAAACAATTCAATGAGCCGTTGTGCTATCTCTATTTCTTCATGAACAATACAATGAGTCTTTGGGAATTTCCGTTTTAATTTTCTTCTCGCTTGACAAACTTTGATGGCGTCTGAAGGATGTATTTTAAGAGCACGGACAGTCTCAAAATACAAGTATATTTTTAAAGAATGACCTACTTAAAGCAAATTTAAAACCGGATCTGGGTATCAAACGTTCGCGTGCTTTTGAAGACCCCCCCCCCCCCCACCCTTATTTTTTCCACCTGCAAACCAATATGATAGTTTGTTTCTTTTCATGGTCACAACCTTGGGCCCTTAAGAAATCCAAGGCCCCCTGCTGTCTTAGATGTTCAAGGCCTGTGTAACGGCCGCGGTCTTGACGCTATGTTCACATGGGTTATTTGCAGTACAGTCATTTATTTTGTTTTATAGTAAAGTATCCTGCGAGGACCTTAGTAATGTGAACAAAATTTGTCTCTGTACTTACCATAAGCTGTATGTCACATTCATGAGTGGTATTGTGATTAGAATTAGAACACGCAAATCTACCTTGTTTTGATTAGTTTGAGATTTTCTATTTTGATATTATGCAAATTGTATTTATCTTATTGTTTAATTGAGACTGACCTTATATTTTTGTAGAAATAAACAATTAACTACTTTTAAGTATCTGTGACTACAATTTTGATGATGTTGTGCTTTAGTTTATAAGACAATTTCTGTGGATACATGGATTTATTCAAGAATTTGATGCTAACATTGGAGAAATTAAAGCAGTTCAAGAAGTCCATGTTGCTTAGATTCCAACTGATTTGAATTCCATAAACCTCTGGAAAAATGAAAACTATATTCTTTTAGTGTACCAACCCGGCGATTTAATGATTGCTTTATTCAAGTGCCGTTTATACAAGTGCTATTTATACAAGGCCATTTATACAAGTATTCCAAGTGTCATTTATACAAGTGCCATTTATACAAGTGTCATTTTATACAAGTGCTATTTATACAAGTGCCAATTATACAAGTATTACAAGTGCCATTTATACACGTGCCATTTAGGTAACGTTTCCAGGCCTCCCTCCCCAATTACATCTGATGGTTTCTCATCATAACGTCTGACTCCACTGCTCATTCGTGAACATACAAAACAAGAAAGTTTTTTTAATCTAGTTTCAAACTGTTGGTCAATCAGTTGTTTTTTTTTAATTCCTTGCTCGTGAAATTTATGTTTAAGGATGGATAGTCACGCCTATTTATAGAATCATGAAATAATGCAACATCTGGAGCAGTCTAACTTGTGTTGACAGCGGTGAATACTGAGAGGCACATTTACAAAGGAGGTGTACAGTTTAAATATGATAGCAAACTAATAGTATAGTATTAGAATAGTATACGCCTCTGTATGCTCCTCCCAGATCAACTCTTTCACATAGTTAATCCAATATGTATGCTCTTCTCAGTCCAGCCCATCACCATAATTAATCCAATATGTATAGTCCTCACAGACCAACCCTTCACCATAGTTAATCCAATATGTATAGTCCTCACAGACCAACCAATCACCATAGTTAATCCAATATGTATAGTCCTCACAGACCAACCAATCACCATAGTTAATCCAATATGTATAGTCCTCACAGACCAACCAATCACCATAGTTAATCCAATATGTATAGTCCTCACAGACCAACCCTTCACCATAGTTAATCCAATATGTATAGTCCTCACAGACCAACCAATCCCCATAGTTAATCCAATATGTATAGTCCTCACAGACCAACCAATCACCATAGTTAATCCAATATGTATAGTCCTCACAGACCAACCAATCACCATAGTTAATCCAATATGTATGCTCCTCCTAGGCCAACTCATCTCCATAGTTAATCCAATATGTATGGTCCTCCCAGACCAACACATCCACATAGTTATTTCCTAGGTCCCCGTTCTAACAATTTTTCCTGTTCTTTGAAACAGTGCGGTCGTAAAGCTGGCAAAACCAACTCAAAACTTGTGGGCGGTGTTAACGATAAAACATAACAAAAACATCTGTAACATCTGCAGACAGGTCAGTTGTACTGAGACGTATGTGACAAGGGCATGTGATCACCTGGGCGTAAGCTGATGATGTCTTTTACCAGTCCCCTCTCCCTTCACGTGAGTCACGATCACAGCTGTCATGCTAAAATAAGCATTTATAAAGCACGCACGTCACATCGGGTCTGGGGATAACTAATCTCTACAACGGATTATTGAAATTATAAAATATTATACAAGAGACCTGGAACTGTATGCCATTTAAATTGCTGGAGTAGGTAAATGTTTAGCCTAAGCCTTAAAAATAACACCACTTAAAATATCACAAACTCAAATACCCCCAGTTAAAATAGCACTAATTAAAATATCACCGATTGTTTGCGCCGGGTGAGAATCAGAAACCAAACGTGATGCAGATATGGTTAAAATGATGACAAAAGAGAACTCACAAAGTGGTCAAAACTCACGCAAGTTGTTTGTGACTTTGTAGGTATTTCATTTGTCAGAGCTGGCTCATTAATATGTTTCTACGGTACGTCTGGATCTTTAACAGTGTTACAAAGTATTTTGTTTGAATAGATCACCGAAGAGAGCCAATTAAGTCAACATGAAAATGGTAAACAAAATAGATGTCTGGAAATAGTAGAACAGTGTGTTTGAAAACGTGACATGACAATCAAACGAACTTTTCAGCCAGAAGTCTTCACCAGCAGACTAAACAACAAGAAACTAAATAGAATAAGCACAACTGAACTTAGCTTATCAGCAGCGGGAATAGTATAATAATGGTTGCAGGAAGTTGTCTAAAACCAAAACCTGATTGCAGGAAGTGAAATAAACTTGGGAAATAATGGTAAATTTTCTTAATTAAATTGGGAAAATATATCTTAAAATAGAAATGGGGGGAAATAGAGGAATGCCATCAGAGAGTATTTGTTGGATTCATCTGGAGACATGGTACTAAAAATATGAATGGATTTGTTTTCATTATTCACTTTAGATGTTATATTGGTTAAAACAGATGAACTTATTGTCTTGATAGGTGAACTTACTGTGCCTTTGTGTTCATATCCGTAAATATTGGATGAGACAGGAGATTGCTTATTTTGTTAAATAATAATACGAAGATGTTCAGGGAATATGTTGTCTTCTGCTCGTCTCTGTTATAAATAGGAGCAGCATCTTCGGCAAACAATCATATATTATACATATATCATTGAGAACAGGGCCTGCCTTAGGCCATTGCAACCTATGCGGCCGCAATGGGCCCCGCACTTTCATAGGCCCCGCCCTGAATTTATTTTCTAATACAAAATCTTACCTTTCACTTATCCTTATCCTCTACCCAAAATGGGCCCCGCGCAGTACGTTTCGCATAGAGCCCCGCAATTGTTAGGGTCGGCCCGGATTGAGAATTATACATTTAAAGCCCTCCTTGATGGTCTATGAGGGAAGTACATTTGTTTAGTTTCCAGTAAATTAGGTAAGTTTACCATGCTTATTTTATGCCATGGTTCATGCTGTGAAGGTGAATTACTTATTTTCATGATGCTAGTTCCTCCTTCTATGGTGGCACAGTTTCGTTGGCTCCTCACTTAGCTTCTGTTCTCATTTTATTCCAATCCATTATTTAACTCTCACAAAGAATTAAGAATTCATTTTATGTTAAAAGGTGCTATAAAGTTAGTCCCAATGTTGTTCACGCAACACTCTCCTTCGTGCTCCGACACTCTCCTTCGTGCTCCGACACTCTCCTTCGTGCTCCGACACTCTCCTTCGTGCTCCGACACTCTCCTATGTGCTCCGACACTCTCCTTCGTGCTCCGACATTCTCCTATGTGCTCCGACACTCTCCTTCGTGCTCCGACACTCTCCTATGTGTTCCGAAACTCTCCTATGTGCTCTGACACTCTCATTCGTGCTCCGACACTCTGCTATGTGCTCCGACACTCTCATATGTACTCCGACACTCTCCTTCGTGCCTCGACACTCTCCTTCGTGCTCCGACACTCTCCTTCGTGCTCCGACACTCTCCTATGTGCTCCGACACTCTCCTTCGTTCTCCGACATTCTCCTATGTGCTCCGACACTCTCATATGTGCTCCGACACTCTCCTTCGTGCCTCGACACTCTCCTATGTGCTCCGACACTCGCCTTTCCTAATCCACAGTTTAACCTTTGACCACCCAAATCATCTCTGAGCTCACGATCAGTCCCAAAAGGGAGACAAATCCTTAACCACTATACTGCTTTATCAGCCCAGACCTGCACAAATATCAACATCAAAACGTCGAAAGCGTCCATTATTTCGAGCCTAAATTCAATTTCGCTCCTTACTCTTTAATTTTTCGCCTGATGAAAACCAAAACCAATTTGTCCAGCAATGTTGTAATTCTACAAAATGATGTAATCATTCCTGCCGTTAGCTTTCACTATCTCATTGACATTTCCTATGAATCTGAAGACAATGGTGTTTTTTTTTAAAAGTGATACGCTCCATAAATTAATTAGACACGAACAATCTGTGTCAATATAACTATATATATTAAGCTTTAGCTATAATTTTACATTATACATAAGTAGACGTTTCGGCACATGCCTTTATCAGTACAACAAAAACAAAACATTTAAATAAGTATTTATTAAATTTCCATAATAGAGGTGAACATTTGTTACATGCATTTTACTATACTTTCAGGTATAATAATTTATAATCTCATGAATTTTCATTTTTTAAATTTTCTATTTGATGTGCTCGTAGAAATAATAGTCACGTCAACGCCTTTCGAAACGACCCCAGAACTTGTCGACAGTATTTACACAGCTAAATAGATTTACCTTTCACTTGAATTCTTTAACGAAACTTGTCTACTCTCTACATTATCTCTCCCTCTGCTGCTTGACCTCTGACCCTGACACTTGACCTCTGGCATCTGAGTTCATTCTATCCCTTAATCCTTGTAGACCAAATACCCCAACCCCCATTTTTGACACATGTCGCAAATGATCATTGCACTGGACGTGGCAATATCAAGGACACATCATGTGTGACTACACACTGGCGATAAGGTGGTTCAATTTCAATACCAATTATGAACATCTGATGTCAGATTTAGAGTGGACATTCACAAAAAAAAAAAGCTTTATTGAAAGTTCATGAACTACCTAAGACTTTATTGAAAGTTCATGAACTAACTAAGACCTCATTGAAAGTTTATGAACTACCTAAGACTTTATTGAAAGCGCATGAACTACCTGAGACTTCATTGAAATTTCATGAACTACCTAAGACTTTATTGAAAGTTCATGAACTACCTAAGACCTCATTGAAAGTTCATGAACTACCTAAGACTTCATTGAAAGTTCATGAACTACATATGGCTTAATTTAAACTGATTCAACTAAAATGTTCGTTGTTTACATTGTTAAGCCTGGAGCCAGGGAAATTGTCGGAGTCTTGTCAACAAGCCGACACAAACCATTTGAATCTGAGCTCTGAGTCAGCTAACAACTCTGTCGTTCTGTGTTCGATCGTTCACCCTGAGCTCTGAGTCAGCTAACAACTCTGTCGTTCTGTGTTCGATCGTTCACCCTGAGCTCTGAGTCAGCTAACAACTCTGTCGTTCTGTGTTCGATCGTTCACCCTGAGCTCTGAGTCAGCTAACAACTCTATCGTTCTGTGTTAGATTGTTGACCGATTTCTCAATATGAATTCTTTTGCGCAACTGCCGTATTAACTGAAATTTTACTGACAACAAAGGTCCAAAAGGAAAGACAAAAATTTATGTAAACAACTAATTAGGATGTCTAAAAACGTGATCTATGTAGCAACCATGTGAATTCAGCTGCTAGCAAATAATGGTAGCGTTTTGCTTTTTTTTCTTTGGTTTTTTACATTTGAATCTAAAAAATTCTTTAAAGCAAAACCGTATTTCAGACGAGAGAATTTTATACGAATGATAATCGAACTACATAATCTTGTGGTATAATCATGATCGAACTATATAACCGTGTGGCATAATCATAATGCCACCCCGTGTGTTTGTAAACAAAGAATGATTCTGTAGACCTCTCCACGCCGTCAGTTAAACAAATACTTGTGTCGGTAGAGGACGTCTAAACCCTTGAGTCACGTGATCTGAGCAGTAGTTTACGTATTTCTCTGAACGTAGTTCATGTTTCTGAACGTAGTTCATGTTTCTGAACGTAGTTAATGTTTCTAAACGTAGTTCATGTTTCTACACGTAGTTAGTTAATGTCTCTGAACGTAGTTCATGTTTTTGAACGTAGTTCATGTTTCTGAACGTAGTTAATGTTTCTAAACGTAGTTCATGTTTCTACACGTAGTTAATGTCTCTGAACGTAGTTTATGTTTCTGAACGTAGTTCATGTTTCTGAACGTAGTTCATGTTTCTGAACGTAGTTCAGAAATCTGAACGTAGTTCATGTTTCTGAACGTAGTTCATGTTTCTGAACGTAGTTAATGTTTCTAAACGTAGTTCATGTTTCTACACGTAGTTAATGTTTCTACACGTAGTTAATGTCTCTGAACGTAGTTCATGTTTCTGAACGTAGTTCATGTTTCTGAACGTAGTTCGTGTTTCTGAACGTAGTTCATGTTTCTGAACACATTTAGCATTCATATTGCACCGACCGGCTACATTGAAATACCTTCGTAAAACTACTACATAAATTCTAAAGTTTTAACAAAAAAATAACACGGTTATTTAGCATCTTACTGTTACATAAAAGAGCTTTTTAACTCGCTTTGACAGAAGCAGGCATACACATAACACTATAATCTGATAATAACTGAAACAATTAATATTATAATCTGATAACGGAAATTCCAGTTATCGTTTAACATCTTTATTTTTAACTAAACACTGCTGCTATAATGATTTATAACTCTGCGGCTCACTTCCCAAACAAAGCTATTTTGGCCATATAATGATGGCCTTATTTTTTTTTAAGCGTTCTCTCGGGACTGTTTAGTAACTTCGAAGATTTAAAATATTTACACCAAGTCACGGATTTCTTTCGACGACCCTGTCACCGACCATCGCCTGACCAAGATGCTTAAGTCGTCAAGACAACCCAGGAATCATGGGACAGGTCCGAATCTGACAGCGTATCCGTATCAGTTAACATTGTTCAACAAAATCAATAGCGAGGAAATTTCATCCCGTGGAGTAATGGAGCGTGGGATTCGATGCTTTTACGGAGGTTCTCAAACAATGAGGCTTAACCCAGATGATGCTAAAACAAATGTATATAAATATAAGTGGCGGGGTCACAAGTTTTGAAGATACTGGCCTCATACTCTTAAGGGTGTTTCAACCTATTTGCTTAGAGTACTGCCCTTTCATAAAGTAAACACGGCAACGTGGTGACATGGTGACATGGTGACACCGTGACGTGGTGACACAGTGACACGGTGACATCGTGACACGCTTTTGTTACCCGGATGAGATCCGCCTATGTATCACGTTGTCAAAGAAATTTTAAGTTGTATTAAAATAATTCACAGTGACTTTTGTACATAGTCACTCATTTCTTTCAAGTATTTTCTCTCCAGTCAATCAAATGACACAAAGATGTTGCCCCAATCCTAGTAGAAGCCTCAATGTAAGTGTTGCCCCAATCCTAGTAGAAGCCTCAATGTAAGTGTTGCCCAAATCCTAGTAGAAGCCTCAATGTAAGTGTTGCCCAAATCCTAGTAGAAGCCTCAATGTAAGTGTTGCCCAAATCCTAGTAGAAGCCTCAATGTAAGTGTTGCCCCAATCCTAGTAGAAGCCTCAATGTAAGTGTTGCCCATCCTAGTAGAAGCCTCAATGTAAGTGTTGCCCCAATCCTAGTAGAAGCCTCAGTATAACGAGCAAACACGTGTACACTGTCTTTAAGTCATCGAGTTTTAATGTATTAAGTCACATCTTTATATGACGACCAGTAATGAGTGTGTTTGTGTGTCTGACTGACGGTGTGCGTGTGTGTGGTTAGGTGCTGTGTGAAGCATGCTGAGAAAACTAATGGGCCACAACAATGCCATCTCAGAGCAGACGATATTGACACCTTGCTGAGAGTGTCAAATTTGCATGTGGAACAAATAGTTTGTGCGCGTCATAAATGGTCATTCCTTTTAAAAAACAATCCGTCCTGTGATGGTCACTCCATTACAGGATTCGCAAAGGTCAGGCACCCCAGGGGCGGGGATGACATATATGGCACTTGTCAGGGGCCCGAGACTAGATAAAGGGCCCACAATTTTTTGTTCTCGAAAGGGGCCCGAACTCTGTCAGCTGCGTGGGGCCCACAATTTGCTGGGTGCTGGCTTTCAACGGTAACAAATCTTCGTGGTTTAAGTAACGACTAGAGACCTGGAAGGCTATTGGTGCGTAGAGATGTATGGGTTTGTTTTCTGAGTGGGGGTGGGGGGTGGGGGGGGTGCAGGGGAATAATGAAATAAACAAGTAGTAATGTTGTTTAAACAGAAAACTTCTTTACAAAACTAAACCAGCAGACACAGATTCAAACAACATTCTCCCAGGTGTCAGATCCTATGATCAACGCAGGGGTCAGTTCCTATGAACAACTCAGGGGTCAGTTCCTATGATCAACGCAGGGGTCAGTTCCTATGATCAACGCAGGGGTCAGTTCCTATGATCAACTCAGGGGTGAGTTCCTATGATCAACGCAGGTGTCAGATCCTATGATCAACGCAGAGGTCAGTTCCTATGATCAACTCAGGGGTGAGTTCCTATGATCAACGCAGGGGTCAGTTCCTATGATCAACTCAGGGGTCAGTTCCTATGATCAACTCAGGGGTGAGTTCCTATGATCAACTCAGGGGTCGGTTCCTATGATCAACTCAGGGGTCAGTTCCTATGATCAACGCATGGGTCAGTTCCTATGATCAACTCAGGGGTCAGTTCCTATGATCAACTCAGGGGTCGGTTCCTATGATCAACTCAGGGGTCGGTTCCTATGATCAACTCAGGGGTCGGTTCCTATGATCAACTCAGGGGTCAGTTCCTATGATCAACGCAGGGGTCGGTTCCTATGATCAACTCAGGGGTCAGTTCCTATGATCAACTCAGGGGTCGGTTCCTATGATCAACTCAGGGGTCAGTTCCTATGATCAACGCAGGGGTCGGTTCCTATGATCAACTCAGGGGTCAGTTCCTATGATCAACTCAGGGGTCGGTTCCTATGATCAACTCAGGGGTCAGTTCCTATGATCAACTCAGGGGTCGGTTCCTATGATCAACTCAGGGGTCGGTTCCTATGATCAACTCAGGGGTCGGTTCCTATGATCAACTCAGGGGTCAGTTCCTATGATCAACGCATGGGTCAGTTGCTATGATCAACTATTCCATTTAGAATCGCTAAGTCTCCAATGTCAGACGTAAGTTAGGATGGTTGGCTTAAAACAAAGAAGCATGTTACGTTGGGTAACAAGGGTTTGGTTATTGGCTAACATTGGCATGAGACCTCGGCCACCAGTCACAAGATGACCGATAATGATATAAGTAACACTGTACCCTGACCCATATGACATGTTCTGATGTCAAAACCAACACGTGTTTTCGTTTTAATTTTTCCACCTCAAAACGCCATTATGCAAACGCAAAATATAAAGGCGAATTTAATATTTTATGAAAAAGCGTTGAAAAAATAAATTCTCCTTTCCCTACATTAAAATTATTCCAAACCTTGATCGTGAGTCTGGCATTATGTAAGTCATTATCTCATATGACTGCAGTCATTTTATTGCTCTCATCTTACAGCTGAGAGTCGAACAATTGTTCTCACTCACAGTCCTTCCCAAGACACAGTTTTTCTCAAGGTGCATCGCATTTACCCACGGGCACGGAGACAAATTTATTTTTCATTGGCTCTCATTGCTCAGGTAATCAAAGTACCACAATGTGTGTGACGTGGAACACAAGTCATCAGTCATTCAATCTCCTGGTGTTTTGTCAACATGGACGCCTCGGGCTGCTACACGAGCCAAATGAAGTGTCTCTTCTTGACCCCGGGCCACTGTCTATTTTTCTATAATCGCCCCCCTTGTCCCCAGGTCAACAAGTAGCAAGTGGACATACCGTTTGACCACGATGCTAGGCAAACTGTTTGTGACATCCTTGCCAAAGTTCAAACACAATGTTTTGCTGTCCTCGTTTCGATGTCTGTGGCATGCCAGAAAAATCACTGAAAAAAGGCAAAATTTGGTTTTAAGGCTATTCAAAACTTCTTCTTCCCTTTCTGTCGCTAAATTATCTCTATAACGATCCTGATACGGTCACAATGTTTTGTACAAATTCAAACATCATATGCATACTGAATTATGGTACATCCGCTTGTGTCGATGTCTTACAAAGTTTTATGGGTGACAAGATTCATACAAATACAATGAATTGTCTGTATGAGCAATATTTAAAAAAAAAAAAATTGTATTTAGATTAAAATGTTCCTCCATTTTTTAAAATGTCTATAAAATCATATACCAAATTTTTTTATTATTATTTATCATATTTTTTTAGTAGTAACTATAAAAAGAAGTTTAGTTTTCAATGATTCTTTGCAAATGTAATATTCTCTAGAGAGAAGAAAAAGCAGCTATAAATATATAGTTTTTCTACTCTATCTCTCTTCCATCGTTCAATAGTTGTTATAAGACTCAAGGTTGTTGTTACACTCAAGGGGGTTGTAAATTTCTTTTATTACATGGGGCTTTTTAAAAAGAAAGATTCTCAAGCAGCCCACGGTTACGTAAGCATGGGAATAGAGCTGTATAATCATTTTAATAGTACTATACATCAGTTTTCTGTGTACGGATTCTTGTCTGAACGTTTATATTTATGATTGTTTGCGTCAAAATTCTTCAAAATCGTTGATACTTTTTGATTCCAAACATTATCAATAAATCATAAATAAAACAGTGACTGAATCATAGACTCCGAGTTTTAGACTTAATCATAGACTCCGAGTTTTAGACTTAATCATAGACTCTGAGTTTTAGACTTAATCATAGACTCCGAGTTTTAGACTTAATCATAGACTCCGAGTTTTAGACTTAATCATAGACTCTGAGTTTTAGACTTAATCATAGACTCCGAGTTTTAGACTGAATCATAGTTTCTGAGTTTTAGACTTAATCATAGACTCCGAGTTTTAGACTTAATCATAGACTCCGAGTTTTAGACTTAATCATAGACTCCGAGTTTTAGACTTAATCATAGACTCTGAGTTTTAGACTTAATCATAGACTCCGAGTTTTAGACTGAATCATAGTTTCTGAGTTTTAGACTTAATCATAGACTCCGAGTTTTAGACTTAATCATAGACTCCGAGTTTTAGACTTAATCATAGACTCTGAATCAAAGACTCAATCAAAGACATCGTGTCAAATACAATCCTCAATAGAAACCGAGTCAAAGACTCATTCATGGGCTCCGAGTCAAAGACTCATTCATAGAGGTCGAGTCAAAGGCTAAATCATAGACTCCGAACCAAAGACTCAATCCTAGACAAAAATTCAAAGCGTCAATCATAGACTCTAATTCAAAGACTCAATAAGACTCCAGGTCAAAGACTCATTAACAGACTCCGAGTCAAACTTCGCCGCATAATTTAAACATGTGATTATTCATGATGAATTGATCAAACCATTCACTCCAACCTTGCAAATGATCAAATTATTATTTGATCTGAATTCGATTTATCTGAATTGTTGGCGACCGTAACTTAACGTTAGACTTGGCGACAGGTGCACGCCATCTCAGACTTAAAGTATGTAAGGAAACTTTTCGCTACATCAGGTCACACAATAGCCTCTTTCTTTTCTTCTTCTTAACTTGTGAATAACATTTGACTCCGGCGTAGTTGCACATTTCCGGTCAGAGCGTGACAGCTGGATTTACTACAGCAATGTTTGCTAAAGGGAGGTAATGGTTACAGGAAATTTGATCGAAAGAAATTTCGTCGACGGAAAAATTTATCGACGGAAATTTGGTCGAATCTTTTTTTCAGTTCACAAATTAAAATTTTCGTCAAATTTCTTTTTGAACACACTATACTATATAGTAAAACAACAATAACTCGAAGTCAGTTAAAGGTAAAGTTAACACAAAATTTTGTTGAGTTTCAAGTGAGTTAAAAGTATAGTAAACACAAAAGTTTGTTGAGTTAAAAGTAATTTGTGTTATAGATCTCATGACAGAAGTCACGGACCCAAACAGCATTCATACTACCAACAGTGATTCTCATCCCCTTAACGGTAAATTCCTGACAATAATGTCGTGCGTAAAGAGTTAACAATAACTTTATGTTTCTAAATTAAGCAATTTATAGTTGAATGATTTTTCATTGACTAACGCCAAGATCTTTATGACCCAGTATGTTAATCAGAACGTCAAGCTCCGCTGAATGGGGAAATCTTCAGAAATGTGTAGGCTACCTGTATTGCGACTGTATGTCGTCTGTCTGATTCATATGTAAGTGTTGACTTACTGTTAGAAGTATGACTTGGATTCCTCATATGTTGTCTTAGATGGATTCCATGGGTGAGTAGATGATAAGGAATATTTAAAATACCTAATTGACGCTTCATTAAAAAATAGCATTCTACCAATAAAGTTTCTCCTTCTTCTAAGCAGATTATAGTTTGATATTTTTCAGATTTATTTAAGCAAGAAATTAATAATTGTATGAGTAAAGTAAAGATGGCCCTAGGTTTCCATTAGACAATATGTTGGACACTCTCTTTATGCCCTATTCTGGTCCTGTTAAAAAGCGTTGATTGTGTCAACGACGTACACTAATGGCATCTGTCAGAGACTTACACTCAAGGTGTGTGTCAGAGACTTACACTCATGGCGTGTGTCAGAGACTTACACTCCTTACGTGTTTCAGAGACTTACACTCAAGGCATGTGTCTGAGACTTACACTCAAGGCATGTGTCTGAGACTTACACTCAAGGCATGTGTCAGAGACTTACACTCATGGCGTGTGTCAGAGACTTACACTTAAGGCATGTGTCAGAGACTTACACTCAAGATGTGTGTCTGAGACTTACACTCAAGGCACGTGTCAGAGACTTACACTCATGGCGTGTGTCAGAGACTTACACTTAAGGCATGTGTCAGAGACTTACACTCAAGATGTGTGTCTGAGACTTACACTCAAGGCACGTGTCAGAGACTTACACTCATGACGTGTGTCAGAGACTTACACTCATGGCGTGTGTCAGAGACTTACACTCATGGCGTGTGTCAGAGACTTACACTTAAGGCATGTGTCAGAGACTTACACTCAAGATGTGTGTCTGAGACTTACACTCAAGGCACGTGTCAGAGACTTACACTCATGACGGTTGTCGGAGACTTACACTCATGGCGTGTGTCAGAGACTTACACTCAAGGCATGTGTCAGAGATACATAGATTAGTTATTTGAAATAGTATGTCTTTCTGAACATTCTTTTCATTTTCTTAGTGAGAATGTCCTCGAAAATAAAATAGTTCCTAAAATAACAATAAAAATAAATCAGGTTTTGAGCATTTGGGTTCCAATATTAAAAATTAAATTAATGATTATTAAAATAATTTTACATTATAGTTTGTGGAATAATAATGTAATAGTCATGTAATAATCACGTAATAATCATGTAATAATCATATAATAATCATGTGATAATCATGTAATAATCATGTAATAATCATATAATAATCGTGTGATAATCACGTAATAATCATGTAATAATCATATAATAATCATGTGATAATCATGTGATAATCATGTAGTAATAATAATGTAATAATCATATAATAATCATGTGATAATCATGTAATAATCATGTAATAATCATATAATAATCATGTGATAATCATGTAATAATCATGCTTTTTTAATGAATTAGTAACCGCGATGCAGCTTATAATTCACCTAGAATGTTCTAAAATGCGATTTGTGAAAGAATAGTTCTGGCGGGATTTTTGTTCACACTGGGACACCAGCCCAACTCCATCTTTGATGACTACCTACCAGTTACCCTCATTGTACACAGAAAAGTGGTAGCTCAATCAAATAATTGTACATCATAACAGAATAATGTAACCGAACCACCGAATGGACACAATAACCATTATTTATAAGTTTAACATTAATAAAAGAAAAGATCTAATTAGTAGAATATTTAGCAAGCACGGTCAAAGACAAAAACAAATCTCAATATATTTTTCTTCACACGCTAACACGGCTTGGAGTCATAGACGCATAGAGTCCATTCACCAGGCTCACAAATATTTCGCATTTGTATGTTATTTAAATATAAGCGAATTGACAACCAACGCACGAGACAACCGACCCACAGTGACAACCAACGCACGAGACAACCGACCCACAGTGACAACCGACGCACGAGACAACCGACCTACAGTGACAACCGACGCACGAGACAACCGACCCACAGTGACAACCGACGCACGAGACAACCGACCCACAGTGACAACCGACGCACGAGACAACCGACCCACAGTGACAACCGACGCACGAGACAACCGACCCACAGTGACAACCGACGCACGAGACAACCGACCCACAGTGACAACCGACGCACGAGACAACCGACCCACAGTGACAACCGACGCACGAGACAACCGACCCACAGTGACAACCGACGCACGAGACAACCGACCCACAGTGACAACCGACGCACGAGACAACCGACCCACAGTGACAACCGACGCACGAGACAACCGACCCACAGTGACAACCGACGCACGAGACAACCGACCCACAGTGACAACCGACGCACGAGACAACCGACCCACAGTGACAACCGACGCACGAGACAACCGACCCACAGTGACAACCGACGCACGAGACAACCGACCCACAGTGACAACCGACGCACGAGACAACCGACCCACAGTGACAACCGACGCACGAGACAACCGACCCACAGTGACAACCGACGCACGAGACAACCGACCCACAGTGACAACCGACGCACGAGACAACCAACCTACGTGACAACACACCCACGGGAAAATCAAACTCAAGAGAGAACCATTCCCACTTTTGACAAGTACTAGAAAGGGTACAATTAGATTTTGTCCAAACATGATATGAAACAAGAGAAACACGTTAGGTGGCATGCAGCTAACAGTGTTCAATAAAAAGTAGTTCCCAATGTTGTCTCTAAGGCTGTAGGACGTGCGGGCATAAAAAAGGTGATTCGCATGAGGGGACAAAGCTGTTAATTAGAGTTTCGTGTCGCTTGTGTCTTTCTCCAGGTGTTGATCACGTGACATGGTTCGATCTGTTCCTGTAAACACGCTGTTTACTGCGGCGTGTGTCAAAGGAAAAAAGGCACGTTGGAGATCTCCCTTTGCCAAGACAGCCCCCACCCGGGCCTGCACCCACTCGATTGGGTACCGACGGAGGCCACCCCGGACCAAAACATCCGCCAGAAGTCGACTTTCCCAGGGGTCGGGATAGTATATTTACGTCCTAAAATCTCCCCCCCCCCTCCCATCCCGGGGAAGCGTCAGACGCGCTCTAATAGGGATTTCTATCTCGTGACTAATTTAGGCAGCAGCTGGGACGAAACGGTTGCCTAGGAACGGCTAGCTCAAATGCCGTGTAAACAGAATCATCGTGTTGCTGGTTGTTCATTGTTAGGCAGGAAATAAATTCAGACAAAAAAAAAGTCTTGGTAATCGTGTTGACATTTGAGACGGGATAGAATTCATTCACTCAAGGCTTCAAGTCAATGCGAAGCATTGTTTCGGGAATTCCCACTCAATCATGCGTCATGAACTGCATGTGAAAAGGAAATTGCTCATCAGTTTTTCGATGAAAGGTCGGCTCGACACAGCAATATTCTGACACAATGTCTTAAATCAGAAAATTGATTTTGATTATATGGTGCTGAAAAATGGCGTAGCTCATGTAAGACGTAAAATAGCCATTCTAAATTTGTCAACACTGACAAAAATTGACCTCCGATAAACCTTCCCTATCAACACAACGGAACTCGACGTGTCGTCTGATTTTAAGTAGTTTAATTATTTAAATGACACGGCTGTTCGATATCATTGAAAAGATAAGATTTAGTTTTAGTGCCGTCGAAGTCACAACATCCTCATTCTACAGTGAAATCGAAAGGGATTGAAGACTGATTTATATGTCATTTTTACCCCGTCATTAAAGTCGCCTTTATATTTAATTATTAAAACACTTGTTTTCTTTTTAAACCATATTTGCTTTCGTGTCAATGAAATCTTTCGTTACGCCAACTAATATCAACATCTGAGTGGATCTAGGCTATTTCCGAGAAAAGTAATCTACCGTATGTTACCGCGTATAACGCGAGATTTTTTTTTTTGGGTGAGGGGGGGGGGGCTTTACAAAATCATCCTTAAAACCAGGCGCTCGCATTATCTGCGGGTGTATGAGATGTGTTATTATAAATAAACGATAATCAGTCAATACTCGTATTCGGTATCGTTTTTATGCATCACACTAGTAATGAAAGTAGAGGCACTCTGACGGGGTAATATCACAGTAGCGGTATCGGTATGACAGCAGCTCATTTTAAATATTTTCATACTTTAAAGAATTTGGTAATTTTTCTTATAAAAATAAAAAAAAGATTGGTATTTCGTAAACACTTGTTATGTTATTACGGAACAAGATTGACATATCGCATTATACTTTGATAGCATTATAAATTATAAGATCATGAATAAAATAACTGCGTAACTAAAATGTGTATCTGAAACATGTTTATTGATTTTATCTGTTAGAGATTGATGCATAAACTAATTTATCTATATGCAAATAGTATAATAAAATGAGAAAATCTTTAAAACTGAGCGGATGAGGGTTATAGCCCCCCCCCCCACCCCATCTTTCCAAAGACACGCCACTTCTAGAGAAAAATAAATCTCACTTTTACGGAGTTTCTGTCGGTTAATGTATCGGCAAAACGCTTAACCTGTTGCTGTGAAATAAAAAAAAAAACCCTCTATTTAAATAAACCAGCTCCTCTATAAACCCTATCGTGGGGCGAGCTATACAAAACTCATTGGCGTTTTGGTCACAAGAAATCCAATTCATATTCTTTTGCTGAAATTCAAGACTTTTAAGAGCTTATCAATATCGTATACAGCCAGCCTCCAATTGATGGTTGAAGACTTAACATGCTTCTGAGTAGAGCCGTTTCACTGAGAGCACAGTCAAGTATTGACTTAGAAATAGTACTACTGAGTCAGCAGTATGAAGTAGGACTCTGTTGATAGGAGTCTACTGACGCAACATCCTGCAATCACGCATTCAGAGACTCATCTTGCTTACTGACAGCTAATTCGAAGGGGGCGTGACGGTAAGGGGAATTCCTTCATTGAAAATGTATGTTCAGCAATTTCCTTCATCTGGAAGCATTAATGCTGGCTTACAGTTGAGGGATGGGGGCGTGACGGTAAGGGGAATTCCTTCATTGAAAATGTATGTCCAGCAATTTCCTTCATCTGGTCGCACTCATGCTGGCTGATCGACTCTCATCGATATATGGAGATAATAACGATTTCTTTCTGATCAATTGAAAGGGAAAAAACCACGAAACATGTCTACGGATTGTCTGCACTTTTGGTACCTATTGTTTGAGTGAGTTAATTTAAGGGTTGTTTGTGCCAGTAAAACGCCAGCTCTTAATTGCTTTTATTGATCAGGCGCTTCGACTCTAAGTGCTGGCTCTGGAAAACACATTGTACAGATAGGGTCGACAACATTTGTGTGAGGCATCAATGCTGGTCGTAACATTATTCTCTCATGGATTTAATATAAACACACTTTCAATGTAAAATAGATACAAAATGAAGACTAATAATTAGTGTTATAAAGAATACAGGTGAGTACATCAAGAGAAGTGATAGAAAGTGTAAGTCTATAGATAGTGAAATAAAGTGCCCGTCTAATGATAGCGATATAAAGTGCCAGTCTATAGATAGTGATATAAAGTGCTAGTCTAATGATAGCGATGTAAAGTGCCAGTCTAATGATAGCGATATAAAGTGCCAGTCTATAGATAGTGAAATAAAGTGCCCGTCTAATGATAGCGATATAAAGTGCCAGTCTAATGATAGCGATGTAAAGTGCCAGTCTAATGATTGCGATGTAAAGTGCCAGTCTAAGATACACGCGTACATACACGTCATTCAAATGATATAGCAATACTTCAGCTAGGTTTAATGATCCAAATTATTTATTCTAATAATTTTGTAAACATTTCATTACAAGGGTAACAACAAGCTATATTACGACTGTCATAGAAAGAAATTGACAAACCATATTTTAGCTCAAAATGATACGTTTTAAATAGACGTCTGCAGTACAGCTTGCTGATATATCATCACACAGCAGGTCATTTGATCAGTAGCCCCGTTAGGCTTCTTCACTGGGGTGGGTATGGGGTGGGGGTGGAGGAACATTTCTTAAGTTAAAAAAATTAACAATATAGTATAGCGATTTAAATGATAGGATTTATCAACCACATTTACATTCACATTGCCATCACAAATATAATTGGTGAGGCTTGACTGTCAATCTAACGATGTGTTAATACCACAAGACATGACACGTGCAGTGTTACTAACGTTATCTGTGTTCTGCCCCCCTTCTACGATTGTTTATTAATCTCATACGACCATCAAAGGTAACAATACATTTGAATGTGATTTCCGACTAAAAAGATAACCGAAGAACTAATTGAATAAACCTGGTATCTATTGCATCAATTTGAATTTTAATAAAAAATTTAAATTAAATTAAAACAATAAATATATTTATATCATAACTGAAAAGTCAATGACTCTGTTTTTAATACACCTTTCTCGCACACATCAACTCCAGCCTTGCAACCCCCTGCGGTTGCACGCAGCCCATGTTGTGAAACCCTTTTATACGTGATACATCCCGATATTTTACCACGTACTTTGGCCCTAATGACCAACGTGGTCTCTTGTACTTTGGCCCTAATGACCAACGTGTTCTCTTGTACTGTGGCCCTAATGACCAACGTGTTCTCTTGTACTGTGGCCCTAATGACCAACGTGTTCTCTTGTACTGTGGCCCTAATGACCAACGTGTTCTCTTGTACTGTGGCCCTAATGACCAACGTGTTCTCTTGTACTGTGGCCCTAATGACCAACTTGTTCTCTTGTACTGTGGCCCTAATGACCAACGTGTTCTCTTGTACTGTGGCCCTAATGACCAACGTGTTCTCTTGTACTTTGGCCCTAATGACCAACATGTTCTCATGTAATTCACGCAGAGCAATGACATCCTGGGAAGAGCAACTTTCTTTATTGGGTTTGCCATTATCAACATCAATATTTAACTGCTGCCCCCAGGCACGACATTCGTTCCACCACTATTTATCATTAGAATGAAAAATACCACAGTGTCTACATGAGAACTTAAAGTATGGATGGCCAATCGTTCGTGTAAAGGTGTTCCTGATGTACGCTGTAGTTTTACTGTTTCTTGATAGAATTAATTTGATTAAACACCTTTAATTGAACTTAAAAAAACAGATTTTTGACCAATTTATAACATGCGTAAACAGATTCGCAAATGTTTGTGTGCATTTTAGGCTATAACAGCCTAACTTTTCCACTTAAAACTGCTTCCCCGGGGAAAATCTCACTAATACTTTTATGACAATCTCACCAATACTTTTAGGACAATCTCACTAATACTTTTAGGACAGTCTCACTAATACTGTTATGACAATCTCACTAATACTGTTATGACAATCTCACTAATACTTTTAGGACAGTCTCACTAATACTTTTATAACAGTCTCACTAATACTTTTATGACAATCTCACTAATACTTTTAGGACAGTCTCACTAATACTGTTATGACAATCTCACTAATACTTTTAGGACAGTCTCACTAATACTTTTATGACAGTCTCACTAATACTTTTATGACAATCTCACCAATACTTTTAGGACAATCTCACTAATACTTGTATGACAGTCTCACTAACACTTGTGACGATGATTTCAATATTCCTTGATTGACCCATTTATTGTATTTTGTTATTGACGATTTTCACCTGGGTTTAGCTGGTCCTTGCAACAAGGATATGTGACAAAAAACAAGGTACCTCACACAAAAACAAGGTACCACACACAAAAAACAAGGTACCTCACACAAAAAAGTTACCTCACACAAAAAACAAGGTACCTCACACAAAAAACAAGGCATCTCACACAAAAAACAAGGTACCTCAAACAAAAAAAAGGTATCTCAAACAAAAAACAAGGTATCTCACACAAAAAACAAGGTATCTCACACAAAATACAAGATATCTCACACAAAAAGACAAGGTACCTCACACAAAAAGACAAGGTACCTCATACAAAAAACAAGGTACCTCATACAAAATACAAGATATCTCACACAAAAAGACAAGGTACCTCACACAAAAAGACAAGGTACCTCACACAAAAAACAAGGTACCTCATACAAAAAAGACAAGGTACCTCATACAAAATACAAGATATCTCACACAAAAAAGACAAGGTACCTCATACAAAAAACAAGGTACCTCACACAAAATAGACAAGGTACCTCATACAAAAAAGACAAGGTACCTCATACAAAATACAAGATATCTCACACAAAAAAGACAAGGTACCTCATACAAAAAAGACAAGGTATCTCATACAAAAAACAAGATATCTCACACAAAATACAAGATATCTCACACAAAAAGACAAGGTACCTCATACAAAAAACAAGGTATCTCACACAAAATACAAGATATCTCATACAAAAAGACAAGGTACCTCACACAAAAAACAAGGTACCTCATACAAAATACAAGATATCTCACACAAAAAAGACAAGGTACCTCATACAAAAAACAAGGTACCTCACACAAAAAAGACAAGGTACCTCACACAAAAAGACAAGGTACCTCACACAAAAAAGACAAGGTACCTCACACAAAAAAGACAAGGTACCTCACACAAAAAAGACAAGGTACCTCACACAAAAAAGACAAGGTACCTCACACAAAAAAGACAAGGTAACTCACACAAAAAAGACAAGGTACCTCACACAAAAAAGACAAGGTACCTCACACAAAAAAGACAAGGTACCTCACACAAAAAAGACAAGGTACCTCACACAAAAAAGACAAGGTACCTCACACAAAAAAGACAAGGTACCTCACACAAAAAAGACAAGGTACCTCACACAAAAAAGACAAGGTACCTCACACAAAAAAGACAAGGTACCTCACACAAAAAAGACAAGGTACCTCACACAAAAAAGACAAGGTACCTCATACAAAAAACAAGGTACCTCACACAAAAAAGACAAGGTACCTCACACAAAAAAGACAAGGTACCTCATACAAAAAACATGGTACCTCACACAAAAAAGACAAGGTACCTCACACAAGAAAGACAAGGTACCTCACACAAGAAAGACAAGGTACCTCATACAAAAAACATGGTACCTCACACAAAAAAGACAAGGTACCTCACACAAAAAAGACAAGGTACCTCACACAAAAAAGACAAGGTACCTCACACAAAAAAGACAAGGTACCTCACACAAAAAAGACAAGGTACCTCACACAAAAAAGACAAGGTACCTCACACAAAAAAGACAAGGTACCTCACACAAAAAAGACAAGGTACCTCACACAAAAAAGACAAGGTACCTCACACAAAAAAGACAAGGTACCTCACACAAAAAAGACAAGGTACCTCACACAAAAAAGACAAGGTACCTCACACAAAAAAGACAAGGTACCTCACACAAAAAGACAAGGTACCTCACACAAAAAAGACAAGGTACCTCACACAAAAAAGACAAGGTACCTCACACAAAAAAGACAAGGTACCTCACACAAAAAAGACAAGGTACCTCATACAAAAAACATGGTACCTCACACAAAAAAGACAAGGTAACTCACATAAAAAAACAAGGTAACTCACATAAAAAGGTATCTCACACAAAAAACAAGATATCTCACACAAAAACAAGGTACCTCACACAAAAAAGACAAGGTACCTCACACAAAAAAAGTGAAATAGATTTTTTAAAAACCCGATAACCGATAGAAGTGGAAATATATTTGTTAAAATTTTTATAGAGGCAATGCCGAAATTAATTAGTTTGTATTGATCTCTCCTATTTGTGATCGTGACTTTTCGAGAATGCTGCGCGTGATTTTGGTGGAAGACGTTTTAAAAATGGGAAGAAAACAGGGTTTGACTCGATGTACGATGTGTTGGAAATATGATGGAGAAAAAAACAACTTGTTTATTTCGTTTCGTGTCTGACGATCGATAGTAGTGATGAGATAAGAGTACATTAGTTTGAGTTATTATTTATACGAGACTGTGGCGTAGCTAAGGGCATTGGAAGGGGATGCTCGCCCCCGGGAGGCACTTTGGGGGGGGGGGGGAAGGTTCAGCCTGTATTTGTGATCCGCTTTATAAATGTTAATGCGTTTGTATTAGAATTCCATAAACATTGCGATTGTCATAAATTAAGGGCGGCAAAGTTAAGGTCAGTCCGGGCGCAAACTCGAACTTGTCCACTATCCGAGAAGGACATGGTCTTATGGGTTTGGGTCACGTTGTTTGAGTCATGGTTTTGAAGGGTTGGTCTCATGGTTTGAGACATGGTTTTATGGGTTTAGGTCTCACGGTTTGAGACACGGTTCTGAAGGTTTGGGTCTCACGGTTTGAGACATAGCGTCCTTTTATTTAACGCCAGTGAGTGACATATTACGAGAAAGATAACGGAACTACTTAATCTGTTCGAATGGATCCTGAAAATAGGTTATGCCTTACTCCATTTTAAAACCAATCAAAGGCGTGCTTAATCTGGTGACAAACTGATTTATTTTACATTACACCCCAAACAACCCCCTCCGCTTCAATTAAACAAATAATCTAAAATGAAACTTTTTTTAAAAAAAATAAATATTGATTCAACCATATTAGGGCAAAATTATTGTATGGATTCGGAAACTACAAATATTTGTAACAATGTACTTCCTGCTCATACACCAGCCAACGGATTAAATGCATTCCTACTTTGGTACAAGCTTGGAACCAGTACACTTCTTATAATTTGGTAAGTGGCCAATGTTTACATCATCGACACTTTCCTTATTCAAAATTTTGAGCATACATATTTTCTCACGGTAATAATTCACGATTCCTATAAGTATAAGAATTATTGTTTACTTTCACACGCCAAAAACTTTGGCCTATCTGTCAACACAGAATTCAGTTTCTTTGAGAACCCGTTTAACCCATGGCTTGTGGACACAGGTACTTCACTTTCCCATGACTCGTGAATACAGATATTTCACTTTCCCATGGCTTGTGTATACAGATCATTCAAGTGTGAAACAGATCTATGACATCTGCACGATTTAATACACAGTCCCTCAAACACTTTAAAGGGTTTTCCCTGTGTACATCTCCTTTCTCACGTGAACGCAAACATATAATCTGTTTTTGGGAGGAAAGTCTTAATATCTTCTATGGTGTACTATTAATTTACACTTTTTGCTTAGGCTGGGTTGAGATTCATGGCTTCATTACTGTACTCGTTCTAATGTTAATATATTGAATGTTAATGAGGTAAATAAGTTTGTATTGTCAGCGCTAACAAAGTAGTCGATGCTTCATGGTCGTAGTTCGTATACTTTATTTTAACAAGATGCCAACTATTTACATTTCATTTAACAAACTGCCAACTATATACATATAATTTTAACAAACTGCCAAATATATACATATAATTTTAACAAACTGCCAACTATATACATATAATTTTAACAAACTGTCAACTATTTACATTTCATTTTAACAAACTGCCAACTATATACATATAATTATTAACAAACTGCCAACTATTTACATTTCATTTTAACAAACCAAAATTCATCCAAAAGAACCGAAATGGAGGTAAAGAAAAGCTTTTCTAGTCAGAGTTTCGAATCAAAATGTCTTTGTACAGGCGATACCAAGGCGTGTCTTTATCAAGCGTAGCGCTTGTCTGTTTAATTGAGACACCTTGAGTGATTCAGTATTAACAATGTAGTCAATACATAAACATATTGATGTTATTCAAAACAAAACATCACGATGTCATTCAATACATAAACATCATGGTGTTATTAAATAGATAACTTATAATGACATTTCTCAATACATACAAAATATGACACTACTTAATACAAAAACGTCATGACATTATTCACGATTAAAACATGACGTTAATCAATTAAACCTTTTAAAAAAAATATGAATAACTACCGATATATAAACTATGACTATATAGCCTACCAGTGGCCTATGACTATATAGCCTACCAGTGGCCTATGACTATATAGCCTACCAGTGGCCTATGACTATATAGCCTACCAGTGGCCTATGACTATATTGCCTACCAGTGGCCTATGACTATATAGCCTACCAGTGGCCTATGAATATATAGCCTACCAGTGGCCTATGACTATATAGCCTACCAGTGGCCTATGACTATATAGCCTACCAGTGGCCTATGACTATATAGCCTACCAGTGGCCTATGACTATATAGCCTACCAGTGGCCTATGACTATATAGCCTACCAGTGGCCTATGACTATATAGCCTACCAGTGGCCTATGACTATATAGCCTACCAGTGGCCTATGACATTATAGCCTAACAGTGGCCTATAACTATGTAGCATACCAGTTGCCAAGACTATATACCCTACCAGTGTCCTAGTCCGTCATACTTTGGCCAATCTCACTGCTCTGACATACATCAATATTTACTTAAGCATTGTTCTTAAAACAACAAATGAACATTGATCGGTTCATATCGCAGTATACTTCTGTTGTATACGACTGAATATCTGCAATAATTGTGTTGTACAGCCCTATGCTCAGATATAAAATTTTGTTCGTGTACATTGTAAATTATTGTACCGAATAAAACTGCATCCAGACAATCGATGTTAATGTACGCCAACCATTGATGTATGCATACGTATGTATATGTAATGTATGTATGTGTGTGTTGTCATTGATAATTGCAAACCCCTATGTTAAACAAAGTATTTTATTCGAATGTTAATTAGACCATACACCTCCTGGGCCCATCACCAGATACTTGATGACGGCATAAGTAAACAGTTCACTATCTCGTCTAATGTTACCTGGCCCAGGTACCCTAGTCAGACGAAATCTGTTTCTAGATTTAGACCAAACATGCGACATTTTCTCACAAATTGTCATTTGCAGATTTTATTTTAAAAACAAAAAACTAACATAAAGATTTTTACTGTGACCCAAATATTCAAAATCTTGAGTCTATAATAATTATTCCAATTACCATTAGGCAAAAATAGAGAATATCTTCTTCTATATTTTGAGGGCACACGATCAATGAATTGATCATTCTTGCTCCTACGTTTCAGAGGGTTTCACGATGTTACTGTGCATGGTTTTGAATATTATATAAGTAACCAATATTTAATGAGTGTTAGTTCAAACATTTAGGTTTTAAAAATAAAATTTAAGTAATTTTCAATAATCATTTTGCATAGGTATGTAACATGCAGTGGCGTAGCTAAGGTCACATGCAGACGGGCCACGATTTTTGCCGCCCCACCCCGAAAACAAAAGTCTGCAGCCGTCCAAAAATGGCGCCCCTCATATATGTTTAAATACGCCTGTAATAAAATAATGACTTAAATTAATTTGGTTAGAACTAAGTTAATATTCTTATTTAACATACACATTCTCTCCTTCACTGTACAGTTACATTTTAAAAATAATGGTAACCATAATATGTTCATTCACCGCATCAGTTGCCTAGCGACAATCATAAACAACGGAAGAAGCAAATCGTTAACAACACGGGAGACATTTGTTCCAGTTGAAAAATGAAATCCTAGCCTCCAAGCATTTTAAGTTAGAAGATCAACATCCTTGAGAGTAGTGCAGACCTCCCACGCTAACTCAATATGCCAATACAATCGATCCTATAGGCCGCTATTGTTTTTATTGTACCTCATTATTACAGATGC
This sequence comes from Omphiscola glabra, assembly GCA_964017045.1. Lineage (NCBI taxonomy): Eukaryota > Metazoa > Mollusca > Gastropoda > Lymnaeidae > Omphiscola > Omphiscola glabra. The sequence continues at coordinate 4,227,134 of OZ024795.1, read as the reverse complement.
AAATGGTTACTTGTAAAAAGAAATGCTGACTAAGGGAAATCGTGAGCATTGCGACCTTTTGGGGCAGGCAGTTTTCGACGGGGTTCTCAAATCAGTCTGTTTGGTATTGACATCCCTTATCTTCATATGAACATGTTCTGTGTCTTTTTTAATGTGTTCAACGACAGGGTTTTATATTTTACTTAGTCTCGGTTAAACCATCATCCTGTTGGATGACGTATTTAGTCACAGTTAAACCATGTTTCTATTGGATGACGTATTTAGTCACAGTTAAACCATCTTTCTATTGGATGACGTATTTAGTCACAGTTAAACCATCTTTCTATTGGGTGACGTATTTAGACACCGTTAAACCATCTTTCTATTGGGTGACGTAGTTAGTCACAGTTAAACCATCGTCCTATTGGGTGACGTATTTAGTCACCGTTAAACCATCTTTCTATTGGGTGACGTATTTAGTCACAGTTAAACCATCTTTCTATTGGGTGACGTATTTAGTCACCATTAAACCATCATCCTATTGGGTGACGTATTTAGTCACCGTTAAACCATCTTTCTATTGGATGACGTATTTAGTCACCTTTAAACCATCTTTCTATTGGATGACGTATTTAGTCACAGTTAAACCATCTTTCTATTGGATGACGTATTTAGTCACAGTTAAACCATCATCCTTCTGGATGATGTACTTAGTCTCTGTTTACGCGTCTTAATATTTGATCAAACTGGAGCTGGTGTTAAGTGTCTTACAGGCAGAAACCACGTGGCAGACGGCTAACCGGTAGACCTGACTGAGATGGGTTGATGATGTGGAGACGTATTTACATCAGTTGGGGGTCCACGCATGGACACCAACAAGCAATGGATCGCTCTGAGTGGACAGGACTTTTGTGGAGTAGGTCATAGCCCTTACACAGGATGTGACGTCATTGATCATCGTGATGATGAGAAGGGTTACCGGAAATTTGATCGAAAGAAATTTCGTCGACGGAAAATTGATCGACGGTAATTTGATCGAACGGAAATTTGGTCGAATCTTTTTTTCAGTTCACACGTTAAAATTATCGTCAAATTTCTTTTTGAACGCACTATTATATATAGTAAAACAAAATAATGCGTTCAGAAAGAAATTTGACGCAAAATTTTAACGTATAAATAAAAAAAACGATTCGACCAAATTTCCGTTCGATCAAATTTCCGTCGATCAATTTTCCGTCGACCAAATTTCTTTCGATCAAATTTCCGGATACGGATGAGAAGTGAACTTGTAAAACTGGATTAGAAATATAGGCCAGCAGTTCTACATGTTATAGTGTTTTGTGAGATGCAATAAACTAACACTAAAACTAGATGTTCGGGGTTCTTATTCACAAAAACGTACGAACCTCTGTTAATTGTAACTATTCGAGCTTCATTGAATGAGCCGTACAGGTAACAATGTGAGATGAATGTCCTTCCTGAATCCATTTCCTCATTAGAGGAGACCAAGACACCATTAAGATCTTGTTTCGTTTGCTAACTGCTTTTATTGGCAATTTAAACGTTCACATCAAAGTGTGGGTATGTCGGTATGTGGTTAGGTGGGTATGTCGGTATGTGGTTAGGTGGGTATGTCGGTATGTGGTTAGGTGGGTATGTTTGTATGGGTGAAGCCTGTTATTTGCTATCAACGGTCAATTTAAAAAAACGAAAACAAAATGCTTTCCATGTCACATGTTTATGTATTTATTAAGCATCGATGAGTTCTACTTGCAATTCAAACAGACATTTGTGTTTATTGATATCTTTATGTGGGTTCTCCATGCGGACATTTGTGTTTATTGATATCTTTATGTGGGTTCTCCATGCGGACATTTGTGTTTATTGATATCTTTATGGGTGTTCTCCATGCGGACATTTGTGTTTATTGATATCTTTATGGGGGTTCTCCATGCGGACATTTGTGTTTATTGATATCTTTACACAGGTTTTCTATTCGTTCATATCACACAAATTTGTTCAGCAATTTGTTCATATTTGAATTCAGCCATGATAATAATTGACAAGGTCTTACATATGGTTTTAAAAAATTATTTTATCCGGTATCAATTTGAACGAAATTATCCATCCATTTATTCACGCATTTATCCATCCATTTATTCACGCATTTATCCATCCATATTTAATGTTAGATCTGTTTAAACTGTCCTTCCAAAGATCATACTAATCCATCAATCCAAACATTTAAACACTCTACACATTCATCCACAGATCTACTTCTTTTTAATTCTTTTAATCGGTCAAACCAAACATCTATACAAACACGAATTTCCTTTTGACCAATCACCCAAACAACCAACCACCCAAAAAAACCATCCATCCAGGCAACCACCCAACTTCGCATAAAAATATCTAACCACCGACCAATATAATACTTCATTCAATAATCTAATTAGCCGTCAAATCACCCATCAATGTATAATTAAGCCTGCTATTACTTAACTGTTTTGTTTCGTACACAGTTTATCATCACGTCTCACGTTCTCTGTTTTTAGTTTTGTTACGGTCAATCCCATCTAATTTAGAAACAGTTCTATAACCTAACCACTAAATTACTATATGATAAAAGTAAGAGTAAGAGTCGCAGACAAATTTCTGAGTATTTCTGTTGAGATTTGCTGTTATTGGCATGTAGTGAGGACCAGCACTCGTTTCGAGTCCCTTCAGTGCCAGCATACGTGGTGACATATGGCATTCACGCGTGACATAAATATTTCATCCAGTAGCCTGAGGACTGCCACCCTGTATGTGCCTACAACAATGAGGTAACGATCAATCAAGTCACTGGATCCTTCCCTCGTTTCTCTTCTATTATAAATAAGATCACGTTTCGAAGAGCAGAAACTCATGCTCAGTTTTCTGTCATGTGATTCTTTTTTTTCGTACTGGAAGAATGCTGGATTGAAATGTATAGCTATTGTACCACATTCTATACAACTATAACTATTGTATTACATTTTTACCACCAAAAGTATTGTGTTACATTCTATATCACCCATACTATTAAACTACATTATATATCAACAAAAAATACATTCCAAATCACACATGCTATTGTATCACATTTTATATCCCCCAAGGTAGTTTTCTACAACTATGTCATCAGTATAGTTCAAATTTTACCTTCTATCCCGTATAGTCCCTCGTCAGGTGTTCAGGCTGGTGATGAGAGGATAAAACCGTCACCACCTGCTCTGAACTGCTCTTTCTACAATCTTTATTAATTTCGTCTTTTGAGTTGTAAGTGTTCCAAGGATGTCAAAATATTTCACAGAGAGGTCACATTCCCATCTACCAGCTGCGTTAAGATATCTAAGTTGATACTTGTCATAAACTCAAGTCATCGTGAGCAGTTTGTGTGTGTGTGGGGGAGGGTAACGATTGGGTAGCAGTGGTTAATTAAATTAACAATCTTGTTATTGTACTCTCCATTTAGTCGCCAGTGAATCTTGTATACTATCATGTCATGTGTGCGCATTTTAAGCAAATAAATGCAATAGCTATACAGCCGACTTCGCGTTGGTCAAGTCATTCGTCAATGGCGTTAATTGACGTCATAGCACGACGTCCGACCTGCTAGTCTTGGATGTTAATTGACGTCATAGCACGACGTCCGACCTGCCAGTCTGGGATGTTAATTGACGTCATAGCACGACGTCCGACCTGCTGGTCTGATGTTTCCAAAGCCCAGCAATGAGTGCTGACGTAAACAAGTGTTAGACAGGGCAGCACTCAATTATATGGGGCTAACTGACCGTCCTGCGAGGACATTGATCAGAATCACAGGAGATGGATAGAGAAAGCAGCATTATTGTAAATGGTTATGGAAGATAACATAGCTTCATACTGGTTTAAATAAAAGTACGCAACATGTATTCTGTATACATTGATTGCTACAGTGTACGGTTAGCACGACCACCGTTGTGGTCAACAATTCCAACTAAGATGTTAGGCTTAGTATGCCTCCTCTGAACGGAGTTAGAATGGTTTCATTCTTCTGGGAGAAACGTTATAAGAGGAGCATTATAAAAACAGTCGATAGGTTGACAGAGTCTGCTAACTACAGTCAGGGCCGCCAGTCAGGGCCAACCAGACAGGGCAAACCAGTCAGGGCCAAGTAGTCAGGGCCAAGCAGTCAGGGCCAAGCAGTCAGGGCCAACCAGTCAGGGTCAACCAGTCAGGACCAACCAGTCAGGACCAACCAGTCAGGGCCAACCAGTCAGGGCCAACCATTCAGGGCCAACCAGTCAGGGCCAACCAGTCAGGGCCATGTCGAAAAAAAGCATTACCCGAGGCAAAGCCGGAAAATGCCGCCCATCAAATATAAACAAAATGCCACCCGGGGGGGGGGGGGCTAGTAAAAAGATCATTTTGGCGCCCCTTGACTCTGATATACATAGATTTGTATCGTTTACATCTCCATTAACATCCTATCTTAAGACTATTTTGGTGACTCTAACGCTGACGCTCGGGATGAGTGTTCCTTTTGCCTCCCACATCCGTTCCTTTTCACTTTCGTATTGCCCTGACCACAGTAACCATGCAAACTTAATTAACTATTAGATATTAATTTAATTAGCATTTAATCTCAGGAGAGAGTTAATTAAATCTTCAACAAGAAGGTTATGGTTGCATTGGGATATGATATAACTGAAGACTGGTAACATTGGGATATGATACAACTGAAGACTGGTAACATTGGGATATGATACAACTGAGGACTGGCAACATTGGGATATGATACAAAAGAGGACTGGTAACATTGGGATATGATACAACTGAGGACTGGCAACATTGGGATATGATACAAAAGAGGACTGGTAACATTGGGATATGATACAACTGAGGACTGGCAACATTGGGATATGATACAAAAGAGGACTGGTAACATTGGGATATGATACAACTGAGGACTGGTAACATTGGGATATGATACAACTGAGGACTGGCAACATTGGGATATGATACAAAAGAGGACTGGTAATAATGGGACATAATATAAGTGAAGAAAGGTATAACTGGGATATAGCACAACTGAGGACTGGCTCACTATCTTAGTTTGGATAAAATATTAAGTCACTGTTCAGTAAATATGTCTTCTACACACGGGAAAATGCACAGCTTAACTCAATGGCCTTGTGTGGATTGGACGAGTCTATTAGCATAGACGAAGTAGGGTGTCATACCAACTCGTGTGTGTATTGGACGAGTCTATTAGCGTCCTTTGGCATGCCATTCAGTGCAGAAAAGACACAAATGATGACGAACAGCACCACTGGCATCGCCACCGAAATTATGGTCGGGGAGGAAAGACTAGAGATAGTTGGCAGTTTCGAATACCTAGGAACAATTGTTTCGGAAGAAGGCTCCAAGCCCGAATTGATGGCCAGGATTGCACAGACCACGACAGCACTAAAGAGGCTCAAGAAAATATGGAACGACAAAAATATAGCCCCCAGCACCAAAATCAGGCTGATGCGCTCACTAGTCCTCTCCATTTTCTTGTATGCCTGTGAGTCCTGGACATTAACAGCAGAAATCGAAAGGAAAATAAAGGCGATGGAGATGAGATGTTACAGAGGCATTCTTGGCATCTGCTATAGAGACCACATCACCAATGAACAAGTGAAAGAAAGGATTCGTCAAGCAATTGGGCAGTACGATGACCTCCTGGTGTTGATAAAAAAGCGAAAACTTGAATGGTTTGGCCACGTAACAAGGAAACAAGGGCTTGCCAAAGAAATCATGCAGGGCACAACTAGAGGAGGAAGAAGAAGAGGAAGACAGAGAAAAAGGTGGGAAGATAACATCAAAGATTGGACGGGATTAAAACTAGGCGATGCTGTGCGTAGTGCAGAAGACAGAGAGGAATGGAGAAGGATAGTTTTCATGTCATCTGTGGCGCCCCAACGGACCAAGGACTAAGGGACATGATGATGATGATAAGCATAGACGAAGTAGGGTGTCATATCATTTTCACATTTTTTGTGAAAAAATGAAATATTATAAGTGTATCTAAAATTGTAGAGACCACCTTATAAGGTTAAAAAATGGGGGGGGATGTTGGGTTTAAATTTTTAAATTATTGTAAAATAATAATTTATGGATCTCAATCTGGAAAATTGTTTTCCAATGCCTCAAAATCAAATAATCAAACATTACTTGACGCCATCAAGTTCAACCAAAGATTCACTATCATCGCCGCCGTCATCAAGTTCAACCAAAGATTCACTATCATGGCCATCGTCATCAAGTTCAACCAAAGATTCACTATCATGGCCATCGTCATCAAGTTCAACCAAAGATTCACTATCACCGCCATCGTCATCAAGTTCAACCAAAGATTCACTATCATGGCCATCGTCATCAAGTTCAACCAAAGATTCACTATCATCGCCGTCGTCATCAATTTCAACCAAAGATTCACTATCATCGCAGTCGTCATCAAGTTCGACCAAAGATTCACTATCATCGTCATCGTCATCAAGTTGAACCAAAGATTCACTATCATCGCCTTCGTCATCAAGTTCAACCAAAGATTCACTATCATCGCCGTCGTCATCAAGTTCAACCAACGATTCACTATCATCGCCGTACATTGTAAGAAACGTTTGAAAGAAAACCCACTATAAATAAAGACTTTTTCATTTTCTTTCATGTCAAAATTTTGGGAAGTGAGGCAGTACCATCAAGATGTCTCAAAGATGTCTCCATCTAAACATGCCATCAAGTTGTCTCAAATATGTCTCCAACTAACCATAACATCAAGATATAGCCATACATCTAAAAAAAAAACTTATCAACAACATGACGAGAAAATAATTGAGTCGCTAGGCAAAAATCAATGTCTGCCTAATTATCACTGACATTCCCAACTGACAGATCTATAATAACCAGCGCTTCCATGGTTGCCACGGTAACCTTTAAAAAATCAAAGTTTTTCTATTTATAACATACAGGGCGGCGACTCTGCTAACTAAGATTTAAAAAAAAAAAAGAATTGTAATGTACTTCTGACTAAAGGTTAGGGATATCTTCATTTCTCGTATCTCTCATGACATAAACATTACACTGGTAACTTACGAATTGGAATAGCATAAAAATGGTGAGAAAAAAATTTTGAAAATGTTTCTTTTATGACTTTCATAGGGCGGGAACGAAAGTGGACTTCCCAGCTGTACGTTGTGGGTGGACTTCCCAGCTGTACGTTGTGGGCGGGACTTCCCAGCTGTACGTTGTGGGTTGGACTTCCCAGCTGTATGTTGTGGCCTGGACTTCCCAGCTGTACGTTGTGGCCTGGACTTCCCAGCTGTACGTTGTGGGTTGGACTTCCCAGCTGTACATTGTGGGCTGGACTTCCCAGCTGTACGTTGTGGGTTGGACTTCCAAGCCGTACGTTGTGGGTTGGACTTCCAAGCCGTACGTTGTGGGTTGGACTTCCAAGCCGTACCTTGTGGGTTGGACTTCCAAGCCATACATTGTGGTTTGGACTTCCCAGCTGTACGTTGTGGGTTGGACTTCCTAGCTGTACGTTGTGGGTTGGACTTCACAGCTGTAGGTTGTGGCCTGGACTTCCCAGCTGTACGTTGTGGGTTGGACTTCCCAGCTGTACGTTGTGGGGTGGACTTCCTAGCTGTACGTTGTGGGTTGGACTTCTCAGCGGTCTGTTGTGGGTTGGACTTCCAAGCTGTACGTTGTGGGTTGGACTTCCCAGCTGTACGTTGTGGGTTGGACTTCCCAGCTGTACGTTGTGGGGTTGACTTCCCAGCTGTACGTTGTGGGTTGGACTTACCAGCTGTACGTTGTGGGTTTAACTTCTCAGCGGTCTGGTGTGTGAGTCCAGGGAACTCGCGGTCCTATCTGATGTAGGCTCACGGTTTGGGATACAGATGTTTAGAGCTTTGCGTACCTTTCGGAATAAGGCCTTAGGGTTTTATCCTCAATCCAGCTGCTAAGGTGCGGTGGTGTCTTGTAATAAGACAATCAGGCTAAATTGAAATGATGTCATGGCGCAAACGTTCCTGAAATGTCACTTTCCAAAAACTATGAATTCAGATCGAGGCATTGAAAGGGACATAAGCGAGTACATAAAACATCCAATTTTGGATAACACAATGTATCCTTACCATTGCCTACGCATGCGTGCATAGCTAGCGCCGACGTTAGGCGAGGGATTTTCTCAATCAAAATAAGACAGATGAATTATGAGAATGTGATAAATATATTGATATAGTATATCCCACCGTCTTGTCGACAAGTTGCTTGGGATAGCAAATATCTAAAAAATCACTACATCATCCATAAGATTAATTAAGTTGGTGCGAAATTCTAAGATAACTAACTATCGAGGTGGCCACCGCATGACCTACTACGAGCCTCATGGCTAGCATAAAGAGTTAATGGCTAACACAATGATCATACTTACTGATTGATACAATACTGATCAGAGATCAACATGATTAAAACAATATAAGTTAAAGTTCTAGTATTAAAATGTATGAAACTAAAACGATCAAAATCGATGCCCAAATCACACTTGTTATATTTCTGCCGGCTTTTCCACCCACACAAGCTTGCTGAGATGAGAAAGTCATTTAAAAGATAATTGCTTGTAGCACAGCACGTATCTACAAAATAAAAAGGAAAGGGGGGGGGGTGGAATTTACCATTGGCTGACCTCGATGGCTAACTTCAATCACGAGGTTTGATGATGGCCAAAAAGATGACTTGCGTATCTGTGGTCAAGATATTCCAAGAAGTCACTCATTCATGTCAAGGGAGGGGATGGGGGTGACAATCGCTTTAACTTTAATCTATTAAATATTAGGGTCCGGCCTGATTTCAACACAAGTTTAACGGACGATAGTTGTTTTGAAAGGCTAATCTTAGTAGATCTAAATTATATACTTGTTAAATAAGAGAATTTCCGAGGTTGCCCATTAGGGTACGTCATGAAAACAGGTTTAGATACACTGATACATATATGTTTAAAGGATTGGGCCTAGCCGTAAGTGGCATTCTCCATAACTAAAATGTTATCATGTAAAGCTAATTATTTTCTCAAGTCTTATATTTTACTTTGATGAACATGATATACCACGATATAACATGATATAACATGATATACCAGGATATAATATCAGTATGCCTTAAATTAAATGTTAAGTTGTTGAAATTCCATTGGCAGATATTCACCATGGACCTCATCAGACGCAGTCTAAAGAATCCTCTCCACCTCAGCTAGGCCTTCATGTGGCCTGGCCCATAAGGCGGGTAAAGAGATACTTTCAGGAAAGGTAAGTTCTCTAAAAAAAAAAAAAAAAATTTCAATATGACCAGACAGTTTCAATATGTACTTTCAAGTCAAATGGTGCTATCTAACAGCTTATTTCGAATCCGACACTCTTAGAGTTTGTACAGAAATAAAATAAAATTTATTGCTCAGAAATCAGAATTTTAGCATTGAAACGATTGAGAACCCATGTTGAAGAGATTGTTTCTATTCACACATCCTCTTTATCGGCATTACTTTACTGTGAAATTTGCAATGCCCTTCAACAAAATACAACTTACTAACCACAGTTGTTTAAAAGTACTTAAAGAGGCACGAGAATTGTTAAACTCATATATATATATATATATATATATATATTATATATCTAAGAGATGGGGAGAAGCCATAGCTGCAATGTAGTAGTATCTAACCCCTAGGTCAAATGGCATGACAGTGCTGGGACGTAATCGCTCTGTTTCGTAAAAGCGTGGGCGTGGCCTACAATGCCACATATATATGTATGTATCATTTAGACACTACCTAAATAACGGATCTGTTTTTTTCAGGTTTGATGGCTGCAATTATCATCAAATCAAAGTTTCAAACTTCTCATCTTGACCATTACTTGCTTTTTCACTCCTGGTTAATATGGCAGGCGATTTTAGCGTCCTTGCTGGTTCTGCTAGGTAAGTCAGGAAAACATAAGCTTGAGATTAGCCCACCAGTGGCGTAGTGAGGGGGGCATCATGCCCCGGGCGCTACTCACAAAGGGGCGTCAAATGGTATATTTTACTATAAAATTGTATGGTTTTCGAATAGGGGGGGCGCTAAAAAGGTATTGGGGGGCGCTAAAAAGGTATTGTGCCCCGGGCGCGAGTTAAGCTCGCTACGCCACTGTAGCCCACAGACATCTCAACTTCGCTCTTCTTTTCATGTGAGCCTTTCCTGCTGCTAATAGTGAACTGGACCTTCTGAATGGTTAGTCGTGGTAGAAATGTACATCCGGGGTAGATGTTATTATTTTATTGAAATTCTTCATGACGTCACATTGTTTTTGCTTTATGTCTCGAGTAACAATGTAATAACAATATTGTTAAAATTCAATCTTTGAATTTTTCTCACGAAATCTATAAATTTCCCTTTGAGGATAACTAAATAAATAAATGCTTTTAATAAATATTAACTGGGTAAAAAGATTTCATTTCATTGAATAGCTTAAACAATCTTTAATTTAACAAATCTATAAATTAACAAATCTCATAATCACTCATTTTTCCACATCTGATTCCATAATAAAACGTCACTTTATTTCAGGATAAAATCATTTTTACTTAATTTATTTGAATTATGTCTATGTTATTTATTTATTTTTTTATTTTCGTATACACAAATAAACGTGTAAAAGAATCTTGACATAAATTATGTTTTTGTAAGTAAGGAAAGCTTAAACCAAAAAGTAACACCATCAAAATCAAGTTAAGAACGATTTAAATGTAAATCAACGTGAAAGGTATTTTGTTTTTCATGTTATTTTAAAATTATGTTGTAAAAACTGGAATTTTAACTATTCGCAATTTAGTTTTTTTTCGTTTGAGAGCTTGAAATTTGTAGCATTTTAATATCATCACCGCTTCTATCCCTTTTCATTTTACAATGGACTACGATGAGTCACTTCCTTGTTTTGTCACGTGATACGTACCAGCCATTGGTAGGCTTTCTGCTACACATAACAACACATAACAACAGATAAACAGCTGATCAGCCATTGCCATTATCATTAATTCTAAAGCAAAATGTTTGTCTCCATCAGCGCTTCCCCCAGTGTTAATTAAAATTTTACTTTTCAAAATATTCTTGAATACACGTGTTTTTTTAAAATGACATTCATAAATGTGACAATAATTATAATTCAGTTATGATTAAAGGAAGAAAGTTGTTTGAAGAAAAATTTGTGAGCGACTAGTGTGTTGCAGACAGCCTACCGGAAGTATTACTTGTTTTTACACGTATCACGTGACAAAACAATCGACTAATCGTAGTCCATTGCAATGAACTATTGTTTCACCCCAAGCACACTCGAAGATCAAACCATTCAGTTATAGCTACTGATGAATGATGATATTCTGTGTTGGCACTCACTTAGTCAGTGAAATGTTTTCGTATGTCTTTAAACCAAAACTTCATTTATTTATTTGTAGATAACGCTTTGGCCCAAGGTAAGGAGATGGACCTTTTAGTTGACCTTAGAGTTAGAGGCTGGATTTCCTTTGCCTTTATTATTTTCTTAATACGAAACTTCGGCGTTTGGTTTGATTTTATTTTGGTGACGCTTTGTTTTATTTATTTTCCCCCCAAAATGTTTGAACAAGAGATCAACATTTTACCTTTTTAAATGATTATTTCAGTTTCAACCTTCCAGTAGGGTTTTATTTTATGTTGGACAAAGTAAATCTTACATATATTATGATATATTTAGAAAATTTTGGTGCGGCTTTTTATTCATATTTTGATTGCAACGCCTTAAACTTTAGCTCTGATGTATTTGTCAAAAGTTTGCATGCAACGGCCTTTCTTTCATTTATGAAAGCTTACATTTGTATAGTACAAATTACTTCTGGACAATCTTAGTCTTATGTCCGAATTCGAAAACAACAATGGGTCAATAAAACTAGAGTGTAACTCTCAAGCAAGTGATGGCCACTTTTCTTATTAAAAGTCATACCGACGAATAATTAATAATCATAAACGATTATGATGTCATCGCATGACAGTGACAAGACTATAATTTTATAATTAATATTGGTATGAACCTCACTGCTAAAAATGTATAGCTTAGTCACACCAATTTTTTTATTTGTAACCTGTAACTAGAATTTGTGAATTTCACTATAAATCCTGAGACTTATTATACTATTACCGAAACTTAATACATGTACCTTAAACTTAAAATGTAGGGAAGTATTAAATTAAAATTAAATTGTCTACCTGACTTTTGCTCTCTCATTTTCTGGGCCCTAGAGAAGTAAGGGCTCAAAGTACGGATGTCTCAAAGTCCAGTAGTCTCAAAGTATGGTATTCTAAACACGTAAAACACCATTCAAGTGAAAATAAACATTAAAAAAGTAACGACTATTTTATAACAACGCTTGGTATTTTGTACTTGTATTTACTTAATATCTTTTTTTTTACGAACATAATTGTCCTAATCATTGTAGTATTTTAGGTCTTGTTAAAAAACCATTTTGTTTTGTTAAAACCTTTTTTTACAAGGCATTTGTATTGTTTTTATAGATTGCATTTATGAAATGTGTTTCCTATTTTGCAGTTATATTATATTTAGATACATATGTGGCAACTTTCAATTATCAAAGTGAATTTAAATTTAAACTCATGCAAATGTCTTTACATCTGACGGTTTCACTCATAATTTTTGGTCATTAGGCCTATCTCAAACTGCCAGATTCCTTGTCAATATATCAGAAAGATACATTCATGTTGTACATCTGCCCATATCATGGGCGTTTTATTATAAATGTTGATCTAAAACAGTGAAGAAAACTATTTCCTTATTAGATGGTATAAACACAAAACCTGATATTCTTACCAAGATTTTTTAAAAAACGTATTCTATACTTAAAGAATATTGTCAAGCATTAAACATCAATGTCCACTATCAGAATATTACTCAGTAATGTGTGTTATTAGAATATTACTCATTAATGTATATTATCAGAATATTACACTGTAATGTCTATTTTCAGAATATTACACTGTAATTTCTAATATCAGAATATTACACAGCAATGTCTATTACAGTTTAGTAAGAAAATGTTTTAAAATAAAAATACAAATTATTGGTCTATAGATAGTTTAAAAAGGTCTTGAAATAGAAATGTGTTTAGTTTGAATGGATTTAAATGTATGTGACATATTAGAGTGTCATCATCATCCAAATCTAGTAGCCATTCGGGCATGCGCCATTTTGTCTTAGTCCATGGTGAAAACAAAACAGATTACAGTTTAATAAATCTTACTTGAGCTTGAATATGTTTGATATTTTCATTCGTGTTTGATGAAAATTAATTAATTTTTCTTGGCTATTGTTCCAGTAAATGGCAACATCCCTCCCCAGGCTGGTAACTATGAGAGCAATATATATAGAACTGAGGATACACCTGTAGGTAAAGATGATATTATGTCAACTCATTTCTTGTGCATATGTCATAATGTAGCACTTAGCTTAGAGGTAGTGTCCAAGAGGGCAGCAAAAGATTTGTGACAGAAAGTAAGTGGGAGAAAGGTTAAATTGGGGCAGAGGGAAAGAAAATGGATAATAATAAATTAATATTCAATATTACTAGTAGATATATATGCACGTTGTCGATACATTTTACACCAAATTTTAAACTTATTTTATCAGGGACTGTAATAGGTAACATTACTGGTGAAGATTCAGATGGGCCTAACCCATTAACCTTTTACTGTGACACTGATGGCACCAAGGAGCTTGTCTCACTGAGCTTGCCAAGATGGCTGACAAATTCATCTTCTATAGTAGACATCATCCTGAAGACGCAACTTGATAGAGACTATGTAAGGTTACTATACTTAATATTCAAAGAAAATACAAACATATGACCCTTTAAAGAACGTAGTATGTTTTTACTCATATACCAATATGTTAGCCTATGAATTTTTTGTCTAGACAAATAAAATAAAATCTAATGTAACAATAAAAAATATATCAAATAAAAAAATCAAAGAAAATAGTTTGTTCGACTATTGTAAACTTTCATGAGTTAAATTTTCATATTATATTTCTCATAAGCAAAATGGATATTTAAGGATGTAGGTGTATTGGGTTAGAGTTGTAAGTATTCTTGAAACAAACTAAGACGTTGTAAACATATAGAACTATTCTTACTCTAAGAAACCTATAGGCCTATGTTAGTAAGGATATTTGTTTAATTAAAAAAATTTGTGACCTGAAAGTTTTAAAAGTCACGCTTCAAATTTGTGTCTATTTTTTTTTTACAGGAAGATTGTACGTTTTAATTTTTTGTATTTCTTTGTATTGCAGGCTCCTAATATGAGGACTTTGTATTTTTCTATATCAGATGGAGCGAGTTCGGTAAATATTTTAACGCTTCATCATCATCAGGTCCCGTAGTCCTTCGACCGTTGGGGCGCCACAGATGACATGTACACTATTCTTCTCCATTTCTCTCGGTCTTCTGCCCTACGCATAGCATCGCCTAGTTTTAATCCCGTCCATTCTTTGATATTATCTTCCCATCTTTTTCTTTGTCTTCCTCTTCTTCTCCCTCCTCTAGTAGTGCCCTGCAAGATCTTATTGTTAAAAAAAAACAGTAGGCTATATTTCAATGCGATTTTATAAAATTCAATCTGTATTCCTCTTTAAAGAAGCTAGAATCTGTTTACATCAGAAGCAGTCACATTTATTTGATACTTTTTTTAGAGCTAAATATTTTCCTCATTTTAATGTGCTTCAAAAATGTACGAGTAATTGTTACATGACCCATTGGGTCAAAAGCAGTGATCGCACTTGACCATATCCTTTTAAGAGCCCAGCAAGTAACTAAACAAATACATGTGTCCAGTTAGTGAAGCAGCCTCTAGCCACATCTGCTGAACCTTGCTGTACAGTTTAGACACAATTAGTGGGGTCTCTCTTACCTGCACGTCCCTCAACTTTAGGGCTTTCCTTAACAAGGAAAATTGTCTCTGGGCTTTGCAAACAGGGGCGCAGGGCAGCGTCTCCGGAAAGCGTACATTAATCACTAATTTTATTTATGCTATTTCAGTAACTTTAGTCATCTGGATTTCTAGGGTTAAACTTTAAAAAAAAAAAAGGAGAAAGTGGCATCGATTAGAAGAAAAGCAAAGCTAAGTATTGAAATTCAGTGTTGTTTTGGAAAGTCTGCATATTTTATTCACTGGTTAATTATGAGATCTAAAAATGTAAACAAATTTAAACACAGCTTACCAAATATCTTTCTTCCTCAGATACCAGTGTGGATAAAACTGTACATACTGGATGTTAATGATGTTGCTCCACAATTTGTCAACCTGCCCTATGAAGTCACAATTAAAGAGGTGCGGGTCAATTCTTTTATTTGTCTGTGTACTTTAATGACTCGTTATTTTTGAGAGACTTTTCTTAGGTGACATATTATAGATAATTGTTTGTTTGTTGGTGGTTTTTTTCTTTTTTTTTAAATTTTAATCTAGTATTTCAATAAAATATAGGCCTACCTTTTGTATATTTAATTTGTATATGCCATGTTAATAAATACTCCAAATTTCAGGATGCTCAAGCCAACACTGTTGTATATACTGGTGTTTCAGTAGTAGATCCAGACACTGCTCGGGTGGAAATCTCGATGGAGGTGGGAAACTCGAATAAATATTTTTTTCAAGTTTACATTTATATGCTCCCAAAGGGTCATTCTCAATTTAAATATAATTTAATTAACTCTCTAAAGCATTATCATTACACATCAGTAGATAATTTAAAACATGAAAATGTATCTCATTGGCCCAAAAATTGAATAATAAAACTCACATCAGTCAGTCATTCAGATGAGCATAGTATGATTTATGTATAGTCAAAATATGTATGTGTTATTTATATTACAATGCTTGAAAGTAATTAAGTAATTAATACCAATTACATTTAAAAAAAAACACCTTTTAAATGAAATGCATTAAAGTCATAAAATTATATTTTAAATTGGCTAATTATTGTTTCTCTTTCTTTAAGACTAATGCTCAGGTAAGTAGCTATATTTTTTAGTTTAGCTTTAAACAAATAAATACACCACATTTTTATCAGGCTTAAATGAAATGATTGAAAGAGATCAATGATAAAATACTGCAAAATGACAAATGCTTTTAAAATAGTTTTATAAAATGATTGGTGACAGCTGGTTGATAAGACCTGTTATATGTTTAAAATGTTCAGCACATTATTGAATATTGTTTTTTGAAAATATTTGGGATAAATAATTGAGTGTATTTTCTTGAAAAAAAAGAACAACATTTGAATATTTTGAGCATGCAAGCAGATTAAGAGAGCTTAGGCTAAGCGGCTTAGGCTCTTTACATTGGTGTGGGAAAATAGTATAATATCTTGACTTTTTTTTAGAGAAATACATGGTATGAATTTACACATTTTGTGGCTTATAGTTCTAATTTCAGTGTTTGAATTCATATGCTTAGCACTTCATTTAATTTCAAAAATCATAATCTATATCTCTTACAACCTTTACTAAATGAATCACATTTTGCTATCAAAATGTCTTTATAAAACTTTTATTATAGTTTGTCTCGCTGCTTTTGATGACAAAATTATTTTTTCTTCTCCCAGGCAACTGATGATGAATACAAAACAACTTTTATAATTAACCCTTTTAATGGCCACATAACATTGAACCGCACCCTGGACTATGAGAAACACAGCTATTACCAATTCAAAATCATGGCAGTGGTAAGGGGATTACACAGATCTGAATTCTGCTTCATGTTTTATGAAGCTCCCTAAAAGTTAAATGTCTTTAGGAAATGCATTACAAGTTATATTTTGTTATTTACTATTATTTAAAACATGTTTTTAGTTCTTCAAAAAAGTCTTATCAGGATTATGTACAGAAATAAACCTATTAATTTATTTACTTATAGATTTGATTTCAAATAAATCTGTGAGACAGATTTCAATAACTTTGTTTTTTGCCACATTAGTTTTGAATGAATTATTATGTTTTACTAAATGAAGGCTACCATAAAAATTCATTTACTAAATTAATCTTTTCAAACTGTAAAGCATTAAAATGAAATTGAAAGCAACTAAAAAATCTCTTAACAATTAACTATTGAAAAGTTAAAAAAGAATAGCTCAAAAATCCTGTGTGTTTTAACTGAACAATTGACATTATGATCAGTCGATTAAATTTTATTTTTATTTTTTGCTTATATTTTTAAAGCTTACAACATACATTTTAACTCCTGATAATTATAATTATGGTAATAAGGGGGAGAGACTGCAATTGAGTTAGCAAAAAAAGGAAATGAGTAAAACAAATATGTGAAAACCTGAAAAAGGAACACAACAAAACAACAAAAGTGTGGGCAGGAAGCCTCCGTCAGAAAACAAACAACAGATGAAATAGAATTAAATTTTTAAAAAAGCACTTAGCTGAAAAGTAGTATCCGAGGTGGAATAAATAAAAAAGTAATCATACTTGCAAGATAATTTACCTCAAAGCTTATTTTTCTCTATACATTTTCTTAAAATTAACACATTAAAAATTGTATAATCTATATAAATAGATGAAAGCAAAGGACTTTGTATAGATCAAATGTTTTATAATGATGATTAGTGTTATAAGAAACTTAGTGAAATCAATAATAATCAAAATGTGTAAAAAAAACTTTAAAATTGTTAAGATGTCTCAAAAAGAGCTAACAAAAATTAGAGTATAAAGAAATAAATTTATTTTTGAAGGTTTGTCAACAAAGCAAAGTACCTTAATAAGAAGAACTCTCATGTTTGATTTTAATATTTTAATTGAATACTAATGGCATAGTTTTATTATTCAATCACAGGACCAAGGTGGTCTGAAAGCTGACCCTGCAAGTTTTGTTGTTTATGTTCTAGATGTCCAGGACACACCACCGATATTTGTCAATTTGCCTTATAGTGAACAAACTTACGAAAATGCTACAGTGGTGAGTCAGTTTTATGTTTCATTTTTGCCTCGGCTACTATTTCCCTGAATGATATGAATAAGTTGAAAAAATCTCTAATTATCCAAATGAATATAGACCATTATATGTGCTATCTAACATCTTGAGATATTGTTCCACTCAATTTGGTTCAAGGCATTAAGCATTCAGTTATGGACTACTTTAGGTCACATTTGCATTTGTAGCCTATGAATAAATCATATATTTTAAATTGGTAGGCCAATGCTGATTTTATAATCTTATTTTCCTAATATTCATATTTACCACTGTTAGCAAATACAAATTAAACTTCATTCAAGTCATATTGATTCCCAAATATTTTCAATAATAACAATAATCTAATAATCAATTTGTTAACAATTAGTATCCTACACTGAGCACAATTCTTTGCATGCTTAAGCAAATTTACATTACAGGTTTTGTGTTTTTTTTGTTGCATTACATAGAATACTATCAGAAATGTATTTCTACAAAACACCATCAAAATGTTAAGAACATCTTAATTATGGTCTTTTAAAAAAATCTCATTACGCCTGCCCATTAATCAGGCTGACACATATTATACAATGAAATGATTAAGTAACTTTTTAATTTTTCTTGATATTTTTACAATTTTCACTTCTCCAGGGTAAGTCAATACTTAAGGTTGTTGCTGTGGATGGAGACAAGGGCATACCTAATAACATTACCTACAGCTTTGAAAGTGGTGAGTAAAATGGTCGGAATTTGTGCATCATTCAAAGCAATACTAGACCTAGGAGGACTTTAATTTTAAATAAAGTCACTATAATTTTCATAATTTGTGACAAATGATTTTATTTTTTTTAAAGCAGATTTCTTTTACATCTAGCTATGAGATATGTGTAATAATTGCTTCAGATTCTCTTTACTGGTAATGCATATTAAATTTCCCTCAACATAAAACTTTCATTAATATTTCATAATTTCTTTACCTTCCAAAAATGGAACTTGATTGGTGACTCACATATTATCACCTAAAATTAAATTAAACACACAAATTACCCTGGGAACTGAATGTCACCTATCATACTCTATAAATTAACATTATTATTATATTTTATTCTTGTTCAAGTTTAATGTTGTATCCATTACACCTGTAAAACCATGTTTGATTTTTTTTGTAATTATTTATGAGTATGTTAATAAACATTATTAAAATATATTAATCATATTATATATTTAATCCTTTCTTTAAAAAAAATAGGTAGCTACAGCAACTTTAATATTGATCCAACAACTGGTGCTATTACTGTTAAATCATCATTAGACAGAGATTCAGAGGCTATGAGAAATAATGGTGGAGTCTATGCCATGATAGTAAAAGTAAGTCAGAGCAGAAAAACTTTTTTTATATAATATTTATACATTTTAAGAACTTTTTCATTAGGTTTGACAACAATATTTTTATGTATTATCAAACATTTTAGAAGCTTTAGGCCATTTTCCCACAACCACATAAAATTTCATTATTCAGATTTAATGAAAGATATCAATTTGTTTTCTCCATTCTCTTCAAAATCAATCAAATGACATACAAAAGGTAATAATGGGGAAGACTGCACAATAGGAAATTAGTAAAACACAGTAAGGTTAAACCTGATAAAAGGAATGCAACAAAACAACGAACGTGTCGGCAGGAACCCTTCATCAGCAAACAAACAGAAAAACAAATAAAATTAAAAAATGTATAAAAAAATATAATATAGCACTTAGCTTAGAAGTAGTGTCCAAGAGGGCAGCAAAAGATATCTTACTGAGTTTTACTAATTTCCAAATGACATAAGAAGCATTATATTACTGAATTTTATTATTTTTGTATGTTTAAAACATTGTTCATACCTGAGTCTGGTTATCCATTTAATCTATATGCATGAAGGCTGCTGAGGTGGTGCCACCAGGGCAATTAAACAAGGGGAATACAACAGCCTTGACATTGGTTACCATTACAGTGCTTGATGTTAATGACAACGCACCAACTTTCAGTCAAACAAACTACAATGCAACAATTCTAGAGAACATGCCTCAAGGTGTACCCATCAGCTTTATAGGAAATATAATGAGAGTCTTTGATATTGACCAGGTAAGATTAAATATATAAAATAAGGGTGATTGATATAAACCTGGTAAGATTAATGAAGCCTTTAATAAGGGCCCAATCCCTGGGACATTGTTAGAATAGCTTATTTAAAAAACCCAGCTCAGGGATTTGGATTTTTATATATTTTCTCATTCTGATTTATTTTTTATAAATAGCTACCTCCATAAATTTGAAAGCTAACATATATTTAAAAGAAAAATCAATTCCCACATTTAAAACAGAAGTAATATTCCTAGATGGATAAAACATTATTTCAGTGATGTGCTAGAACTATTTGACTTTAAATCCTTTAGTAAATTATCAATTAAGTTGTTATTAATTAATGTATTAGTTGCATTTACTGTTTTATTAGTTCATAGAAATTATTTTTTAATTGTATTAAAAATAAAAGTTAGACTCTACATTGGGACAAATGTTAGTGTTAATGAATTACTCTCAAAAGTAATCTCAAATAACGTTAAAGCAATCTACATGCCATAAGGAACAGATGGAAAGTAAATAATCCAAGTTTTGCTATTATTAATTTAAAACTGTCAATTGGAGTCATTCCAGCCTTAGTTCAAATATTGATTTGTCAGCCATAAATTAGTTTTTTTGTATCAGTTTTTTCTTATCTGCAACTGAAAAAGAATGTCTGGATAATAAAATATTATTTCCAAATTTGAAAGTGTGTGAAATATAGACTACCTGACTTGTGAACTATACCTGAGTTGTGAACTATACATAAGTTGTGAAATAAACTGTGAGAAATATACAGCTAAGAAAAACTAATTTTCTTTTATCCAGGGAGATAACAGCCATTTTGCTGTGTCATTAGAAATGAAGGGTGCAAGCTACTTTGACTTCTCCCCCTTGCCACAAGAAATTTATTCAGAATCGGCAGTTCTTATAAGAGTCAACACTTCGGATGCTTTGGACTATGAAAAGAATCAGAGGTTAATATTTCAGGTAGGTTTGATTGAGCACAGTGATATTGTTCATTGTATTATGATACAAAAAATGTTTAAAGAATTTTGTTGGCATTCCAATAATTAATTAATTAATGCTGAGATTAATATGATGTATAAAATTACTTTTCATTGATTCAGTAGGTGAAATTGATGTTTAATTTAATACTCAAAAAAAAAAGAAAGAAACACAAAAGAAATCAAAATAGTGTTAACAAATTGTTTTGATCTTTATAATGACCATACTTTTATTATTAAAATTAATTCTGTTGAAGTCTCTGCAGTCATCCTAAATTCCTCCCTTACTTAAATTTTTCTTTTATGTCATTATTTTGAGCAGGTCTACACATTAAAATGTTTTAAAAGAATATATAGAAAGCGTTACTAATATGTTGCTAATATAACAGGTAGTGGCCAGAGAAATGAACACAGTTGAAAAGCTAATATGTTGCTAATATAACAGGTAGTGGCCAGAGAAATGAACACAGTTGAAAAACTAATATGTTGCTAATATAACAGGTAGTGGCCAGAGAAATGAACACAGTTGAAAAGCTAATATGTTGCTAATATAACAGGTAGTGGCCAGAGAAATGAACACAGTTGAAAAACTAATATGTTGCTAATATAACAGGTAGTGGCCAGAGAAATGAACACAGTTGAAAAGCTAATATGTTGCTAATATAACAGGTAGTGGCCAGAGAAATGAACACAGTTGAAAAGCTAATATGTTGCTAATATAACAGGTAGTGGCCAGAGAAATGAACACAGTTGAAAAACTAATATGTTGCTAATATAACAGGTAGTGGCCAGAGAAATGAACACAGTTGAAAAACTAATATGTTGCTAATATAACAGGTAGTGGCCAGAGAAATGAACACAGTTGAAAAACTAATATGTTGCTAATATAACAGGTAGTGGCCAGAGAAATGAACACAGTTGAAAAGCTAATATGTTGCTAATATAACAGGTAGTGGCCAGAGAAATGAACACAGTTGAAAAGCGCTCAAGTACTGCTACAGTAACTTTAGACATTGAAGACATGAATGACAACGCACCAGTCTTTACTCAAACTGATTACAGTCTTAGTGTTTATGAGAACACAACTTTGGATACTTCTCTGTACAAATTTATGGTTAGTGAAAACTTTCAATTGTGATAGGATATTTTCTAAATTTGTGTATCTGTGTCTTCTTAGGTCTGAGCTAGATTGATTTCTCATTTCTTTTTTTTTCTTATTCAGAACTTGTTATGATGAAAATTAAAATAAATTTATTTTAAAAAAAGATATATTTGTAAGTTTCTCTCAGGTTATTTGAATGTGTCTTCTTTCTTCTCTTCTGTCTAAACTTTGAAGGCAACAGACCTAGACTCAGGAATTTACAAGGAAATTCAGTTTTTTCTAAAAGGTGGCAGTGGCAGGTAAGAGTGAAATTTAAAAATTGAAATAAGATTGAAACTAATTTTGAAGCCTTTTAAATTAAGATTATTGTTCTGTATTTATTCATCTCAATATTATGAATATTCATTCTGTTTTATGAAACATATAACTATTTTATAAACTTTTCTAATTTATTGCCTTGTATTTAGTTATTTTTACTTTCAATATTTTCCATCTGTTGAAGCCGACCAAAGTTAGTTATGGAAGTTTTTGTGTGAAGATTAATCATTGTGATATAATGCATGAATGTTTATTAAAAATGCATAGTTTATTGCAGAACAAGCTCTTTTTAAAATGTGTCTTGACATATGTAAAATTTTGGCAACTGTCAAATTCAGTATAAAATATTGACAATCCAATTCTGATTTCAGATTTCGCATGGAACCCACAACAGGCATTTTAAGAGTAGCTGGTTCAATAGATCGTGAGGAAATCAACCAATTCTTCTTGACAGTAGAAGCCAGAGATGGTGGTGGTCTGCGCACACCTGCAGAGGTCACCGTGACAGTGCTGGACGTGAATGACAAACGCCCTGTGTTTATGAGAGATGATTATTATGGAATTATCAAAGAAGGATCCCTTCAGTTTCTGAGAGCTTTGAAAGTGGAAGTAATTAATCCAATTTCAATAATTTTCTTTATATGAAACAGCCGTAGCAATCCTATTACCTGTATCAAAATTTTGTAAGAAATGAAAATAACTATATAGAGAATCTATTTGCATAAGATTTAGTGACATAAGATTATTCCCTGAGCATAAGCAATCTAAATTATTTTATAAAAATAATAAAAAAACGGATGATTTCTCTAAAAATTGTTTAGGTCTTATTCTACATCAAAAAAGTACAGGCAAAGTAGCATCTCATACCATTAATTATGTTAATCCTGTGTCACTACCAATTCTATTTCTATCTAATTTACTTGACAGGCATTTGATGAAGATGAGGCTAACACCAATAACAGCCTTGTCTCCTACAGAATCCAGAAAACTCCACAAAATCTCAGCAATAATTTCACCATTGATAATAAGACTGGTGTGATAACAATCACCAGTCCCTTGGATTATGAGAAACTAGATAAATCATTGGCTGGCTTGGTGACACTCATCATTGAAGCTTACGATGCTGGCATTCCCTCATTGTCTTCACAAGTTTTTGTCAATGTTACTGTTGAGGTAGGAAGCTAACAAAATAATGAAGATTTTAGTATTTAAAGTTGTAAATTTATCAGCCTAAAAAGTTTTTTTCTTATCCATCTACAGTTGCCATTTATGTATTTTTAAATGTGCATTGCGGTCAAATAAGTGTCATAGTTAAAATTGTGAAAACGTCGCATTGCCGTTGGTAATAACCTGATATACGTGTTAAGCTTTAAGAACAGTATCTCCAATGTATTCAACTTCCATTGATTGTGATTTTTAACTTTGTGATTCATTAAGTTATGAAAGTTTTCAATATTGAATTTAACTGTAACACTATTTGTTTTGCCCAAGAAATAACTTTAAAATACTTCTGTCATTTTATTCAAAATATTTCTGAGAGAAACCAATTTAAAGACCAAAAGTGTTATTGTTTTTTCATTTCTAACAAAACATAGCAATTTTGGTTATGGAACATTGCAATGTTGGTTATGGAACATTGCAATGTTGGTTATGGAACATTGCAATGTTGGTTATGGAACATTGTTTAAAAGATAAAATACAGTGGGTAAAAAAATGGATTGTTCAATGAATTTGTTGTTTTCCTGCAGGATGTTAATGATTATCCTCCAGTTTTTTCCAATACAATGTATTCTACATCTTTGCCAGAGAATTCTCCTGAAGGTAATTTTCTCAGTAGATACTCTCAATAAAAATGTGCAATTTCTTAAAAATATGAATCATAACAACCAAAGTTTATTGGTAGTCATGAAACAATATTTGTTAAACTATTATCTATTGAAATTTGCAGGTTTTTTGGTGATTACAGTGAATGCTTCTGACTTTGATGGTACCAGTCCAAATAATGAGTTTATTTATCGTATTGAGGGTGGGGCCCTTGACAAGTTTAGAATCAACTTTCAGACTGGAGCAGTAGAGGTAGAGAAGGGAGCTGACCTTGACAGAGAATCAAAAGAAATCTACACACTTACCATATCTGCCATTGACAGAGGCACACCACCTCTAACTGGCAATTGCTCTCTTAAGGTATTTCTTTTACAATGCATAAGTTTATTTCAATAATACGTCTCTACTAAGTATGTGAACTGCTGAGAATTTACACTGTGGCTTTGGAATATTTTATAAATCTTACTTTAAGCATAAATTAGAAAAAAAACCCATCTAATCAGCAATGGCAGAATATGTTAAAATGCACTTTATTATAGAAAAAGTTTAATTTCCAAATTGTATAGATAAATAAATAATGGAGGAAGATACATTTAGGCTTGAAAAAAATACATTGAAAATTTTAAATTTCTGTTTGTTGTTTTTTTTTGTCTTGTTTGCTGAAGAAGGCGTTTAGCCAAAACATCCTTGTAATTGTATTGTTTTTTTTTTTAAGGCTAAACATTTTTTTCCCCACTATTTATTTACTTTACAAGGCATGAATGCAGTCCCTCATATATTAAAATCCTAAGGTGCAGACCTGCTTAGGACAGCAGAACACAAAATCATGTTAATAGGAATACATTTCATGATTTATTCAAATATGATATGAGAAATTATTCACTGAAAACTGAATATTTAAAATTTTGTAATCATAATTTTAAACAGATTTTTTGTTGCTTCTACAGATTATCCTGACGGATGTCAATGATGAAGCACCAGTTTTTCAGTTTTCATCTAGAAGTGTAGAAGTGTCTGAAAATAGCAACAAAAATTCACCAGTGTTCTTGTATGATGCAACAGATCTGGACTTAAACAACAAACTTCAATACGGCCTAGGGGAAATAATGTACACAAAGGACAAAAATGATGACAGGCTGAATGCCACAGGAACTGCAGTTAAGGTTGGTGCATTTTAGCTCCAGCTTTGGTCATGGTTGACAAGCTTTGGTCATGGTTGACATACTTTTGGTCCTTTTTTAATTATTTTTTTAAAAATGACAAATTTATTGGATATAATTTTTAATATTGTTATTTTTAAATCCACCTAGTATTTTTTTGGAATCAGCCCATCCACTGGACAAGTGTATATCAATAATAGTTTAGACAGAGAGACAGCCAGCAAGGTGATCTTACAGGTGATAGCTGAGGATACAAAGGCAGAAATTGGAAAACAAACTGCGACAGGTAAATCTTATTTCAATTGACCATATTCAGAAATCAAGGTGTAAAAGTTTTTTCATATGCTCAATGAAAATTATTTTTTCCCGCATTTCCAGCTTGTTATTTCAGTACATGGGTTGGTGGGACAATTGAAAAAGTGTTTTCTCTCCATTGCTAATATCCCTATTTGCTGTATTGTTTTTCTACCAATGTTAAACCACCACAATCTAACTATAAAAAAATATCGCTTCCCCAACCGTTGCACATATGCCAGTATATGGATGCAGCAACGTACCGAACCAGAACCAGAACAACCGTTAGTCTATGTTGGGCAAAAAATATCAGAATTAAAAAAGAGAATTTCCAACTGTACTCGGAACAAGATCAGATCAGCAAAGTATTGAAACATAATAGTGTTCATTGCTGCGTTAGCTCACAGTGGGTCTTTCTCAGATGAACCGAGCTTCAACACATATAGCAGTCTTGTCCAAACTTGACTGCACTTTGTCAACATATCTGGCCAGATGACGCAGTACTCTGGAGAAAATTACCGGTACCCACAAAGGATGGTAGATTTCTGAAGATAACATTGCTTTATAATCACGTGCAGGGGATGTCAAATGCTGGACTTATCTAACTATAAAAAAAATCTGTTGCATTTAACTCACAGCTTAGCTTTTGAACTCCCCAAATCTTTGCTTAGGTTATTTTTGCAATTCTCCTGTTGTCTTTACATGTGAAGGTTGTGTTGTCTTTACTTGTGAAGGTTCTAATATTCAGCTGAGGCTTTAAACTGTGACAGAAATATATTTAAATTTAATGAAATGGAATAAAATCTTCCAGTGTGTTCTCAGTACTTGATGTGTTAAAACTTTCCACATTCAGAGATACAGCATTTTATAATTTTAAATAATTTTATATTCATTGAAATCAAAGGTTGATTCAACTGAGCAATTATTCCCTTGTAAATTAATGACAATGAAATATTAGATTTAGTAATTTAATAACTGACAGTACAGTATATGTTGCAGGCTAAGTGTGAAATTCAGGCATAAAATTAAATTCCTAAGTAATGTGTATTATAACTTATGTATTACACAGATTGTACCTAGATTACACACTTTGCCTGTAACATATATATTATTTGTAAAAATGCAAATGAGGTTGAAATACTTACATAAAACTTTTGTAAAAGAAACAGCAATCTAATGATTGGTATGACTAAAATATCAACTTCTTTGTTTCTGTCAACAATCAGCGACACTAACAGTAACAATCCTTGACTATAATGACAACCCCCCCAAGTTCCTGCCATCTGCCGTGTACCACACCTCAGTGAATGAGGCAGAAAATGTCATGTCCATTATCTTACAAGTCTCAGCCACAGATGCTGATGAAAGTCAGACAGTAACGTTTAGCATTGGCACTACCACAACTGATGCATTTGCTGTCAGCAGTGATGGTAAGTCTACACCTTTAGTATTTCCTTGGCATTGATTTTACTTTTTTTTAAAAATAATTTCATTTCAAATGTGACACAATGAGGCCACAACATCAGTTGTTAGTTATGATACAGTAATATATGTACTCATCAGTTTGTTAGTTCAGGTACAGTAATGTAAGTACACATCAGTTTGTTAGTTCAGGTGCAGTAATGTAAGTACATATCAGTTTGTTAGTTCAGGTGCAGTAATGTAAGTACAGATCAATTTGTTACTTCCGGTACAGTAATGTAAGTACACATCAGTTTGTTAGTTCAGGTACATTATTGTAAGTACACATCAATTTGTTAGTTCAGGTACAGTAATGTAAGTACACATCAATATAATAGTTGGTATGGTAATGTAAGTACATAACAATTTGTTGATACAGCATTGGTATTTTACTGGCCAACAACAACAATAATAATTAGAATTAGTTTGTCACCACATCATGCATGTTTGGGGGGCAGGGGTGGGGGAAACAGAAATGTGTTTATAATTATGTCCCTGAGCATTTGTGTTTTAATATGATATAATGTTTAATGAGGGCCCACCATATTGAGGATTTTTTATGGTAAGGTCATAAATTACCTTTAAGAGATGATAAAAAAGCTATTAAGTCAATTAAGGAAATTAACCCGAGAACACTTTTAATTATAGATTTAAAAAAAAACAAGACTCTTAGTATCTTACTAAAATTGAAAACACCATTTATTCTCAAAGGCACTGTTCAGCTCAAGGCAAGATTGGATAGGGAAAAGAGTGACACAGAAGTCTTTCAGATCATTGCAAGAGACAATGGCAGCCCACAGATGTCATCTTCAGCAACTGTCACAGTGACAGTGTTAGATGATAATGACAACTCTCCCATCTTTGAACCTCATAACAACAGCTTTGCTGTTTTAGAGAATGTGACAGTTGGATATTTTGTGACTAGACTCCATGCGGCTGATAAAGATATTGGAGATTATGGTACAGTTTACTACACCCTAGAAGGCCCAGACAATGATGGAAGCTTTGCTATTGCTGAAAAAACGGTAGGGATGTCCTAAAAAATGCTGTGGTTTTTGTCTTTAAAAAAAAAATAAAGTTTTGTTTATATTAACTTTGTTGAGTCAAATTTACCGTAAGAACAAATTATTTAAACAGCATTAATAATTATCCTTTTAAAAAAGAAAATGTTGCTGTGGTTACAAGTGTGGACGGACAAGATTTGAATCCTTTTATTTAAAAGTTAAAATTTTTTTAAAACAGTTACACCTGAGGCTGAGAGAACATTGCACTGTGTTTTTTTTTTAATTTCCCACAACATAGTGAGCAACCCCCATTTTAATGTGCAGTTTAAGCTGACAAGTTTGTCCAATTATTGATAAAATAATTGCTAGAATGCTTTAGATTAGTGTTTTCCAAACTTGAATGTATGATGGACTTGTGGATAACTTTCCCATTACACCAGTGACTGGTGGATAACTTTCCTTATTTTATTAATTATTGTCATCATTTTTACTTGACCCTGAATATTGCATAATTTAAATTTTAAATCCATAATCAGACAATTTGAGAGGGCTCTATTAATTATCACCGTTTAATGCTAGCAGTGAGACAATTTTTTATTATGGTTCTTTCACTTTCTTTAGTTTATCTCTATTTTTGTCTCAATTTTTATGGTCCAGCACTTTAAGGATCATTGATGGCTGCCAGTCCATTGACCATAACTCTGTTAAACACTGTTGTAAACAACTGTTTTCTTTTATTCTAAATAGTATGACATTCTACTTTTTCCATTTCTTTGATAGGGAGACATCAGTGTGGCAAGAGCTCTGGATCGAGAATCAAAAGCTTTCTTTAGGTTGGAAGTGGTTGCAAAAGACTCTAAATCTAACTTAGATCAGCAGAGGGTGACACGATCCGATACAATTACAATCAATATAACTGATGTGGATGACAATCCTCCCAAATTCACGTCTGTCCTCCCGGAAAAGCCAGCTGTTCCAGAAAATTCTAATTTGACATTTATAGTAGCCATTGTCTCAGCAGAGGACGCAGATGACAAGACAACAGACAATGGGAGAATTATGTAAGCTTTTTTAAAAAAAAATTGAGACTCTTGTAATTTATAATTAATATGGTAATAGAAATTTATTTTATCACAATTTCATAATAAATTTGGTGACAGAATTTTCTTCCACAGTTTTCTTCCAGGCCTGACACCTGGAGGAATCCCTGCTCCATTATTTTTTATTACTTCTTATTATTTCTTGTAAGACACATTTAAAGGATGGCGTTCTCTCAAAACTTTTTCTTATTGATAAAACAGAAGCTGATCATTTAGCTCATTGTTCATGGCACTGCAGCTCAAAATAGCATACACATGATTTTTATCTTTTCATATTTGTTAATATGTTACTTTGATGAAAAATCTTTCAGCTTAAGTTGGTTGTGAATATTTTTTTCTACCATTGTTTACAATTGTACGATGGACTGTAACACTTAAATTACAGTAAAATACTAACATAGATCAGTATGCCTATTGCGTTTATTTTATTTTAAAAGGTAACATCTTTAAAAAATTATGAATAGATCTACATTTTCTTTTCTGTTAATAGCTTTTCACTGACAGCTGATACAAACGCCACCACTGGTAGTGGAGTGAATCTGTTTAAGGTCAACTCTTCCACTGGTGTGATTACCCTGTCAGTTTTTTTAAGTGGCTTGTCTGGTACCTACTACATCACAGTCATGGCTACCAACAACGCTCAGATTTTCAATGCAACAAAGAGAATCTTCATAGAAATTATTGACGTCAATGATCACATTCCTAAGTTTACCAGGCCAAACATTGACAATGCTGTCATCTATGTGCTAGAGGTAAATTATACCAAATCAAATACTACTAGAGGTAAATTATACCAAAGTTTACCAGGCCAAACATTGACAAAGCTGTCATCTATGTGCTAGAGGTAAATTATACCAAATCACATTCGTAAGTTTACCAGGCCAAACATTGACAATGCTGTCATCTATGTACTAGAGGTAAATTATACCAAATCACATTCCTAAGTTTACCAGGCCAAACATTGACAATGCTGTCATCTATGTACTAGAGGTAAATTATACCAAATCATATACTACTCTTATATTGTATTATATGTAGAAATGGTAGACTAGGATGTTTTAAAAGATATCAACCTTCGCATCAAAGAAATACAGTAGTCAAGTAAAAGCACTTAAAACTTCAATATATTGCTGTTGTTTTATTTTAGCACAAAGCTCCCGTTGATCCTCCAAACCTGAAATAATATTCAAAGCTAATAATTTGTTTTGTAGCTTGAAAGCATTTTCACTGACATACAGTGGTTAAAATATACGGCTGTAGAGTTTTTCATTCATGAACAAAAATTTGATACATTTATTTAAAATAACGGTATATAATATTAAGAAATAATTTTACAGTATTTTTACAACTACCCGTTGTTCAAAATGAGTTGGTGGAGATGATGTCTCTTTCAATCAAATCATAATAGCTTTTATCTGGACCCTCACACTGTAGAATTCAGAACATGGAACTTCAGTATTTCAACTAGAAGCCACTGATGAGGACGCTGGCTCCAATGGTGTAGTGCATTTCTCTATTGTTCCAACGAACAGTGACAAAGATGGCTCTCGTGTGTTTGCTGTGGATAAAGTGACTGGACTGATCACCACAACAGCAGATATCAATGCAGAAATTCAGAATCGCTATGAGGTTAGACAAACACAAATTGTGTATGTATCATCCTCATACAGTTCAATACACAAAGGAAGAAATTAAATCCTTGTCACATAGTTTTGGTATGTTAAAGATGATTTGTTTCATTTATTTCAACCATTTGATTTCTGATGTTAGTTATGCAATTAGATAGCAACAAGAGGGAGACTACTCCAAAGCCTTAAAGTTTCAAGTTAAAAGTCAGCAGTTTGTAAACTTTGCCAGATTTTTTATATTTGCAGCTAAAGCTGGAAGCCAAAGATCTCGGTATCCCTATACCATTCATTGCAACAGTGACCTTGGTCATCTTAGTGCAGGACAAAAATGACCACAAGCCTGAATTTGTGGGTTATAAAGTGCCTTACCCAATAGGAATAGTAGAGAATCAGCAGGTCTGCACCAATGTCAGCCTGGCTATTGATAGAGATGTCAACATGAACTTCTCAGTCATTTGTTACTATCTTGTAGGTAAGGTGACTTCAGCGATGTATTTTTTTGTTTAAATGTTCATTGTACAAAGTATCAGTATATTAATATTAGTCTAAATAAGTACCAGTATTACAATTTATGTTGTGAAATGGAGCATGCCCAGTTATTAATCAGCCATGTTCAAATGTGTTGGAAAAATCTATTTGAAGTAAGTACCGGTAATCTGATTTTTTTAAGAATGAAGATTTAATTATAATTATATAGTGGAATTTATAACTTTTTAATCATGTTAAATCTTACAGTATAAAATAAATTCTCTGAGTTGAATAAAAATGATAAAAAAAATATAGCATTCAGGAAGTATATTATGTAAAAAAAAAAAAGTAACAAATTAAATACAGGTAAGCTGTGTGCTATTATTTTCTTTTTGTTACATTCCTTTAATTTAAACTTATAATAATTGATGGACTCCATTAGAATCATTATTTTATCTAATACGGAACCATAATGACAATGTCAAGGACTTACACAGTTGAATTAATCTAGCTTATCTAGGCTTGTGTTATTGAGATTAAAGCTTGGGTTTTTGTTGTTGACAGGGTCATCATTGTTAGACACTTTTATCCTCGAGACACCAACTGGCATGCTCTGCACAAACACAACACTTGACAGAGAGAGTACACCCTATGTCAACATTGTCATACAGGCCCTGGATGATTGTTACAAGTGAGAAGGAACTTTTTCAATAAACATATTTATTTCAATTTGTTCATGCTGAAGTGGAATAGACAACTTTTTTTGTACCCTAAGTTAACTTCTCCCTTTTCTCATTAAGGTTTTTTTTAAATTTAGGAGTTCCCATAATCTCTTCAAATAGCCTCCTTGCAAGGCTATTAATTTTTTCTTTGGCTATTACCCATGCTGGCAATGACCCCAGAGAAATGCAATCTTGTTGTTTCCTGAGTGAGCCATGCTACCATTGCAAAGCTGATATCTATCTCTTGGTTGTGAGTGAGCCATGCTACCATTGCAAATCTGCTATCTCTTGCTTGTGAGTGAGCCATGCTACCATTGCAAAACTGCTATCTCCTCAGTGAGCCTTGCTACCATTGCAAATCTGCTATGTCCTGAGTGAGCCATGCTACCATTGAAAATCTGCTATCTCCTCAGTGAGCCATTATACTATTGTAAACCTGCTATCTCTTGCTTGTGAGTGAGCCATGCTACCATTGCAAACCTGCTATCTCCTGAGTGAGCCATGCTACCATTGCTCTACAGGACCATGCCATTTAAAACAATGCTTGTTTCTAATAATTTTATGTGAAGACTAAAATGTTCAGATATTCATACCTTTATACAAAGATTATGCTGTTGGTATCACTTATTAAAAAGTGTTGTGTTATAGTAAGCTTCTTTTCTTGTGATTAACGAGAGATGTTAAATTTAGTTTAAGCTTAAGTAATAATTTTTTTTTGTAGAAAATGAGAGACAATTTGATAAAATGTTGTAGGCCTAAATTTTTTTAATCAAATTGTTTCCCGGAAAAAGAAACAATTGTAGGCTTACGGTCTCCCCTGGGGCATTCCGATTATGGCATGTCGGGTAGGGTATTCCCATTATGGCATGTCGGGTAGGGCATTCCCTTTATGGCATGTCGAGTTGGGCATTCCGATTATGGCATGTCCATTAAGAGGGGCTACTGCTGATCCCCTGGTGTTACCCTGGGCATGATATCACCATGTAGGGGATCTGCGCGTGAGAGACAAAGGTCTTGCATGGAATCTGAATCAGAAAGAACACAGCTGCATGGTACCAGCCCAGTGCAGTTGAAATTAGGCCAGAAATAAGTCGGGATAAAATTTCATGTTGCCATGAATGGATATGAGGCATGGGAGGGTTGAGGCAGCCCACGCCAATGTTTCTATCATACATCCTGTGAGGGGACTGTTCCTTGGCTACCATTTTGTCCCAGCTACAATGTGACTTAATCACAAAGTAGATGCCAGGTGTAGAAATCCATATTAAAGTGTGTTGACGCCCCTGGGGTGTTTTCATGGATGTTACAATGTATCCATCCCCACCACAAGAAAGTTCAACTGCTGGTGTTGTGAAAGGAGCCCCACCAGCAGGCCAGGTGTTGTGAAAGCAGTCCCACCAGCAGGCCAGGTGTTGTGAAAGCAGTCCCACCATCAGGACAGGTGTTTTTAAAGCAGACCCACCATCAGGCCAGGTGTTGTGAAAGCAGACCCACCATCAGGCCAGGTGTTGTGAAAGCAGTCCCACCAGCAAGCCAGGTGTTGTGAAAGCAGACCCACCATCAGGCCATGTGTTGTTAAAGTAGACCCACCATCAGGCCAAGTGTTGCGAAAGCAGACCCACCATCAGGCCAGGTGTTGTGAAAGCTGTCCCACCATCAGGCCAGGTGTTGTGAAAGCAGACCCACCATCAGGCCAGGTGTTGTTAAAGCAGACCCACCATCAGGCCAGGTGTTGTTAAAGCAGACCCACAATCAGGCCAGGTGTTGTTAAAGCAGACCCACCATCAGGCCAGGTGTTGTTAAAGCAGACCCACCAGCAAGCCAGGTGTTGTGAAAGCAGACCCACCATCAGGCCAGGTGTTGTTAAAGCAGACCCACCAGCAAGCCAGGTGTTGTGAAAGCAGACCCACCATCAAGCCAGGTGTTGTTAAAGCAGCCCCACCATCAGGCCAGGTGTTGTTAAAGCAGACCCACCAGCAAGCCAGGTGTTGTTAAAGCAGACCCACCAGCAAGCCAGGTGTTGTTAAAGCAGACCCACCATCAGGCCAGGTGTTGTGAAAGCAGACCCACCATCAGGCCAGGTGTTGTTAAAGCAGACCCACCAGCAAGCCAGGTGTTGTTAAAGCAGACCCACCATCAGGCCAGGTGTTGTTAAAGCAGACCCACCAGCAAGCCAGGTGTTGTTAAAGCAGACCCACCAGCAAGCCAGGTGTTGTTAAAGCAGACCCACCATCAGGCCAGGTGTTGTTAAAGCAGACCCACCAGCAGGCCAGGTGTTGTTAAAGCAGACCCACCAGCAAGCCAGGTATTCCTTGATAGATGCCCTCCCCCCTTACATATTCAGTCAAGTAGAAGGCGGGTGGGGCCTATCTCAGCAGTGGAGTACCTCCAGCGTGCCGCTTCACAGCCCGACTACTTAACAAGTGCTATTTGGTTTGGGGGAGAGAAGGAGAATATGGGGGAGAGAAGGGGAGACTTAATGAGCTCTGTGAAATGTGGGGGACAGAAGTAGAATGTGGGGGAGAGAAAGAGAATATGGGGGAGAGAAAGAGAATATGGGGGAGAGAAAGAGAATATGGGGGAGAGAAAGAGAATATGGGGGAGAGAAAGAGAATATGGGGGAGAGAAAGAGAATATGGGGGAGAGAAAGAGAATATGGGGGAGAGAAAGAGAATATGGGGGAGAGAAGGGAAGACTTAATGAGCTCTGGCTTGATGGTCTGCTGTTATTCTTAAGATGTTAGATAATTGGCCCTATGGTAAAAATAAATGGGAACATATGTGTTATCAAAGTATCCTTTCTGTGTCTTTCTCCTCAAAAACATAGAACAGATGTTGTGACAGCCAGGATCTACCCTTTTGAAAATGGCCAGCTGTATCCACCCATGTACAGACCAACATACACAGACAAACTTTGGCTTGAAATACAGGTTGTGTATTTATCTAATAAATTCTCAAATATTCACAGTATGTTGTGCTTACCCAATACGTACATAAAACTAAATCCCAAATAAAATGTTTCAATTTTTAATGAATTTATTTCTATTTCTATATATTTCCTTCAATATTTAGGTGCAAGACGTCAATGATAATGCTCCAAATTTTAAGAGCAAAGAAATGACACTAGGAGTTACAAGAGTCACACAGTTCGGCAAGTTTATATTGGAGCTGAAGGCAAGCCACACACTGTGGATGGAAACTGTAACATTTCTCAGTTTACACTGAATAAATATCTACAATTGATTTGCCTCATCAATATTTTACAAATTTTGTTTTTAATTACTGGTACTTTTTGGAAATGCATAAGATTTTGCCTCAAAAACTTTTTTAAAGCCATAAGTTAAACAACTGTTATATAAGACATGTTCCTAGTGTCCAGGTTTTGTTTCAGAATTGTTTCCTTGTATTGCAGGATGATGTAGAGGACAAAGATACAGAGCGGTGGGGTGTGGATTTCTTCAATGCCACATCTCCATTCAGAGCCTACCCTGATGCCTTGAAAAATGAGCTGGAAGGTTTGGGAGTAACAGAGCCCTTCAAGCTCTTCAACAACGGTTCCTTGAAGACAAACATGTATTTCAAGCCACAGATGTCTGGTTTCTTCACAGTAGACTTGCAGGTGACAGACAAAGGTGGCCTGTCAGACACAGCTAGACTCAGGGTAAGATTGAGATTGGACAACATGGGTAGGCTGTTGGAAGATGTGTCATAACATGGGTAGGCTGTTGGAAGATGTGTCATAACATGGGTAGGCTGTTGGAAGATGTGTCATAAACATGGGTAGGCTGTTGGAAGATGTGTCATAACATGGGTAGGCTGTTGGAAGATGTGTCATAACATGGGTAGGCTGTTGGAAGATGTGTCATAACATGGGTAGGCTGTTGGAAGATGTGTCATAAACATGGGTAGGCTGTTGGAAGATGTGTCATAAACATGGGTAGGCTGTTGGAAGATGTGTCACATAATTGTTGTCAAACTAAATATACATTAACTTTTATTGGAGTAATTGTTGCAATGAATATATAATAAATTTATAAAATCAGTTTGATGTTTTTAAATAAGATATTTAAAAGATATTCTGCGTAGTGCAGAAGACAGAGGAGTGGAGAAGGATAGTTTTCATGTCAGCTGTGGCGCCCCAACGGTCCAAGGACTAATTGACATAATGATGATGATGATGATGAGATGATATTTAAAATTAGACATGATGGGCTACTGCCATTAGTTGTGAGCTTTTGAAATATTTATAACATTGTTTTAGAGTGATGAAAATATATTTATGTC
This sequence comes from Omphiscola glabra, assembly GCA_964017045.1. Classification (NCBI taxonomy): domain Eukaryota; kingdom Metazoa; phylum Mollusca; class Gastropoda; family Lymnaeidae; genus Omphiscola; species Omphiscola glabra. The sequence continues at coordinate 4,190,607 of OZ024795.1, read as the reverse complement.
AAATTTGTTTTTAAAAAAAGAGTTGATATACAAGTTGATTTAATTGTCACTTGTTGGGTTGCAAATGTCATTGTATTGGATTTGGATAGTTGTTTTAAATAGTTGTATTAATCGTTTTAGGTTTCTCTAAAAATATCCCTGTTATTGCCATTAAAAAGACAACTCATTTCAAACACTTTCAGAGCTTTCAAATTAAAAGTGTGAAAAAATAAATATGTGTAAATTTGACATTTATTTTGACTAAATGAAAGTGCATATTATATTTTAGTTGATATTATTTTTCCATGTCAAGAGAAAAATTCTAATTATAATTGGAATTATGAATCTATTTACATTGGCTTATACTAAGACTTTCAGCTGCTAAACAATATCCCATTACTCTCATCACTTCTGCCCAACTGGAGACAAAGTCATAAATATTATGTAGGCCTAAGGTGTTGATGTCATTTTTTTCAAAATAAAATTGCTCTCAATATGTTGTCATCAAATATATCTAAGAGGTAGAGAGTATTTTATTATGGCCTACACACTCACTAATCTGATCTCAATATGTCATCAAATATATCTAAGAGGTAGAGAGTATTTTAATATGGCCTACACACTCACTAATCTGCTCTCAATATGATGTCATCAAATATATCTAAGAGGTAGAGAGTATTTTAATATGGCCTACACACTCACTAATCTGCTCTCAATATGATGTCATCAAATATATCTAAGAGGTAGAGAGTATTTTAATATGGCCTACACACTCACTATGCTGTGTACAAATTGAATCTATTTTTAAAATGGTAAGCTGCAAATAAATATTGAGCCACAGAATTCAAACAGTTAACACAAATAAAAAAATATAAATTTATATTTTTGTTTTCATATTCATGAATATTTTAATTAATTCAATTTCAGATTTCTTTGATTAATGATGATCAGCGGCTGATCGTTGTGTTCAGAAGAACGATAGACACAGTAGGGCCTATTAAAGACAGTATTGTCAGGTAAAATTTGACTTCACATTCAATTTTTTTCTTTGATATAGGATATTTCAGACATTGCTTAAAAATGTTTTAGCGACATATTTCTTTTGGGTTCAACTAGGAAAAAAAAAATAATTTAAGTAAATTTTCAATTTACTAAGAAAATAAATTTATTTTTTAAAATGTTCCTTTCCCTTCCAGTGCCCTAAGTAATAAAATAGGTGTGAGAATTGTTGTTGATTCTATTCAAACTCATCAGACAGATACAGGGCAGGCTGACTTGGCCAAGTAAGTTCATTTTCACCTAACAACCAAACATTTTACATTTTTGTTACAGATATGTGACAACATGATTTCTACATACAAGCAGTTTTTTTTTAAATAATACAATGTAAACCATTCTTTAGGAATGCACAATAAAATACTGGTATTGGTACCTAAATAATTATCTCCTACACGATTTAGAAAAACATGTATTAATATCTTATTGTTTACTTATTAATACAAAACAAATAGTTATAAACATAATTGTGTGTTCTCATCAAAAGGACAGATTTGTTTATAGGTTATAAACATAATTGTGTGTTCTCATCAAAAGGACAGATTTGTTTATACATGGTGAAGATTATAAGACCAATGAAGTCATTCCTGCTTTAAGGCTCTTGAGGTATGATGATACACTTCCATTTATTTTTAAATTATGAATATTATATATATTTACATAATGCTTTTCAGAATTTTTATAAATGTATGATCATTATGAAAGCTGAACATATATTGTTTTATTTACACAAATTGTTTGTGTCGAATTAATCTGCTTGAAAACTTTATGGCCACTCCAACACTCGTATGATTCATAATTTCAGCATGATTGATCAGAAGAATGCCCAGTTGATTACCCTACTCAATGAATACAATGTCCTGCAGATTGTGGTACGGAGTTTTGTGCTCATATAGTTTTGTTTAATTCTATCAGATGTTAGTTTGTGTCATGTAAGTCCAGAATTAACCTGGACATCCCCTCGTGATTTTATTATCTTTGATTTTATTCATTTTAATGAAGGTATATTGTTCAAACTATATCTTCTATGAGCTGTTCTGTATACTTGCTCCTCACAGCTTAAACTTCTACAAGTAGGTGATCATGATTTGAAGCATAAAGAGGGATAAACTAATGTATTTGGTGATAAATGTATTTCTTGTATATTTTTCAAAAGCAATTTATGTATTATTAAAAGGATTCTGGTATCTTCAAATACCCTTTAGAATAAATGTTGGTTAGAAAAGAATAAACGTTGATTAGAATTGTAATATATCATTCTTATATGAGTGCTAGAAGATAACTGTTGTTTACATTATTCACAGCCTGCCCAACAGGACAAGGTGGACAACAGTGTAGAAGAAAAGTTGAAAATGGCGGTCATCCTTATATCTGTTGTTTTAGGTTTAATCTGCATTGTCCTGGCTATAGTGCTCTTTTATGTTCATAGAAGGTCAGAACTCTTCATAATTGAAACTTGCTATTTGACAAGTTTTTACATTAAACAGCTAATGAGAGATCTTTAATTTAATAGATATTTCTTTAAATATTCATTAAAGAAATTTTGAAATTTAAAGAAAAATTGGTTTAACTTTAAATACGGGTAGGTGACATTTTACTTTCATCTTCAGATATCAAAGAAAATTAAAGGCAGCTACAGCAATGGCTTATGGTAAGTAGGGGGGATGAGGGAGCAGATGAGATGAAGTACCATAATCTTAAACAATTACCTCAGAATGTTAATTTTTAAAAAATATATTTAGATAAATGATTTTAAAAGAACGTGCTAAAAGAAATGTAAAATTGGTTGAAAGTTTCCTACATTTGTGTCACATGATATCTACTTTATGTGACATGATATCTACTTTATGTGATATGATATTTACTTTATGCCACATGATATCTACTTAATGCCACATATCTACTTAATGTCACATGATATCTACTGTATGCCACATAATATCTACTTTATGTGATATGATATCTACTTTATGGCACATGATATCTACTTTATGCCACAAGATATCTACTTTATGCCACATGATATCTACTTTATGCCACATGATATCTACTTAATGCCACATAATATCTACTTTATGTGACATGATATCTACTTTATGTCACATGATATCTACTTTGTGACATAATATATATTTTATGCCACATGATATCTACTTTATGCTGCATGACTCTTCATGCTATTCTCACAACAAGTTTGTATTCAAAGACCAATTCATTAATTTCATTATTAAAAAATACAAAACATTATTTTAATATAACTGCTTTCAAATAAATAATATTTATGTCAAACTCTTGTTCTTTACAGTCAACTCGGGAGTTGGTACGAAGTTAAATGTGGTCATATTTGTAAAAACAATCATTATAGTCAAGCTTTTTAAAAAAAATTTGAATAATGGCCCTTCAACCATGAGCTTGAAACCCCTTTAAAAAATCTCTAAAAAAAAATCAAAAGACCATTTTTATTTTATGTTAGAAACTGCATTTGATATATTATTTATTTTATTTTATTTTTTTGTTAAACCCTACTGGAGATCTCTTTCTAATTTTCTTTTTATGATAAATTTGTGTTTCAAAAAGATTGTACTAGAATATTTGACACTAAATTTTAAATAGAATTTTTAATATTCTAATGCTACAATAAATTACTCATAATTATTACAAATACTAATATCATTTGTTTTGTTTTTTAAAAGTCATTACTGCTTACTTTTAGTTGCCATGATAATTTGTTATATGTTATTTCTTGAATGTACAAAAGCTATGTTTGCAATAGCAACTTTCTAATTGTTAAAATTTAACTATGAAGATACTATGAGTAATTATACTTTTCTATTTGATATATTAGAAGGCTTTCTTGAAATGTTTAGTGATAATGATCAACTGAAATCCCCTAACTATTACAGCTCCTAGTGACAGTGACTTATACAAAGCTGATATTCCAGGAACACAAATTAATTCCTTTGAAAAGTAAGTCCTTTTTTTTTTTTTCCCCTGGCAGAATGTTTTGTGTTAGAAATAAATTTAGTTTTGAAAATATATTTGGTAGACTAATCTTCAATAAGCTGCAAGAGTCTTTGCTAACCATGTTTTAACATTTAGCTTTATTGCAGTTTAAACCTCTTATTGTCATTTTATGACCCAGAAATAAAACTTAATTATTATGGTAAATATCTAGAAAAAATCCCCTAAGATTTTACATTTATTTTATATAAGCCATAGAAATTAATACTAATAATAGCATGGTATGCATTACACTATTGGTTATAGCAAAGTGTTGGTTTTTTTAATTCTCTGAATTTAACAAACATAAGGTCCATTTTTAGCTTACAATTTTGCAAATTCTCAAAAAACTTGCTTATTTGTGTTAGACATTAAACTAATCTATGTTAGTGGTGTTTCCTACATAATATTTATATTTTTAACAAATGTTATTATCTACTAATTATGATTATTTTTGCATCTTTTCATAATATATTATATATATATATATATTTAATCTTTCTCTATTGCTACATTTTACTTAATAGATATTCTTTGTTAGAAAATTAATATGAATTCATAATATTTTTCTTTTGATTAAGTTTGCATCTGTTCCACAGCTACTATCATTTGATTGCTTGAACTGGCTTTGGTTTTGGTTGCTAAAATCTAACCCTTAGAAATGCAGCTTTCTCCCTGTAGTATAAAAAACACGAACTGCTGGCAATATTAGAAATTCATACTCCCCCCAAGCAAATAGGTATACAAAGCCAATAGTATACAAAGCAAATTGGTATTTAAAGCTAATTTGTATACAAAGCAACTTGGTATACAATGCAAAGTGGTATACAAAGCAAATGGTATTTAAAGCTAATTTGTATACACAGCAAATTAGTATACAAAGCAAATTGGTATACAAAGCTAATTTTTATGCAAAGCAAATTGGTATACAAAGCAAATTGGTATACAAAGCAAATTGGTATACAAAGCAAATTAGTATACAAAGCAAATTGGTATTTAAAGCTAATTTTTATGCAAAGCAAATTGGTATACAAAGCAAATTGGTGTACAAAGCAAATTGGTATACAAAGCAAATTGGTATACAAAGCAAATTGATGTACAAAGCAAATTGGTATACAAAGCAAATTGGTATACAAAGCAAATTGGTGTACAGAAAAGCAGTTTATTGTGGCTAGACTTGCAAGAGACAACTTAAATATCAACAGACAGATACATTATGTTAGCGCAATAAATTTCTGACCACAACACATTGGAGTAATTTTTAAAAATAGTTTTGTACTCTGCATAACTGTTTGTAAGATATAGAACAGACAAGAGCACTACTAACCTAATTATTTAGGATTTCCTTCTGTTAGACGCAAACTTTACAATAGTGTTTTACCTCCCCTTTTTATTTTCTTCTCTCCCTTTCTTTTCACTTTGTTGCATCAGACCGAGATTATTTGAAGGACAAACCAGATTTTAATTGTATGTATTTAATGAGTGTTTTCATGTATGATTCTGTTTTTTTTCTGTCACTGTTTCTCTGTCTTGAGTCTGTATGTTTTGATCCCACTTATGTTGTGCCTTCGTTTTTTTAATCCTTTTAAATCCCTCCATAGACTTTAAAGGCCCACTCACAACAGAGATGTTCCCTCCCTCCATAGGCTTTCAAGTCCCACTCACAACAGAGATGTTCCCACCCTCCATAGACTTTAAAGTCCCACCCACAACAGCGATGCTCCCTTCTTTCATAGACTTTAAAGTCCCACTCACAACAGAGATGTTCCCTCCCTCCATAGGCTTTCAAGTCCCACTCACAACAGAGATGTTCCCTCCCTCCATAGGCTTTAAAGTCCCACTCACAACAGAGATGCTCCCATCCAAACAAGACCACTTTATCTCAAACTTGTCATGATCAATAATATTATACTAATAGTAGCAACTTAGACAAGTGAGAAACACTATGCAGTATTTGCCTTCCTTTGGAATTTAAAACTATCAAAACACATTCAGTGTTCTGTGACAATGATATGGAATCATTTATTGCTCAAAAATACGTTGCTGTCTAACAGCCTTAACTCTAATGCTGTCTAACAGCTTTTTGATACCAATTAGATTATAGATATTTTATTTGCAGTAAGACTATTACCATTTAATTTAACTGACTGATAGGCAGACTTTTTTGTCAGGTTAATTGAAATTGTTTAGACAAACTTTAGAAAGCCAGAAAATATTAGCTTGATGGTTGGATAAGAAATGCACGAAGCTTGTAAATCTGTGTTAGATTCACTGCAAAACATTTAAAGAATGTAGGCGACTTAATCCCCAGCTTGCATACGTCTCGTTAATGCTGTGTTTTTTAATATTATGGATATGGCATCGGTTCGATTTTCAAAATTTCAAATTTACAAGTCCGAAAATCCAGATAAATTATGTTTATTTATTCATCACAATGATCATAATGGCTTGCGTGTACCAAAAGGCTTTGTTTGTTAAAGTTTAAATGTATTGAAATTTTAGAGAGTAGAGTTGAATGGAAAGTTATGTTGCATTATTCATTAACAACGGATTGTTTATAATAGTTTATATTTAATATGCATTTCAATTTAAGTTGTGTTTTCTGTTGCTCTGAATGGAATCTAGTTTTATATTTAGCTACTTCAGTTTTATACTCTTTGTATGTCACCCTTGGTAAAATTTTAATTGCAATAAGATCATTATACATATCTAACATGCCCATGCAATCTCTCTCTCACACACACAATTTGGTGTCACTTTATTTTAAATCTTTAAAATTTAAAAAATGAATATATTTTAAATAAAAAGTTTGAGTATTCAATGATAAATTTATTAAAAAGGACAGGCCTACCGTTCTAGGACTAGGATGAACAATTTAATTCTATTGTCAGGTATTGCTTGACAATAAAAAGAATTTCTGAATTTCAGTTATGTATCCTACATAAGTCCGCCTAGGCCAGCTTTTACTCCAGGTAACTGGTACACCACGTCACGTGGTACATTTTAGAATAACTAGATCTGTTGTCTCACTGGCATGGGGACTGCTGTTAGAAGATTATGAGCCATAACTCTTAGACTGTTGTCTACGCTTCAACTGACTGCTTGCTCCTCGTTTACTCTGCTTGAGACTGGCGATGTGATTGGTCACTTAATGCATGGAAGACGCGGGTTGTGTGGGGTGGGGGGTCAATGCAATTTTGGGGCTGGGGAGGGGGCTCAAAAAAAATAAATAAATAAGTTTGTTGCTCACAGGCAATTAAAAAAAATCTATTTCATCATTTTAGTTTCTTTAAAATGTTTTGGGGCTTAAACTGTTGCTTTACACACACACACATTCGATGACAATTAATTGTTTATAAGCAACTCACTGTTAGTAAGTCTAATTTTTTAATATTGTTTTTAGTGTCCTCGAAAATAATATACACAATATATTTGATGGTCTATGATTAATATCATGACGTTTATCTCAACTAGTTTAACGGTGATTAAAACGGCTTCGCCCGCTCATAAATTTACTATTGAGAAATGTGCTTCAGCTGTGTCTAATAAAGATTGACATTTTAAATATTTAACTTAAAAATTAAATAGTATTTTATTTTATGTTCAATAAAAATAAACTGAAGTTTGGGATGAAACTTAAAAAAACTGTTTAGTAAAATTCATCAGCTCACATAAGGAAACAAAATGTGCATTTTATTATGTTTATTGTTGTAGCTACTCAGAATATGTAGATCACATGACTTAACTGGTTCTATGTGTGCCCTTCCCTCTTTCACAGTGCCAACCCCATATTCGTAGAGAAGATTATGTTGGATAGACGTGATGATGGGTAGGTTGCTTCTACTGTCTTATAATAACTTGGTGGATGGAATGAATCAGTTTTACAGAACTCGATTAGGCAATTTGGACTATAAAAATGACGAATAGAAAATAATGCATGTTACTGCAGAAGTTGATGTGATTCCTTATAAATTTGACCTTGGTTTATTTAGCTTTTCTGCTATTAAATTCTGATGGATTATTTTGAAGGATACCGTAAGATATAAAATATTCCAAATTTTAATTAATTAAATTGATTTGAAATCAATTTTGTAACGATAGACTAAAATATTTTGATCCCAAATTGTGTTTCTTAACATCAAAAAAATATTGAGGGGGCTTTAAACATATTTTATTAAGACAGTAATATAATATATACGGCATTTTGAAACAATAATCTTTCCTTTAAACTTCATCCTTAATGTGTGTTAATAATTTTCATTCAGTCCAAAGTCCAATAATAATGTATTTAGTAAACCTAGCAATGGTATGAGGTTTTCTATGATCTACTCTTGCATGGTCGTTGACATATCTTTTGTGTATGTTCATATTGTTGGTCATGTGGGATAGTTAGCTTAAAGGTATAATAGAGCAGTATTTGACAGTACAATACCGAACTGAGGAGATTCCAACTGCTTCACTGAAACTAGATTAACTTCCCTTACGTTGACTTAATACATGCTCGGAATGATTCTATAAACATTCCCCAATCTATCAAAACATTTTTGGTAATACCACTGAGCAGGGCCGGCACTACCACTGAGCAGGGCCGGCACTACCACTGAGCAGGGCCGGCACTACCACTGAGCAGGGCCGGCACTACCACTGAGCAGGGCCGGCACTACCACTGAGCCCTCCTGTATTTTGTAATGATCTTATTATCTGATTCAAGTTAGCCACACGTATATGAGACAGTTGGAATGACACGCCATGCTAGATTGTGTCAAAGGACATACGTATATGAGACAGTTGAAATGGCATGCCATATTAGATTGTGTCAGACAAAGGACACACGTACGTGAGACAGTTGGAACGCTACTTAACATTAACGTGTACAATTTACATATCTCATTTCAACATTGCTGTCTTATCACTTTTACATTACTAATTTATTTCATGCAACAATATAGGACCACTACAACCGCCTAAAGGTAGGAGTCTTTGAGGTTACAATAATAAAAAGTTTTGTTAGGACTTACATTGAAAATGTCCTTGTCACTTCACACAATGACATTCTTGTATATTGTAAATTACATATTATATTTTTTTATACCAATTCTCCGGAACTTGACTATCTATATATTTTCCTATATTATCATATAAGCAAGCTTTCCCTAAATACAAACCATCATTATAAACAAACTATGCATATAACCAAATTATACATGTAAACATGTAAAAAAATCTATATAAACAAACTAACATATAAGAAAACTATTATATGAGCTATCTATCAAGTATTCATCTAAGTCAGCGGTTCTCAACCTGTGGGTCGTGAACCCTTTGTGGGTCAAACGACCCTTACACAGGAGTTGCCTACGATCATCGGGAAACACACATTTATGAAGTAGCAACGAAACTAGTTTTATGGTTGGGGGTCACCACAACATGAGGAACTGTATTTAAAGGTTCGCGGCATTAGGAAGGTTGAGAACCACTGATCAAACTGAACCATCGACGCCGCATCAAATGGCCTAAATATATCACTATAACATTCACGTTTTCGGCTATATAACTGAACCATTGAAGCTGCATCAAAAGCTAGCTATAGCATTGACGTATTCAACTAACTGAACGATTGACGCTGCATAAAAGGCAAAATATTGGAATTTTAAAAAAAAAAAGTCCATTATTTTTCGATAATAAATGGATCAGCCCTCCCATTTGAAATTTCACAGTTGCTGCCCCTACTTTAAGTACAACTTAAAGCATGCTTGATTGGTGTAATGCAGTATATGATACTTGGATCACTCATATCACCCCACCCCCCAATATATCAATACTACAACAACTAAAAAAAAGCACACCGAAAAGAAATGACGTAGTGTAAACATCTTCTTTGAAAAGTACAGAACTATTTGTTCTTGTGTTATGCCAACCTGTGAGCGATGATGCTACACATGTAACCATTTAGCTCTGCTCCACCACCCCCCCCCCCCCACACACACACAACAAACTCACTTTAGCCAATGTGATTGCATGTTAACAAAACATGTAAGTACAGGTAATAGAGGGCTGATTATAAAACAACAAAACCTACGTTGTGCTTACATATAGTGCATACATACAGTGCATACATGCACGGCATACATTCAGTGCATACATAAACTGCATACATTCAGTGCTTACATACAGTTCATACATACACTTCAGTGCATACATAAACTGCATACATTCAGTGCTTACATACAGTTCATACATACACTGCATAAATTCAGTGCTTACATTCAGTGCATACATACACTGCATACATTCAGTGCATATGTACAGTGCATAAATACAATGCTTACATTTCTTGTGACATACAGTGCATAAATGAAGTGCTTACATACGGTGCATGCATATAGTGCTTACATTAATCTATTTACCACAACTAACTTGTTAGGCTTTAAGATGCCAATATCAACTTTTGACCTGACCTAGTTAGCCATTTTCTACTATTAATAAACCTAATGGTAAGCTTGATTTCCTTCCGACTTTATGTTGAATGAAAAAAAAGACAACTTTTTTATTTTAATGTTAATTACATCAGTTTTATTTGATTCATATTTGTTAAATAATTGAAAACATATAGTATATTGATTTGATATTTTGACCTGCTTCACTAACAATGGCTTAGAAACATTATTTAATTGATTTATTGTATTGATGCATACATACAAATAATCAAATGATAATTCTAAGACTTTTTATAGTTAGAAATCTGATTCATCTGGAGCAAAATATATTACGTCAATCTTATTACTTGGCAAACATAACAATTTCTTTTAAAACTTATTATTGATTTAGGGAAAAAAAATGGGGAACTGATTAACTTTAATTAAAATAAAAAATGTTAAAGAGAACCATGATACAAAGTATATAAAAGTACATAAGGTATTTAAAGTATATAAAGTAGGACTCGGGGTCAAAAGAAATAACATTAAGTAATCTTTCTATTTCATCTTTTCTTACAGTCTAAGCGATTCAGATGATCAAGCATTCACAAGCCAGAGTACATTTGAGGACCACGAGGTGGGTCGGGCCATTACCCTCGACGACTTTGACCTGAGCGCAGCTGGCCCAACCCATTCCGGAGTCACTATTTTTTCTGCGTGCGCCTCACATTCAAAACCAGAAGGGCGGAGGATCAGCTGCAGCAGTCACGGTAGAAGTCGTAGAGTGGAAGAAGGTAATCAGGAGGACGACGTTGAAGAGTTCAGTCTCAGAGACAGTGGAATTGATGACCGTTCAAAGCCATCCAAAATATCTGGTTACACAATGTACAACCAGGTTTACTTCGATCACAAAGGAAGCAACGTTCCTAAGCAGCTGGGCAAGAAACCAAGTAAAACAAGTACTTTAAAGAATGGCAGTGTCCCAAGTGGGATCAAATCTCAGGGGCATCCCACTGCAGGAAACCGCAACCAAAGTGTTCCCCCAATCTCTAAAAGGGCTCCTCGTCCAGCCCCAATGCTTGCGGGCTTAAGCACCGATCCAGGGTATATGTCTGGCCAAACCTTTAAACCAACGGCCAAGCGGAAAGAGTCTGAAAGTCCAGAAATGCCTTTCACCTCCTCAGCATCATCTGATGAGATATCTCCAGCCTATTCAGACTTTAGGAATGGTTTACATGGCAGTCAGCCAGAAAGTTGTGTGGATCTCACTGACTTGTAGCATTGTTCAAATTGTGCTGTAATTTGGTTGGATGTCACTGACTTGTAGCATTGTTCAAATTGTGCTGTAATTTGGTTGGATCTCACTGACTTCAAGAAATGTTCAATGTGTTTTTGGTTGGATCACACTGACTTCAAGAATTGTTCAATGTGTTACACACTTTATTTCAAGCTCCAAACTTAAAGAGAAAAAAATTATGTATTTTTCCCTATGATTTCATGGCAAGTATGTATATAAGAAGCTCAGGCACACCACCATCTTGAAGGTTTAAATCAAGGTCTGAGACTACCTAAATGTCAAATGTGATCAATTTGGATTGGATATCTGTTTATTGGCCAAGGCACTTTGCAAATAGGAATAATCTTGCTTGTAGACTTTTTAAAATGTAAAAATAAATTGATGTGAAGCATGTTCTTGCATAATTTCTAGCTTTACAAAAAAACAAAGTTCACAATTCTCTGTGTAAATGTGGTCTTTTGTAGAACTTAGTGATTTGCAATTAAATAACTACAAACACTTGAAAGGAGATCAGATTGTTTTCCAAAGTGAGAATCTATGAAGTGATCGCAGGTTGGTAACTAATTAAGATTCATGAAGTGATCGCAGGCTGTTAACTAAGTAACATTCATGAAGTGATCACAGGATGGTAACTAGTGAGATTCATGAAGTGATCATGGGTTGGTACCTAATTAAGATTCATGAAGTGATCGCAGGTTGGTAACTAAGTAACATTTATGCAGTGATCGCAGGTTGGTAACTAAGTAACATTCATTGAACTTTTGGCCTCATGGTGCTTTCAATCTTTGTAATTTATTGCTGTTTATTATAAAATCTTCAGTATATTTCCTGTGCTTCACATTCACACTTAAAAAATGAATTTTCTTTCACTCAATCAAAATGTTTTATTTATTGTCAGTTTTATCTTTCATTTTTTTCATCACAAATGAATTGGGGGTGTGAACTTTAAGGAAATAGTTACTGGGGGGGAAAAAAGAAAGTAAAAAATAGATTTGATGAGATATTTATAAGGATCTGTTTTTAGAATAAAGATTTCATTCTGTAAGGGGTATGCCAAAATTAAATGCTATTATCTGCCATTACTTCTGCTTTCTTTAATAAAGAATTGTTTTCCGATACTGAAGTCTTCGTAAATTAATTTCAGGACAATAGAACTGAGAGTCTTCAGAGAAGTGTTGATGATTTCAATCAACAGTTGATTTTATTTCATAGACACTTTTGTCAATGATGACATTTCTCAAGATAAATCACAGTTTTTTTAATGTCCATATTTCATGCTCTCAGCCTGCTTTAAACTTGTTCATATTATATTCAAATATCACTGACAAGAACCAGTGGCTTAGCTAGGATTAGTGCCTGAGGCAGGGCAAGATTTTCTGATGCTCCCTTTCAGAGGAAAAAAAAATACTCTCAATTTGGCTGAAAATGTTGGACCTCAATCTAAAGAATAAATAATGCCGCCCAGGGCTGACTGCCCCTGCCTTCCCCAACCCCCCCCCCCCCAACCAACAACGCAGCTGAAACAACTTTTTTGGAACAACAAATTTAGCACATGTTAAGATAATACAGCTACAAGTTATTTTAATGATATTTGTTACACTGGATACTTCAACTACATTCCATAATTTTTTTATTTCAGTTCTTACAATTTCTCCATTTCTTTTAACAAAATCTTCTCTATAACCTACACAAAATTATTCTTGTGTCTTAATAAAATGATGATTAATATTGGACCTGAAAGAACATCTACTTTGATAATATTCTTTAGCCGCCAATAAGCTTGCCTGTAACTTCAATTTTTTGTCTTGCCTGTAACTTCAATTTTTTGTCTTGCCTGTAACTTCAATTTTTTGTCTTGCCTGTAACTTCAATTTTTTGTCTTGCCTGTAACTTCAATTTTTTGTCTTGCCTGTAACTTCAATTTTTTGTCTTGCCTGTAACTTCAATTTTTTGTCTTGCCTGTAACTTCAATTTTTTGTCTTGCCTGTAACTTCAATTTTTGTCTTGCCTGTAACTTCAATTTTTTGTCATGTCTCATCAGAAGTCTTTTTTAAAGACTCTAGTAAAGCTCATTTATGATTATGTCAACATGTATATTATACAAGTATACAAAAATGTATAGAAAAGTATAAAAAATATCATTGAGGAAAACTATATTTTGATTCAAAAGCATTTAATGTTACTTGAATCAAAATGAAGTCCTTTAAAATACTTTTTGAATGAATGAAAGCAAAGCTTTGTCAGTATAACAGAACAAATATACTTGGGACATTGTTAGAGCAGAACAAAGTTAAAAGCATTTCAGCTTCTGAAACGGAACTTTATGTTCTGGAATAAGATTTTAAAAATGTTTGTATTAATATTTTTTTCCCAGTTTGTGACCTCAGTGTTATTATATTACTTGTCGATGCAAACCTCAGATATTGTCTGTGATTGATATCTTGATTGATGTTTCATGTTTCTAAAAGCTGTTTTCTTTAGTTGAGATAAATATGTATTCTTATTAACTGTTACAGTAATAGAAGTGAGATCACTTCTGCATTACACAATGACTGAGTCTAAGCATGTTATTTCATTTTTCAGTTGATGTCATTTATTAGACATTTTTGTCTGAAATTTGAATGATGAAATTTCTTTTGGCAGAAAAATTATAAAGCTATGCATATATTTATTATGTAGTGGGTCCAAATTTAAAATTGGAATGTAATTAGCATATGATCTACTTCTGTCACAACACTTTCAGGAAGGAATTTATGGTTGTTTTTTTTACCAAAAATATTCTTTAACTTTTAAGTATTTTAAGCATTGCCTTGTCTTAAAAAGACTTTGACAAAATATTTGTTTATTTATCAACTTGGGGCGCCTTTATATGACGAAGACAGTTTTCTGTTTCTGAATTTCTGACACAACTTTAAACAGTTTGTGAATTGACACATTTTTCTCTTTGTATTGATATCACTTTCAATGAAGATGTTGAAAAAAATATTGAAATGATCACTTGAAAAATAAATTAACTTTGATTTATCACGTCTTCATGCATTTAGTTACATGACTTGCTTGTCTGTAATGACCAGGGATGTCAACCATATGTATTTTCCCCAACAACTCATAACCATTTTCCATACAAATGGCTATTCCTTAAGAGCTTCTACATGTCCGTAAATACTATGTCCAATTCTAATTTGTCTTTTTAATTTATGTTCGTAACAATATAGAAGCTTTAATTCTTTAAAATAAGTGTGCATACATTTTCATTGATTGAGTTTGCAACCATGGTGATGACATAACATTGTGTGGCAACCATGGTGATGACATAACATTGTGTGGCAACCCTTGTGTTGACATAACATTATAAGACAACCCTGGTGTTCACATAACACTGTATTCGATATCATTATTATTATAAGAGGTTTTTTTATAGCTTAGTACCCCAACCCAGGGCTGGGCTCACCACGCTGTACATACAATTTAACAAACATAATCATGATACATTAATTAAATAAAACAAAACAAATGTGTATTCGCCCAACCATTCCATAACTTTGTAAATGTCAAGCCATGAACGGCACCCAGCAGTATCGTCTATCGATCAGAGTGGGGAATCAGTCAGGATAGTAGAGTTGAAAGAGATGTGTTTTGAGTGCGGTTTTGAAGGCTATGATGGTTGTAATAGTGCGTATGTGTAATGGAAGAGAATTCCATTGTTTGAGGGCACAGAAAGATAAAGATCTTTCGTCGTATGTTTTTGTGTGAGTCTTGGGGACAGAAAGAATATGCGCGTCTGCGGAGGAGCGAATCTGTCGAAGGGGTGAATAGACAGAGAGAATTTCGGTTAGATTGGAAGGGCAGGAATTCGAGAAAAAGTTGTGGCAGAGAACATAGAGTTTGTAATCAATCCGTGCTTGTACAGGTAGCCAATGAAGTGATGGTGCGACGGGATCCCGTTTTTTTTTTTTTGCCTTTAAAACTAGACTAGCAACTGAGTTTTGAAACTTTTTGTAGTTTTTCAAAGAAGTGTTTTAGTGAACCTGACAGAAGAGAGTTGCAGTAGTCAAGACGAGAGAGAACAAAAGCATAGACTAGGGTTTTTGTTGCATTAATTGTGAGGTAGTGGCGGATGGAGCTGATCTGATGATATGTGATTTGACATACTACACAGTATGGAATGAGACAAGTAAATACGTTAAAATCAAATTAACATAACACATTTTTATTTTTTCTGAGGGTCTCTAGAACCATTGACATTCATATAATTATTATTTTGTGCTGATGCATAATTAGCCGTAATTTATTAGACTTCCACTTAGCATCAGGTACTTTTGAATATTGTCTGGAGATTCCCTCATTTCATATGTATGTGGATTGTCTAGAAATTGCACTCATTTCACATGTATGTGGATTGTCTGGCGTTTTCACTCATTTCACATGTTGTTCATCCGTCAACATCGACTAGGACCATCCAGTCATCCGGTTAAGGGGAGGGTGGGTTACGGTGAATTTTTAGGTAGCTCGCTAATCCGATCCGTGCTCGAAATAATCTCTGGCACCGCGGGCGGTGGTAGTTGCTGCAGTCGGTGATCTAATATTGCTCTTTCGGGCTTGCATGCGTGTTTCAGTTGTGGCCATCCTACTGGCTTCATAAGATTTAGCCCCCTTCTTGACAGCTGATCTCCACCTGACTCTGTCCTGGGCTTTCTGCACCCATTTAGTGGGGTCGATGGTGAAGGCCTTTAGTGCCACTTTCAGTGAGTCTTTGTAACATTTTTTTTTTACTTCCTTGGGAGCGCTTGCCTATCGCGAGTTCTCCGAAGAATATCTGTTTATGGAGCCGTTGGACTACGTGTCCCATCACATGTATGTGGGTTGTCTGACAAAGTCAAGTTTATATGTTCTTTGACGTCAAGTGCGTATAATATCTCAACAAATATTTGCATACCAGCTCCACTCTTTCAATGTTCTTTTATTACAGCAAAATGTTTAAATAGCACAGTCACCAGCAGTGTCGTGGATGTGTGACAAGAGTGGGACTCTCTGCACACTGTCTGTGTAATCATGGGTTAAGAATTTGATACCAGTACTCTACTCTGCACACTGTCTGTGTAATCATGGGTTAAGAATTTGATACCAGTACTCTACTCTGCACACTGTCTGTGTAATCATGGGTTAAGAATTTGATACCAGTACTCTACTCTGCACACTGTCTGTGTAATCATGGGTTAAGAATTTGATACCAGTACTCTACTCTGCACACTGTCTGTGTAATCATGGGTTAAGAATTTGATACCAGTACTCTACTCTGCACACTGTCTGTGTAATCATGGGTTAAGAATTTGATACCAGTACTCTACTCTGCACACTGTCTGTGTAATCATGGGTTAAGAATTTGATACCAGTACTCTACTCTGCTGTAAATATAGCAATCTAAAAAATGCGTGGGGTTTAAAATACTCCAGTCCTTTGAGTTCTCAAAATCAATCAATCAATCAATCAATCAATCACTACATCCAGAAGGTATTTAAAGAGTATATCAAGTTGGGCATTCTTTGCTTCAAACGTTAATACATTTATTATTGAACGCTAAAGAAGGGGTTAAAGAAAGAGAAAATAAAAATGTATCTTTATGTGACTAGTGCGACAAGGTTAAGCTGGCCTTGTACATGTATTTTATAAACTCACCTGTTCTGTTTACATTCAACTTTCTGTAGTTCTTGGGTATGCCATGACGTGATACAACCACTTGAATATCTCAGCCTTGTGATTGCCTGCCAAACTCAAGTGTTTTATTTTTGTCTTAGGCGATACATTGTGTGTTGCTTTCGGGGGGGGGGGGGCAGGGTGTTGTGATTTGTATGATTCCTACCAGCATCTTCCTCACCTCGTCCACCAACCCCCTTCCCACCCTTACCTGTCACCTCCTATCTTTACCTTCCACTTCCCACCTTTACCTGTCACCTCCTATCTTGACCTTCCACTTCCCACCCTTACCTGTCACCTCCTATCTTGACCTTCCACTTCCCACCCTTACCTGTCACTTCCTATCTTTACCTTCCATTTGCCACCCTTACCTGTCACCTCCTATCTTTACCTTCCACTTCCCAACCTTACCTGTCACCTCCCACCTTTACCTTCCACTTCCCACCTTTACCTATCACCTCCTATCTTTACCTTCTACTTCCCACCCTTACCTGTCACCTTCTATCTTTACCTTCCACTTCCCACCCTTACCTGTCACCTCCCGCCTTTACCTTCCACTTCCCACCCTTACCTGTCACCTACTATCTTTACCTTCCACTTCCCACCTTTACTTGTCACCTCCTATCTTTACCTTCCACTTCCCACCTTTACCGGTCACCTCCTATCTTTACCTTCCACTTTCCACCCTAACCTGCCTCTTCCCACCCTTACCTGTAATCTCCCACCTTTACCTTCCACTTCCCACCCTTACCTTCCACTTCCCACCTTACCTTATCTTCCACTTCCCACCCTTACCTGTCACCTCCTAGCTTTACCATTGGTTGGGACTGAGGTTGAAAATTTGATAGAATGGATTGTCAGCAACGAGTCTCTGTGCTAAGTTTCAGTTTGATGGGATATAGGGAAATGAGTCAATTAGCCGTCCGATGATTTTGGCTCAAACTCGGCGCTTGCTTAAAAAGTCACGAGCAAAATATAAAAAAAGAAGAAAAGGAGCAAACTAAAAACAGTTATAATATGGTAAAGGGACCCGGGTACGCATTGCCGCTATTCACACCCGGGTCCCTTTAGACTAAATCACATTAGGGTGTCATTTGTGGTAGTTTATTTTAGTTAAACCGAAGAAGTACGTTTACAAACATATAGTCCATTCAATTATCTTTCATTTGATACCTCATTTTTTTTTCTTACAAACCCAACAATACTATTTTAAATAGTTTTTTAATCCCAACCCATCACTTCTGGTACCCGGGTGCGAATAGCCACTTCGTAAAATGAAAACCCAAATGGTTAGTCTCACGAGAGTGACCTTTCCTTTTCCGCAATGGAGGAACGCCCAGCAGAACGTGGCAGACGAGATAGTGTTCATTCTCTGATTAGCCTCGCTCAGATTATCCTGAATGGTGGATGCTTATGGTATCTGTTTCTGTTATATAAAGGATGAACGCACCGGGCACAGGTAGACATCAATTGTTTATTTTGATGAGGTGGCTGTTTTTACAACCCTCTCCTTAGCATGGTATACGAGACTTAGTCTGAGTGGATATTGGGTCACATGGTACGTCTCAAGTCTGAGTGGACATTGGGTCACATGGTGTGTCTCAAGTCTGTGTGGACAATGGCTCACAAGGTGCGTCTCAAGTCTGAGTGGACATTGGGTCACATGGTGCGTCTCAAGTCTGAGTGGCTTTTTTGATCACCTGGCTCGCCACATTATCCAACTTCTAAACAATTAAGGTCAATGGACAGCTTACAGTTATACTTAATCAGTCCAGAGTGAGTGGCGTAGGAAGGTGGTCTGCCCGCGATGGCACTTTTTATTTTTGGAGTGACAGCTCTTTTCGACCAACTGGGAGCTTTTTCGTGGATGGGGCTGCAAAAATCTTGGCACGCCCCAGGTGCCTTTTTACGCCACTGTTCAAAGCTAATTGAACTGAATGGCTAATATTTTTGAGTTACACTCTTACAGAAATATTCAGTTTCAATGATATCTGACTTGGTTATTAATAGAGTTTAGATTATTTAAAATCGATTCAATTCATTGAAATAAAAGTAGATGTTCTTCTTTAGGATTATCCTCCCATTAAAGTCGCTCTCCCTCGTCGGTAGGCGCGTACGATGGATCTTATTTATTATAATGTAATTCTTGTTTGAAATTTGTTAAATAATGTATTTTTTGTTATTGTTTAAATCCCTTAACAAGATCATGGGGTCAAGAACATACTAAATATTAGCCTGGCCTCTTCTTATTATATTACTTCGATCATCGGTTTTCTCCCGCGTGAGGATTGCACCACTCCTTAACTAAGGCAATTCTTGCATGTTCCGTCCTGGCCCAGACACCGTTAAGGAAGTAAGTTGTCCAATGGGTCACCGAGCGAGAGTTGTTAATGGCTTAACCCAAATCACCGTGTACTTTTATTATTTTTTTGTTCAACAGTCCCGACTCCTGACACACTGGTTCCCACACTTTCCTGGAAGAAGGCACCCTTGACAGAATCCAATCTGTACCCCTGCCACACTGGTTCCCACACTTTCCTGGAACAATGCACCCTTTACAGAATCCAATCTTTACACCTGACACAGGTGGATTTTTATTGGTAGTATTTTGTAACTTTGAAGGAACCGCTTAAAAAAAAAAAAAGCAAAGTATTTGAGTATATGTACTAGTCCACATTTGACGAGTTAACGTCAAACGGTCTTACAATCTTTCTCATCTTAAAATCTTCTTCGTGAACCGATAACAACGTGCAGGGCTAAATAGGTCAAAACTATTCTTTTTTTCGGTTCGCCCTCAGATAAATGTCGGTTATTAAACATGGACTTTTTTCATAATAATAGTCTACATTTATTTCACGTTGTGTAATATTAAGTCTTTGTTGCTGTTTTTTTTTTGGTTTTTTTACACCTAGATATAATAAGTGACGTATATTAAAAAAAAACATTTAAGGCAATCTAGTATAAAGGAAACAACAGTGGCTAATCCTAGAGGTAAATGGTGTCACACATTTTAACCTTAAAACCTAACCTTAAAGACTAACCCCAACCCCTACACCATACACCATACACCCTAAACCATAACACAAACTCTAAACCATAACACAAACCCTAAACCATAACACAAACCGTAAACCATAACACAAACTCTAAACCATAACACAAACCCTAAACCATAACACAAACCCTAAACCATAACACAAACCCTAAACCATAACACAAACCCTAAACCATAACACAAACCCTAAACCATAACACAAACCCTAAACCATAACACAAACCCTAAACCATAACACAAACCCTAAGCCATAACACAAACCCTAAATCATAACACAAACCCTTAACCATAACACAAACCCTAAACCATAAAACAAACCCTAAACCCTAAGCCCTTACCTAAACCCTAAATCCAAACCCTAAAAACTAACCCAAACCGTAAACCATAACCCTAAACCTTTACATAAACCCAAACCATAAGCCTAAAAACTAACCCTAAAGCCTTACGTAATCCCTAACCTCAAACCTAACCCTAAACCCTAACTCTAAACCTAAACCCTTAGCCTAACAACATATCAGTTATTTCCATTAATGAAAAGCTAACGCCTCAAACATTACACACTGTATTATTGCTTTCTTTTCTTTCTTTCTTTCTTTTCACCTACATCTGCACACACACCTGGTGTCATCAAACGACGCATTACTCCCCATAATACATATTCTTAGGTTCCCTCCTTGTTTCTGTTAATTACTTCTATTTTTGGCATGACCTGTTTATCTCGTCCCCCAAATGAATAGACTTCATTAGATGCTTCCTTAGCAATGAGTTCTGTTAGATTTGATGCTTTCCAATCCATTCACATCTTACGATTGTATTCTCCATTGTTGGACTTGTTGAAGCATGGTGAAGTAGTTGAAACATGGTGAAGTAGTTGAAGTAATGAATCATGGTGAAGTAGTTGAAGCCTGGTGAAGTAGTTGAAGCATGGTGTAGTAGTTGAAGCATGGTGAAGTAGTTGAAGCATGGTGAAGTAGTTGAAGCATGTTGTAACGTGCTCAATGCAACTTTTCCAAGGACAAAACACAGGACACCATGCGCTCAATGCTAAATAAAATGTCGTTGACTCCGCCCTACCTTGACAAACGAAGTGCCCTGGCTCCGCCCTACCTTGAAAAACGAAGTGCTTTGACCCCACTCTCCATTGAAATTCAAAATTCCCCCGATCTCTCCCTGTATTTATAAAAAATGCCCCTGACGATCTTATCCTACCTGGATAATTAAAATGCCCCTGATGATTCCGCCCCACCCTGACAAAGAAAATGCTCTCGATGATCCCGCCCTACCTTGAAAAACGAACTGCCCTTGCTGATCCCGCCCTACCTTGACAAACGAACTGCCCCTGATGATCCCGCCCCCACCTTGACAAACGAACTGCCCTTGTTGATCCCGTCCCACCCTGACAAACGAACTGCCCCACCTTGACAAACGATACGCCTAAGGTCCCCATGACCGGGTTAACTTGTTATTGAAGAGCCCAAGCAAACACTAAGTCAGACGTGACATCACTTATGGTAAAAACACACACACACAAACAACTTACCAAGCACTGAAGCAACCATATTTTTCAGCACCTAACAATGTGTGTATAGTCAGGTCTATTTATGTGTATAATTCATGATTTGGGTGTGGAGGTGGGGGGGGGGGGGAGAACGGCACATTTATAGTGCCCCAACCCTTTCTATAGCAAATTTTAAAAGAAGTGGCGCTGTCTTTCGAAGAAATCAAAACACGTGAAATTAAATTGCCTTGATATATGAGTATTGTTTTAAAAAGTTCTCGCCTGGTCATCGTTACCGCTCGAAATCAATGCACGACTTTTTGGCCTGTGAAGTTTACAAAAAAATATTTCAACATGTAGAATTTCTGAATGTTTCGGCTAGTTTCTTCCAGAAGATCACCAAAAGTCCACTCTGATCTCACATGGCAAACAACACGAAGGAAGCTGGAATTAAGATGTGTCCAGATTTTTTAAATTGTTGGTCAAACGACGCCATGAGGACATTGTTACGCGGCCTTGTAACACATCCATAATTAGTCGAGCTTTGAAACACATCCATAATTAGTCTATATTTGAAACACATCCATAACTACTCTTGCTTTGAAACACATCCATAATTACTCTAGCCTTGTAACTTAGCCCTTCTACGTCTAGCCTTGTCACATATCCATAATTACTCTAGCCTTGTAACTTAGCCCTTCTACGTCTAGCCTTGTAACATAGCCATAATTACTCTAGCATTGTAACCAGGGCCAGATTTACAGACAGGCCGACTAGGCCGTGACCTAGGGGCCCCGCGAAATAAGGGGCCCCAAAATTTGGAGTAGTATATAAAAAAATATATTTTTGAATTAAAAAAGCTTCGCAATATTTTTTACTTTTCAAAATGGGGCCTCAGATTTTTTTTGGCCTAGGGCCCCTAAAATTCTAAATCCGGCCCTGCTTGTTACACAACCATGTAAACTGATATAATAAAGTCAGTAACATTGTTCATGAATACGTAAAGTTCATATTGTTTCATAGCCATAACATTTATTCGTTTCTTACATGATCACAACGGCACACGATTTCAATGACAAAACTTTCACTTCACGTTTATTCTGTAAGTATGACAAAATGATACCATGTGTTTAAGAACAGTTTTGGGATTATGCGGTTATTTTTCTTTGCTCAAGACGTCGTATAAAAATTAATTTTAATACTAAATAAGTGAAATATTTGTTTAAAAAGAAATTAAATGTCATTAATGCCAGGATCTGAACAGAACGAACTAAAAATGAGGGCATTAATGTCATGATCTGACCTGAACGAACTAAAAATGAGGGCATAATGCCAGGATCTGACCTGAACGAACTAAAAATGAGGGCATTAATGCCAGGATCTTACCGGAACGAACTAAAAATTAGGGCTTTAATGCAAGGATCAGACCTGAATTAAAACTCCGGGGATCTTTACTTTTCCATTTTTCTAAACATATTTTTTTCTTGCACTTTTCTGGTAAACCTTTCCTGTTTCAAATAAAATTTAGCAGCAGTGTTAGAGGTCATTGAACTCAACCTTAGCAACTGTAAGGCAATGAACTAATGTTTACGCTTGATACGTGGTGTCTATGCCAGTTTATAAAAGACTTTCTAAAACATTTGAAATATTGTGTATCAAATGAACAAAACCGCAAACACCAGGAAATCAAAAACGAATTTAAAAAAAAAAATTAGAAAGAAAGGAAAAGATGAAAGGCATGCATTCTCAAGAGGTAAGTGCAATTCAGACCAGCATTTCGTTTACTTATCATCGGCCGTTCACACCCAATCTTGAATTAAAGTAGACGTGCTAAAATAAACCTGTTTGGTGCTCACTCAAATAAACGAAACGTTTCCCTTTATTTATTAGATATAAATATTTTTTTACCATCCTTGCTATAAATAGCTGTTATCTACGGCCTAAAAGAGGAGCATTGTAAAAGAGGCCAATGACGTAAACACTGGATACACCTTTATCGGTACCTGGCCGCACCGTGGTCTTCACGGTGAAACTACATTAACAGGGGCGGATGCCATGGTTGGGCACCATTACATTACCTCTATTACCTTTATTTTCCATTTTTGACATTGTAACTAAACATCAAGTTATTTGATAAAACTGACACAGTCATTATTTTTTCATAATGCTGACGTCATACTTTCCTCATCTAAATACTGACATTGTGCACCGTCAAGTTATTTATAATAACTGGCGTTGTGCACTATCAAGCTATTTCTCATGACTGTCATTGTGCACTATCAAATTATTTATAATGACTGGCGTTGTGCACTATGAAGCTATTTATAAAGACTGACATTGTGCACCATCAAGTTATTTCTCATGACTGACAGTGTGCACTGTCAAATTATGTTTTTAAGAGGGATAATCTATTTTTTTATTTTACCGTTCTATTTTGATGTATGTTAGCGGTCCATTTTGATTTCGGTAAAACCAAATAAATATTAAAATTCCCAAAATTGCTAACGCATTAGGAAGAGTCCAGCCTATTTCTGTTTATTTGCTTCATAATTACCAATAGATTAAGTAACCAAATGTTCCGTAAATATAACAGAAGATTAGTTACATGGAGCCATAGACTAATGCCCTACAAATATGTAAGAGGGCAGATCCATTAACATTGTTTCCGTGCAAAATAAGATTATAATACATTTTATAATTTCTTTTCTGTGTTACCTTATGGTGCTCCATCCACTGGTTTTCTATACGCCTTTGTAGTATATATATGTATATAAGATAAAATAAGATATTTTTATTGATCGAAGTGCATGGAAACTTTGTTTTGTCTTTTCATTCATCATACACATTACTGTCAGTCTTTGAAAATCCTTGTTCAAGTTTTTCGTTTCTCCTTAAAATTAGTCTCTACCAGGACTTTCGTCCAATAGTTGTGCTGTATGAATTCCTGTGTGTCACTTGTAATTTTTAATAGCCTTTATATATATATATATATATATGTATTATTTCTTAAATTAATTGTTAAATAATTACAGGGGGCGCAGGGGTAAAATGGCTTTTGAAAAGTCCAGAATCTTTCTTTCCATCAAATGATGAATTGAAGGCAAAATTAAAATTCGAAGGCGGCATTTTTCAATTTGAAATATGGGTGAAAACTAAATAATTTCATCCTTAAGTTCATTTACTTTTACCAGCATTGAAAAATTATTTCTTCTGTAACAGCTTAAGTATCAGAAATACATGTATCAGAATTTTAAAAAAAACAACATCATAGCCATAAAATGTATAGAAACAAACCTAAGGCGGACTTATCTGATATTCCATGTGTGTTATTTGTTTTTTTTACTGTATCCCTCATTAATTACTGAATCAAGTCTTGAAATTATTCCTAAAACATTTGTTCAATATTTTTTTTAAAAACTTTCTTAAAATATATTTTCACTTTGATGAAGTAATATTCATATTTTGAGTAAAAGCTCACCCTCTTTCTTCAACTGACTAATCTAGGAGGGCCGCCCATGAACATAATCAAAGACAGCTACCAGGGAAAGATTACTCCGTCAGATCTCGGGGAGTTCATTCACTATTAGCACGCAGAGTTGGACTGGATACTCGCACTTGATTGTGCTTTGGTTGTGCCCTGGGTGATGCCTACTCCCACTTTATACATCAGTGATACCAAGTCTGTTTCTACCTTTAGGATTTGCATTCAGTGGGAACAATGCGGTTAGTTTTCTGTGTATAGCTTCCCCTTTCCTGTTAGGGTATGTTCTGGATAACTGCATTTGGATTTGAATTGTTAACATTTATTTGTAAGCTGTAATCCTAAGTTGTAGCAATGATGCGCGCAGTTTAACTGGAACGGTAGGTCGTTTTAAAATACCTATTTTAAGCTGTATTTTAACCAGCATTAATATGCATACATTGCAAATTTATAAAGTTATATTGTATAGCAATGTTGTAAAGCAAAGTTGTAAATCAGTGTTGTAGATCGCAAAGCAAATTTGTATAGCAATGTTGTAAAGCTATGTTGTAAAGCAAAGTTGTAAATCAATGTTGCAGATTGCAGAGAAAATGTGTATAGCAATGTTGTAAAGCAAAGTTGTAAAGCAATGTTGTAAAGCAATGTTGTAAGCTATGTTGTAGATTGCATAGAAAAGTTGTATAGCAATGATGTAAAGCAATGTTGTAAAACAAAATTGTAAAGCAATGTTGTAAAGCAATGTTGTAAAGCAAAGTTGTAAATCTATGTTGTAAAGCAATGCTGTAAAGGAAAGTTGTAAAACAATGTTGTACAGCAATGTTGTAAAGCAAATGTGTAAATCTGTGTTGTAGATCGCAAAGCAAATTTGTATAGCAATGTTGTAAAGCAATGTTGTAAAGCAATGTTGTAAGCTATGTTGTAGATTGCAGAGAAAAGTTGTATAGCAATGTTGTAAGCAATAATGTAAGCTATGTTGTAGATTGCAGAGAAAAGTTGTAAAACAATGTTGTAAAGCGATGTTGTAAAGCAAAGTTGTAAAGCTATGTTGTAGATTGCAGAGAAAAGTTGTACGGCAATGTTGTAAAGTGATGTTACAGTTTGCAGAGCAAAGTTGTAGAGCAATATTACATCATAAAGACTTATCGCTAACGTCATTCAATCGCTTCAGGTACAAATAACTTTGTTAATTAGACCCAATCTAATCCAAATGTAGCCCAAGTGTAGCCACTTAACATTTTGAAACTCATTTATTTTAGCAGCAACATTTATTTTAGCAGCAACATTTATTTTAGCAGCAACATTTATTTTAGCAGCAACATTTATTTTAGCAGCAACATTTATTTTAGCAGCAACATTTATTTTAGCAGCAACATTTATTTTAGCAGCAACATTTATTTTAGCAGCAACATTTATTTTAGCAGCAACATTTATTTTAGCAGCAACATTTATTTTAGCAGCAACATTTATTTTAGCAGCAACATTTATTGAATTCAGTCGTTGCGATAAATGAAATGATTTTTTTTTTAAAGAAGAAAATGTTAAGTCAGCTCCAAGTTACCCTTTAATGTCACATTCAAGGTCATTAACTGTGGACAGCAGTGGTCATTTTAACTCTCACTAGGCCACCCATCCCAGACATAGTCTTGGTGTAGGTAATATAATAACATGCTGGTCATTTTACCTTTTGAATTATTGTCCAATCGATACAGTAACACATTGTCCCAAACGTGGCCAGGTTTAAACACGGCGGGCTGAGATACACAACCTTTCCAGGATATACCTGCTGGTCCTATTTCACTCTCATGTTTCCCTCAAATATTCACCGTAAGCCCATATGCGTACATAATTGTCTGGTAAGATCTAAGATGGTATGCTATTGTAAGGCACTGCTACATGATCACCCCAATAACTCAACTCGGTGGTTCTCAAGTTATTTTTTACTTAGAAACAAATAAAAAAAATAAAAATAAAAATTCGCAATATTCTTTAAGGTTAACAAAGTCTGAAATTGTAATGCACATGACCAGTGTTTCTTTCAGGCATACCTCAAGTCAAGTGCCCTACTTCCCGATAAAAATTACTTGCCATGACAGCCAAATTTGGTGCTGATATATACACTGCCCAGCGGCGTGCCTAGTGTTAGCGCCACCCTAGGTGGGTTAACTTTTTTGCCACGCTACCTTTCTCGATAGAAACTCTGCAGATGTCCGAAAATCCCGCCGCTCTATCTAAAGAAAAAATGACACCTGGGAAGACCAAATGTTCGCCCCCCCCCCCCACTTCTACGTCACTGACGCGAGTCTTTGATCACAGGGGACAAGATTCATTTTTACATCCCCCCCCCCCCCGCTAAACTCTGAAACCTATTATTTTCATCCATTAACACTATAGCCCATTAGATGGCCCCGCTAGTCTGGCGCCCGCGGACATATGTCCCATCTGCCACCCATTAGCTACGCCTCTGGCCACTGAAAAAATGGCACTGCCCCCCCGAACGTCAAAAGTGCCCCCTCGGGGAAACATTTATGAAAGAAACACTGCACATGACATAGTAAAGGTTTGGTCATAGAAAAGGTTTGGATATATTAAAGGTTTGGTCATAGTAAAGGTTTGCTTATAGTAGTGTTTAATTTAAGATTTAATGCATCGAAAAGTGCATGTCATTTAAATGTGTATAGAATTTTGTTTAGAAACACAGTTTTACGGTAAATACTAAAACTTTTGTCACCTATATTAAGCATTTCAGTTTGACATTTTTATTCTTAGTGGTTGAGTACCTTTAAAATAGACCCCAGTAGGGTTGTTTAACTTTTGTTATATCCTTTTGGATTTAAAAAAAAAAATGTTTTTAAAGAAACTTGTCCGAATGCCTTCTAAAGAGGAGGTTTTGTGAGTCAACTTTCTATGTGGTTCAGGAAGTTCTGTGACGTCAGGATAATTAATCTTAGTTGGACCGGTGGGTTGATCTGACAACCCTGACACAGCCGTGTAATAGCCGTCTTACACCTGTATTAGAACGAGGATATGTGAACTGTGTCTGTTTATCCGGTGCTACGCACGGTAAGATCTTTAGAGTAATGACATCTTCAAACATCATTTAAAACAAAATTAACCGTTACTTTTGTTACATTGGCAGCAAATCGTACATTAATATTCATTGCATGTTTGTTGTAAATGACGGCGGTGGACACGTTGTTGACCGTGCTGTGGTCTGCTGTGGCATGCTGTGGTACGTTGTGGTCTGCTGTGGTACAGCGTGGCCTGCTGTGGCATGGTGTGGTATGTTGGGGCATGCTGTGGTCTGCTGTGGCATGCTGTGGCCTGTTATAGCCGGCTGCGGCATGCTGTTCATGTTTACATACTCGATTCTAGATGTAATACGGATTCTAAATACTAATCATTATATATATATTATTTAACTGTACTCGACATGCATACTCTACAGATATCATCCCTATTTGCAATGTATAACAGTGGTTCTCAACTTTGAGTTGATTATTTATTACTTGATGATATGCTGGTCTCACAAACCAACCATCTTTCTGGTTGGCGTACACACAAAACTATCATTCTTGTGGGCGTACACACAAAAATATCTTTCTGGTTGGCGTACACAGAAAACTATCTTTCTTGTTGGAGTACACAAAAAACTATCTTTCTGGTGGGCGTACACACACAACTATCCTTCTGGTGGACGAAATTAAAAAAGAGTTCACTGCTGGATCATGGGACAGTGATTATTATACAATCAATATTACGTTTCCGTTTAATTTTTATAAACATATTAAATAAACGTTACTATTACTGACAGTACTCTTCACCCCAGATAGTCTTGTATGACACTCCTCCAGCTAGCACTGACAGTACTCTTCACCCCAGATAGTCTTGTATGACACTCCTCGAGCTAGCACTGACAGTACTCTTCATCCCAGATAGTCTTGTATGACACTCCTCCAGCTAGCACTGACAGTACTCTTCACCCCAGATAGTCTTGTATGACACTCCTCGAGCTAGCACTGACAGTACTCTTCACCCCAGATAGTCTTGTATGACACTCCTCGAGGTTGCCTAGCACTGACAGTACTCTTCACCCCAGATAGTGTTGTATGACACTCTTCGAGATTTCCTAGCTCATCGTTCCCAAAATGTTGGTCCACAGACCTGCAACTGGTCCACAGACCTGCAACTGGTCCGCAAGCATTGTTTCGCCAGTCTGCTTAACATAAATATGTTTGGTTAAATAAAATAAAATACAAGTAATAAACATCCAACCGGTCCCTGGTACAATTTCGAAACTTATCCACCCGTTCGGCAAGCTTAAAAGTCTTAGAACCGCTGTCACAGCTGACAACTTCATTTATATAGACGTGGATATTGCAGTCACAACAAAGAGCCCCGACGTTTGCAGTCACTAGAAGCAGAAATGGTGTTTTTTTGGCAATGTCGCGTCTAAAATTACTAACAATAAAGTTTTGTATTTTAATGTGCGTATAATGTTGTGAGTTGTACAAGAATATGACGTATAATGTTGTGACTTGTACAAGAATATGACGTTTAATGTTGTGACTTGTACAAGAATATGACGTATAATGTTGTGACTTGTACAAGAATATGACGTATAATGTTGTGACTTGTACAAGAATATGACGTATAATGTTGTGACTTGTACAAGAATATGACGTATAATGTTGTGACTTGTACAAGAATATGACGTATAATGTTGTGACTTGTACAAGAATATGACGTATAATGTGACTTGTACAAGAATATGACGTATGGTGTTGTGACTTGTACAAGAATATGACGTATAATGTTGTGACTTGTACAAGAATATGACGTATAATGTGACTTGTACAAGAATATGACGTATATGTTGGGACTTGTACAAGAATATGACGTATAATAATGTGACTTGTACAAGAATATGACGTATAATGTTGTGACTTGTACAAGAATATGATGTAAAATATTGTGACTTGTACACGAATATGACGTATAATATTGTGACTTGTACACGAATATGACGTATAATGTTGTGAGTTGTAGAAGAATGGAATGTAGAGTGTTGTGAATTGTACAAGAATATGATGTATAATGTTGTGAGTTGTACAAGAATGTGCGGTACAGTGTTGTGAGTTGTATAATAATGTGATTATAGTATTGTGTGTTGTACAGGAATGTGATGTATAGTTCTCTGTGTCTACGATAAGCGAGCTGTTAGAGTACATATCTGATCTACACTCAGACATACATACGTAATAAATATATCAGTTGTATTTCACTACGCAAGCCAAGACTGAGCACATACGAAGGCATTGCTTTTAATTGGTATCAGGGATTCCCACCTAGTGGAAGGAAGCCAACATTTGATGAGAGTGAATAGAGTTGGTTAGAGTCTTCTAATAATATGGGGCGCGATAATTCTCTTTAAATAAGCTAACAGAGAGAAGTTAGTTTAGAATTATGAGACAAGCGATCACGTTTTAATATTATATTCTTCTCTTCCATATACGCACATCAAAATCTCTGTGTACACACATGTCGGATATTTCACACCGAAAAGGTAGCTTCTAGACAGAGACCGACATTTCAAGCATAAGGCGAGATTCCACCCATTTTAGGAGATTCTACACAAAAAGGTAGATTCTAGACAGAGACCGAGATTTCAAGCATATGGCGAGATTCCACCCATTAGGGGAGATTCTACACAAAAAGGTAGATTCTAGACAGAGACCGAGATTTCACGCGTAAGGCGAGATTCCACCCATTAGGGGAGATTCTACACAAAAAGGGGGGGGGGTGGGGGTGGAGATTTCACTCATGGGGAGATACCACACAACCGGGGAGATCCCACGCATAGGAAGATGTTCCACAGATAATGACGGAGTCCACGCGAAGTCTAAATTCCACTGTGCTACAACACAAGCACATCTCAACCACAGTCGTTCAGGACACAGTAGATAATAATTGAAATACTGTTTGACTATATTCTTTCTTTACTGGCCAACAAGAATCATTTTCTTTTAAATTAAAATTTCAGAGTTATCTTTAGACTCCAACCACTTTTGTTATACCTCATTTATTTGATTGAAATTTAGACTCGGTCTCCATAAATACAGACAACATGCAGACATATGTCTTTGGGGGCAAGTGTCTCTTTTTTGTGTAATATAGCTTTAGATAGAGACGCAGTATAGTACACACACGAATAGGGAGAAGCACATGCGTCATAACTTAGTTTGAGGCCAGGTATTGTGGGATAGAAGAGGGATGGGATAGAAGAGGGATGGGATAGAAGAGGGATGGGATAGAAGAGCGATGGGATAGAAGAGGGATGGGATAGAAGAGGGATGGGCTAGAAGAGGGATGTGATAAAAGAGAGAGGGGATAGAAGAGGCATGGGATAGAGAGTTGATGTTTAGAGCAGCGTTTCCCAAATTTTTTAAGTTTGACAGACTGGTGTTTCTAATGCCATTTTTAAGCCTGTTTGCATGACCATGGTTATACACGCGTGTCTCTGTGGTCATCGCCATTATCATATCTTTCTAAATGATATTTCTTCGTGTCTCTAACTAAATTATCATAACTAAGCTTGCGTGTCTAACTAAATGGCTATTGCTAAGCTTGCGTGTCTAACTAAATGGCTATTGCTAAGCTTGCGTGTCTAACTAAATGGCTATTGCTAAGCTTGCGTGTCTAACTAAATGGCTATTGCTAAGCTTGCGTGTCTAACTAAATGGCTATTGCTAAGCTTGCGTGTCTAACTAAATGGCTATTGCTAAGCTTGCGTGTCTAACTAAATGGCTATTGCTAAACTTGCGTGTCTAACTAAATGGCTATTGCTAAACTTGCGTGTCTAACTAAATGGCTATTGCTAAACTTGCGTGTCTAACTAAATGGCTATTGCTAAACTTGCGTGTCTAACTAAATGGTTATTGCTAAGCTTGCGTGTCTAACTAAATGGCTATTGCTAAACTTGCGTGTCTAGCTAAATGGCTATTGATAAGCTTGCGTGTCTAACTAAATGGCTATTGCTAAACTTGCGTGTCTAACTAAATGGCTATTGCTAAACTTGCGTCTCTAACTAAATGGCTATTTTGCTAAACTTGCGTGTCTAACTAAATGGCTATTGCTAAACTTGCGTGTCTAACTAAATGGCTATTGCTAAGCTTGCGTGTCTAACTAAATGGCTATTGCTAAGCTTGCGTGTCTAACTAAATGGCTATTGCTAAGCTTGCGTGTCTAACTAAATGGCTATTGCTAAGCTTGCGTGTCTAACTAAATGGCTATTGCTAAGCTTGCGTGTCTAACTAAATGACTTTGTTTAAGCGCGTGTGTCTAAATAGGTTTGTTTTTATATTTAGCCACCATTACAGCCAAGTCATTACTTAGCATTGCTATACCCCCACTGCCAAACAAAATAACTGTTGTCGGTCGTTGTGCCAAAAGAAAGCAGTAGTGCTGTTGAATAGAACGAATGCTGCCTTTAGGTTGTTGACGGGAAAACACCAACACATTTGACTAGGTTGGATTCTTTCTTGACTTAATCTCTTCTGTTAATCAATCACATTAAGTGTACAAAGAAGCACATCTCTGTCCCATTGAGTGTACAAATGTACACATATCACACTTCTGTCAAATTAAGTGTACACGTATCATATTTCTGTCACATTAAGTGTACAAATATCACACTTTGGTCACATTAAGTGTACACATATCACACTTCTGTAACAGTAAGTGTACAAGCATCGTCCTTATGCTAAAGAAGGTCCTACAGATAGTCCTCAAGACAGTCCAGCAGATAGTCCTCAAGACAGTCCTACAGATAGTCCTCAAGACAGTCCTACAGATAGTCCTCAAGACAGTCCTACAGATAGTCCTCAAGACAGTCCTACAGATAGTCCTCAAGACAGTCCTACAGATAGTCCTCAAGACAGTCCTACAGATAGTCCTCAAGACAGTCCTCAAGGCAGTCCTACAGATAGTCCTCAAGACAGTCCTACAGCCCTGCACCATACCCGTGGCTCATTACTCATTAATATAATAGTCGCCTCCGAAAGAATTTCACGTTTGACCCGAGGTCAACCGACACGCATGACGTCACGCATGACGCTCGCTGCTTGACAGCTATTTTGGTCTTCACTCAGTACTAGAAATATAAAACGTGCTGAGTAGGTGGGTGGCCGGAAAAGAAAGCAGCCACACCAGAAGCAAACTATATATAAGAGATTGTATATGAACGAACCTGTGGTGAATTCCTCGCTATATTTGAGCTGTGATTCCATTGTGTTAAATATTTCTTCCATTGCTAACCGCACTATGACACATTTTTAAAAAAAATCCTCTTTTTTTTTCTTTTTGTGGCTCGTTTTTATTCAATTGACCCCCAGGTTACAGCAGACGATGGGAACTCGTTCAGTAAAATATACGAGTATCTCAAACGTCTCGTTGGTTCCATGTCAAAAAATGACTTACTTCTTTGAGGCTAGATTTACACAATAGGTTATTTATTTCTCGCCTTGGTGGGAGATAAGGGCATAATAAAATCAAGTTTCTATGTCTAATATGAGAGAGTGACTTATTTATATATTTGTTCTGATAACCCGTGTGATTGCCCCCACCCCTCCAAAAAAATATATCTACAATGACGTCATCGTGCTTAGCTAAGACTTACGAGAGGAGAGGAAAGGTCAGTATTATTTGCGAGGGAGGGCGTTGCGCTCTAAGAATGTGGGGCAGTACTATATGAGAGGGTGGGACTGTACTATTTGAGTGGTTATGGCAGTATTATTTGAGAGGGTCCGACAGTACAACATGAAGGCTAAAAAGACAGATCGCTTGCGTTAAATAGGCCGGGGACCGGCTGGAGTAGAGACGGTGGTTTGTCTGGGCAACGTCACTTGAGTGGACTTAGTGGGCACTAGCCAGATAGTTATAGGTTTAAATGTCCAGACAAATGGTGGCCGGACTAGCTCTCATCATTGATTTCTTGTAACACACTTAGCACTGGAGCTTCGGTCTGCAACATACAGTGTTTGTGTTCATTAGTTGGACGTACTTGTAACACAGTGGGATATGATGTTGTATTTGTATCCCCTTATCCCCAGCTCAGTGTGTCTTATAATTGTATTAATTTTAAAATATTCCAGGGTTACTTCATTGAACAACTCCTCTGATTTTTACTTGCCAGAATGTGGTGATGCTGAGAAGACTTTTGGCCGATACGTTCGTTATTTCTTGGTGACCTTGTCCAGGTTTTAATGTATCGTGTTTTAATTATGACCGTATCTTAAAATTCAGTCCAGGTTTCCCCCATCACATTACTTCTACATAGGGCCATGTCAGGGGGTTCACTGGGCCATCTTCAGAGGGCGCCAAAATCAACACTTTTCATGCAAATAGGTATATCAATACACGCTTTTGGGGATGATGGTGTCTAAATTTATTTTTTGTCTCGGTAGAATATTTTGCTTGACATGTTACATTACCCCCCCCCCCTTTCCCCCTCCCCCCCAAAAAAAAAAATATGCCGCAATATCCTAACTTGTCGTTGCTTCTAGCTAGATTACGTACTCGGTACAAAGACACTATGTCAAGATTACGTACTCGGTACGAAGACACTATGTCAAGATTACGTACTCGGTACAAAGACACTATGTCAAGATTACATACTCGGTACGAAGACACTATGTCAAGATTACATACTCGGTACGAAGACACTATGTCAAGATTACATACTCGGTACGAAGACACTATGTCAAGATTACATACTCGGTACGAAGACACTATGTCAAGATTACATACTCGGTACGAAGACACTATGTCAAGATTACATACTCGGTACAAAGACACTATGTCAAGATTACATACTCGGTACGAAGACACTATGTCAAGATTACATACTCGGTACGAAGACACTATGTCAAGATTGCATACTCGGTACGAAGACACTATGTCAAGATTACATACTCGGTACGAAGACACTATGTCAAGATTGCATACTCGGTACGAAGACACTATGTCAAGATTACATACTCGGTACGAAGACACTATGTCAAGATTGCATACTCGGTACGAAGACACTATGTCAAGATTGCATACTCGGTACGAAGACACTATGTCAAGATTACATACTCGGTACGAAGACACTATGTCAAGATTACATACTCGGTACGAAGACACTATGTCAAGATTGCATACTCGGTACGAAGACACTATGTCAAGATTACATACTCGGTACGAAGACACTATGTCAAGATTACATACTCGGTACGAAGACACTATGTCAAGATTACATACTCGGTACGAAGACACTATGTCAATGTAATGTTACTTGATGAGGAGCTCCAACGGACACGCCCCTTTTTCCCCAACACCAGCGTAAGCGCGTCAGCTGCACTACAATCACATCTAATGTACACTAGACATTCTCTCCCAGTAAACTACATTCACTTCTAATGTACACTAGACATACTCTCTCAGTAAACTACATTCACTTCTAATGTACACTATACACTCTCTCCCAACAAACTACATTCCCATCTAATGAATGTACACTATACATTCTCTCCCAGTAAACTACATGTTTTACTAAGTAAGAGTAAGTTGTATCTAGGTCATATTAGTTTATAAGATTAAAAACAACGATATGTTTATAAACAGACAGACAGAAAGACAGACAGGTTCTTTTGGGAAACGGTCGAAATAAGGACCGGTAGTCATAACGTTAAAGTTCAGGTTGATTAAAAGGTGAAAACTTGTACGAGTTCTGGTTCCTGGGGGTTTTCTGGGTGAGTAATGTTTCCATGTACTATCGCCGTGAGGTAAAATGTACGTTAAGATACTGATGTAATCTTGTGATACCTGAGGAAAAGAAAAAAAATGGGGGGGGGGGGGGGAGGGGAATGACTGGAGACGTCCCAGTTTTGGCTGATTACTGTGATTCATACCTGGATCTATGTGCTAGAAAGAGTAAACCGACATAGTTAGCGTCATATGATACAAGTCATACGTACAAGCCACCATACCCTACAGTTTTAGACGGTTCCATGACAAAACGACAAGTGACAAAATGACAAGGGACAAAACGACAAGTGACAAAACGACAAGTGACAAAACGACAAGGTGACAAAATGACACGGTGACAAAACGACAAGGCGACAAAACGACAAGGTGACAAAACGACAACGTGACAAAACGACAAGGTGACAAAACGACAAATCTTCAACGCCTCCACCGTCTTTAATGCCTTACATTGGTGTTTCCCAACGTGGGTCCCACGCCCCACAGTGGGGCAATTTGAAAATGAGCTATCTAGAACTTGAAAACACAAACATCTCACTAACGTTAAACAATAAATTATTACTAATAATTAAAATAATATAGAAAAATATTTCATTAAAATTATTTCATAATTGAATGCCAGTTCTCCATATATGTTTTGAAAATTTACTTACTATGTTTTCTCACCAATTTTCTAGTGATTTCTTCCTAAAACCTATTATTAAATTTTTCAATATTAAAAATTATGTATATGTTACATGGCGGCAAAGAATTTTAAAAAAGCTTAGTTGGGGCATGGCACGAAAAAGGTTGGGAAACACTGGCTTAGGTGGGGCATGGCACAAAAAAGTTTGGGCAACACTGGCTTAGGTGGGGCATGGCACAAAATAGGTTGGGAACCACTGCCTTGCATACAGTAAAGTATGGTCAACTTTTTTTATATTTAACATGCCTTATAGTTGGGGAAACACGGTATTGGATTATCAGACTAACCCTAACCCTAATCTCAAACCTTTTTATTTTGTCACTTTGTCGTTTTGTCACTTGTCGTTTTGTCACTTGTCGTTTTGTCACCTTGTCGTTTTGTCACTTGTCGTTTTGTCTGGTTACCGTTGCAAACATGATAAACTCGTGCGGCGGTCACATCAAAGAGCTTTGATGTTGGCAGCGATGTGTTTGAAATATTGTTACTTTCTTAGTGGAGTCGTCGGCCTAATTCTGTGTTAGTCGTGATGAAAAATAACTTGAGTTTGACACATGTGCTCTAGAAGCTGGAGTTGGTGTTCAACAGTGTAGTGCTGTGCAGAGACGTAGCGTAGGGGGGGGGGCAGGGGGTGCAGATGTACCCGGGCGCCAGCTAGTTAGGGGTGCCAAAATGTGCTTTGGTATTACTTTATTGATGAAAATAATGGGTTTGAGAGTTGAAAAAAGGAAAAGAGGGCGCTTTAAAATGAATCTTGCCCCCGGGCGCCAAACACTCTAGTTACGCCACTGGTGCTGTGTTAGTGCAGTTTCCTGTACAGTGTAATTAGATAGTAATAGACCTTTTGAGATCCTAATCTTATGCATAATAACAGACATACTTGAGATAATAATTAAAAACTTTAATTAATTACACATTTTATTTTTAATTACTATAATTAGTAATTGTAATTAATTACTATCCATGTAATTGTCCTTTTTTAATTGCTCAGTAAATGTTTATTTTCAGAGTAAAAGTGAAAATACTGAATAGCAGATCACATCCTTATGAATATAGTGTCATGGTATACAACATACTCATATAGTACTTTGACCCAATATGACATACATTTTGTCTCCAAGGAATGAGCAAGCTGAACATTATAATTTAAATTATGTCATGGTTGCTCATACACACAGACAATCACTGAAATTTTTAAGGGTCTGCTGCAAAATATGATTGTGTATTCAAATATACAGTAAAATCATTTAATGAACTTCTCTGACTTTCTTGTTTAACAATAAAATCCAAAATCGGGTTCCCAAAAATGTGCATGTACTGCACTGTAAAAGGAAATATGTCTTACTAAAACAATGTTGATGTTTTAAGTTATTGAAACAAATGAACAAAAATTCCCAAATAAAAAATTTTTAAATAAAAAAAAAGGAATTGTAATTACAGGTCAATAGTGGAGTAATTTGTAATGGTAATTAAGTACACTTTTGAATAAAGTAATGTAAATTGTAGATAATTACAAATATAGGTCATGTAATTCTAATGGTAATTCTAATGGTAATTAATCACATTTTAATGTAATTATGCGCAAGTCTGATAACCGAATACCGTGTTTCTCCAACGATAAGGCATGTAAAATATCTTAAAAAGTGAACCTTACTTTATTGTATGTAAGGCATTAAAGACGGTGGATGAGTTGGCGTTGAAAACTTGTCGTTTTGTCACCTTGTCGTTTTGTCACTTTGTCGTTTTGTCACTTGTCGTTTTGTCACCTTGTCGTTTTGTCATCTTGTCGTTTTGTCACCTTGTCGTTTTGTCACTTGTCGTTTTGTCACTTGTCGTTTTGTCGCTTGTCGTTTTGTCTTTTGTCGTTTTGTCTGGTTACCGTTTTAGACATGCCTCATATGCAACAACAACGAACAAATTGCACATTCAGCAATATGACAATGATCGACATTTTTTTGGACAATTTTTTTAGTAAATTTGAAGGTTTGTGAGTAGTTTGATATCGTTCTGCAATGTAACGTGTATTTTAAATCAATGTTAAGTGCAAATAAACAATTATTACAAAACTGTTTATTGTTTAAATAAATAACATACATTTTATTTATTGATTACATTCATAATTCATATATTGTAACAAGACATTCATCAAACTAATTCACATGTTGGTAACAAGACATTCACCAAATTAATTCACATGTTGGTAACAAGACATTCATCAAATTAATTCACATGTTGGTAACAAGACATTCACCAAATTAATTCACTTGTTGGTAACAAGACATTCACCAAACTAATTCACATGTTGGTAACAAGACATTCACCAAATTAATTCACTTGTTGGTAACAAGACATTCACCAAATTAATTCACTTGTTGGTAACAAGACATTCACCAAATTAATTCACTTGTTGGTAACAAGACATTCACCAAATTAATTCACTTGTTGGTAACAAGACATTCACCAAATTAATTCACTTGTTGGTAACAAGACATTCACCAAATTAATTCACTTGTTGGTAACAAGACATTCACCAAATTAATTCACTTGTTCGTAACAAGACATTCACCAAACTAATTCACTTGCTGGTAACTAGACATTACTGAAAACAGCACACAAGTTCACAGCAGTAAGTCTTATAAGCTGTAATATCTAACTACTAAGCTGACCTGATGGGAAGCGTTCTGTGCAGCTTTTAGTATCGTGTGTTGACCACATGGCCCCGCCGGCGTTTAAATAAACATTGTATAACAAAGTTGTGCTCTCATCAAATCTGCTGCCACAGAGAATGTGCACGGCTGGGTTTTAAGAAGTTTTTTACAAAGGCTATCTTTAAGGTTTATCTAAATGGGTTAGTGGCATACTTGTCGTTGGAGTGGTGATTTGAAACACTGCGATAGAAGGTTTAGTTTTCCAAAGAATCTGGTTATGAGACTATTCAACCAGTCGTCAAGTTCAAGGTTATGAACTGGAGGGTTCGTAACAGAAGATGGTATAAACAAAGAGATGATGGGTTAAACAAACAAGAAGGGTTTAACAAACAGAAGATAGGTTAAATAAAGAGAAGATGGGATAAATATGTAGATTCCAAGACAACTTTACATTAGATCTAGTTTTAGAATCAAAAACACAAACACAATCATTTATAAATTTCTTTGATTTTTTGGGGTCATATATTCAGGGGCTGTAACTGTAGCACACATCAAAGTCGCACAACTTGATTACATCCCATGACTGGTTGCTTTTTTAAAAAAAAACACCACGTGGGGTGGAAACTTAAGTATGATTAGTTGATGAACTTAAAGAAAATCCATGAAGTAACCATACAGATCAATTAGTCAGGGTCCTGGACTCTGTTCCGTGGCTGATGGTCACGATTTCCTTCATGCCAATTATAGCGGTCTTCGTTATGAAGTTATAACTCTGAATGTTTGCACTTTACAACTAGCACAAATACTTCAAATGGAAACACGCAAGCATTAATAAAAAAATTACAAAGTTCAGAGAGCGGATTCCACCATGCTTTATTACGTGAAACAAGTGATATGTTTAGTTGGGTC
Source organism: Omphiscola glabra (assembly GCA_964017045.1). Taxonomy (NCBI): domain Eukaryota; kingdom Metazoa; phylum Mollusca; class Gastropoda; family Lymnaeidae; genus Omphiscola; species Omphiscola glabra. The sequence goes on along the minus strand of OZ024795.1, from coordinate 4,150,089 downwards.
GTCTATTTAATCAATTTTTCTTTTTATAAAAACGATATTGTTTCCTTGGGGAGTCCACCATAAAGTACGTCACGCTTTGGGGTGGTGGGGGTCTGAGAAACGGTGACAGTTTGTTGGGAAAAGGTGGGGGGATAAAGATCTCGTGTATTTCTTTTATGAAACATTTAATACCTGAAATTAAAAGTGATGTTGAACATCATATTGTGATGGATGTATTCTGACAGAAGATGTCAATTTTTTTAATTTAATAGCTTAATGGTAAAGTGTTTTTATATTAAATTTTAAGTCGTTTTCAAATATTTCAATTTTCTAAAAAAATATTATTTCGAAAGAATGGCGTACTTTAAGGGTGGAATTTTTCATAAACGTACTTTATGGACGACCTGTTTGAATTTTAAGACAATGAAAACTGGCTTTAATGTTGTAGATCAATGGTCAGCAAAGCGTGGTTCGAGAGCCTCATGCGGCTCTTTAGCGACCTGAGTGCGGCTTGGCCAGTCGGCAACAAATCGGGTTTGACTCCTAAAAAACATGGTTCTTGACAGGTTCTTTAAAAGAAATTTGGCTCTCAAAAATTTTGTAATTGTCCTGCTGCTGATTTTGGGGTCTTTTGACCAACGAGTTTGCCGACCACTGGAATGGGTCATTGGAAAAAATTAACTGTTTACAAATAATCTCAATCTAAAATAATAAAATTTTAAATGGTAAAACTTTAATTAAAACAATTCTAGATTTATAAGGGTTAAACTCATCTTCTTTCCGCTTTTACAGGGCTGGCGTAGCGGGAGCTAGAAACTTACAAAATTCAAAGTTAAAGGAATAGATCTGAGTGACGTCATACACACTCCGTCATCTTCTCTGAGTGTTTGCAAACTGTGATCAAACTGGTTATCTAAAAATCATACAATTCAGACAATTGTTCTTTTATAAACATTGTAGTTATATCAACATTATAGTTTTATCAAAATTATAGTTTTATCAACATTGGTATAAACCCGTTTGAGTTTCTCAAAATCCTGTGACCTAATTGTTTGGGCGGTATATATCACCAGGATGGCAAATGAGGGTTGATCAATCTCACCTATGTATCATATATATGTATACGAATAGTCCTGGTGGCCTACTTTGTCTAGCCAGCACCTCATTTACCGCCAGCGTACCGTCATGCATAGGGGCGTATCTCACGTGTGACCTTGACCGCTAATTATTAAATGACGTAGCTGCAACCTTTTAAATATATATTTTTTTAAATTGATGTTATTAATTTCTCTTCTCTCATCTGAAGAATTAATGTTGAAAAAAATTGTATTTTATATTATCCTAAAAAAAATCAATAAAATCAAAAAGTCAGTGGAGGCAAACTTTAATACTATTTTAGTACTCTAACTCCTCACAGTGACGTACATTAATCAGTGGCTAGTCTTCCACGGATGTTGAGTTGCCCCATTGGTTCTGAGTTGGAAGGCATCAGGTCTTACTCACAACACAAGCCCGAGGTCTTTCCAACCCCGCAAAATCCAAAGGTTGTACCGCATGCCGTTCAACTCATTCACTTACACAGTGAACGACTAGCAGAATTGAGAAACAGCCATCTATTCGTCAGCATTCCTGACATACGTGAATAGCTTGGACACACTGGGAGACTCAACAAACAAATCCATTAATGGAAAAAGTTAATTACCTTCATTCACTCGGCTCCTGCCTGGAACAGAGTTGGAGGCTATACGGTTTGAGACAAATAAAACAACAAAGAAATACTTCACTAGGTGAACAAGTAGTCTCTTGAATCTAAATGAGAGAGGTGGGGTGAGATCTGAATCAACTTAAAAGTCTGTGTGTATGAAAATGTATACGATTATTATGCCATTATGTATTGTTTGGGTTGCAATGTGACCGAATGGTCTAAACTGAGAAAATCTCAAGTTGATGGTCTGGAGTTCAATCCCCAGCAAAGCCCAGCCCAGCCCAGCAAAAACATCACCAGCATCCCGGGTGGATGGGACTCGTTAACCTTGGATGGCAACTCATCTGTGAGAAGGAAACTCTGTATTCAAACCCGTAAAAGAATTGTCCCGTAGGCGGATAACATTGAAAACATTCCGACGCCACTACAGCCAAGCTGTATTATCCACATGATGTATCCACAAGATGCTCCCTTGGGGTTATCCATCGGCGTGGAGAGAGGCGATTTGCCTAAAAGGATTTCATCCTGCGACTTCCACACAATCGTCACCTTGTGGCGGACGGATGCCAGAAAAAAATGTATTGTTTGTTATCTATTTGAGATTAGTTACGTTATAGTATTATTAGTATAGTTTTAGACGATATTATTTTAGTGCACAATGATGATGTCCTAGACCACAGGTGATGTCTTAGACCACTGGTGATGTCTTAGACCACTGGTGATGTCTTAGACCCCTGGTGATGTTTTAGACCACTGGTGATGTCTTAGACCACTGGTGATGTCTTAGACCATTGGTGATGTCTTAGACCATTGGTGATGTCTTAGACCACTGGTGATTTATTAGACCACTGGTGATGTCTTAGACCCCTGGTGATGTCTTAGACCATTGGTGATGTCTTAGACCACTGGTGATGTCTTAGACCACTGGTGATGTCTTAGACCACTGGTGATGTCTTAGACCACTGGTGATTTATTAGACCACTGGTGATGTCTTAGACCACTGGTGATGTCTTAGACCATTGGTGATGTCTTAGACCATTGGTGATGTCTTAGACTACTGGCGATGTCTTAGACTTAGACCATTGGTAATGTCTTAGACCATTGGTGATGTCTTAGACCACTGGCGATGTCTTAGACTTAGACCACTGGTGATATCTTTCTTGTGCTATCTGATCCCTTTAGTTTAGTTCTGCTATTAAACATTTATTACAACCGCTATAAATTATGGCCAGATGACGCCAATAACTTCTGTGCACAGTGCATATAATGCCTAGTTCCCATAGGATGTGCACAGTGCATATAATACCTAGTTCCCATAGGCTGTGCACAGTGCATATAATACCTAGTTCCCATAGGCTGTGCACAGTGCATATAATACCTAGTTCCCATAGGCTGTGCACAGTGCATATAATACCTAGTTCCCATAGGCTGTGCACAGTGCATATAATACCTAGTTCCCATAGGCTGTGCACAGTGCATATAATACCTAGTTCCCATAGGATGTGCACAGTGCATATAATACCTAGTTCCCATAGGCTGTGCACAGTGCATATAATACCTAGTTCCCATAGGCTGTGCACAGTGCATATAATACCTACATCCCATAGGCTGTGCACTGTGCATATAATACCTAGATCCCATAGGCTGTGCACAGTGCATATATTAACTAGTTCCCATAGGCTGTGCACCGTGCATATAATGCCTATATAATGACTTCTTGGAGTCAGGCGTGGTGACTTGACTCACCCTCTACAAATTGACTTCTTGGAGTCAGGCGTGGTGACTTGACTCACCCTCTACAAACTGACTTCTAGGAGTCAGGCGTGGTGACTTGACTCATATAATTATGATAAAACCCTCCCAATAATGGCGGCGGGTATGCTTGATCTCCCATCTACTTCAGTGACTTGAAAAAACGTGCAGTGAGGAAACGTACTTTATAAGAAACTAAATAGTTCACCCCACCCCCCCCCACCCACACACCCCACCCACCCCTTGTTTAACGCACTCTTTTCTTCACGCCACCTGAACTATATTCATTTTCACATGTCCCCCCTCCCCCTTTTTTTTACACCGTAGATCTATAAAACCAAATTATAAATTGTGTCTATTTCCATAAAACAAAAGAATTTATTAGGCATCAAACGCACTTGCGGTATTTCTAAGAATCTCATTCGGCATAGTCATCAGTTAATTTTATTTTGCTTGCCATTTAATTTTAGACAATGTTTGCGTTGAGAATTCTGTTGATCGCTTAGATTTGTGTCATTCCGTCATGTCAACACCCATCTTATCCTCGGCTTATCTGAGTTGACGTTTATAAATAAGATAGATCCGATTCAATTTTATCCTGGACTTTCCATTGACAATGTTGGAGTTACAATTACTAGAAGGATTTACTCTCAACAAATGACACCCAATACCTAACAAGACCAGCATGACCTAACTATATGACCTCAACTCTGACATAGCAATCCCCGTGCTTATCCCCCTCCCCCCTCCTCCCCGGCCCTCCAACTTTACGCTCCCCGAGATCTCCGTCAAATCTTAGTATAAAATAAATTTTAATTTGTATCTGTCAGACCTCAACAAATCGATCTTAAAACCAGCATTTGTAGGACACAAGAACAAATAAAAGTATGGACAGTGAATAAATAAAAGTATGGACAGGGAAAAAATAAAAGTATGGACAGTTAACAAATATGCAAAGACCCAGTCTTAAACTTCCCAGTCTTCCCTTAAATTTACTTCATAAAATGGCTCATGGGCCAATCGGCTTTAACGGAAACGAAGTGCCGGACCAGGACTGAAGACGCTGCTCTTCGTGAGTGGCCGGCCAAGAGTTTCGTGCTCAGTGCCGCTTCTGTCGATTACTTGTCATGGGCCAATCAGAAGGCCGTAGCCGGAATTCGATGAAATAGAAATCTCAAATCGTACATGCGACCCTAGGGATTGACAACAGGACAAGTTCAGTGCCCGACATTTCTACACACCTGATTTTCTTCCAATAAACAGAACTTTAAGAATGATAGAATTTCACACCCGGATATATGCCGTAGAGCCACATGGGTATGAAAAATAAACATGTCCAAGGTGTATGAAAGGTGTAAGGTGTATAAAATACATGACATGGCCACCTGGTGTACCGTAGATTGGTGGGACTGTCGACCCAATGGCCAATGTAAGCTAGGACTTGGTGGCATTTTCTTGACCTTTACTGTATTGTGGGAAGTGCATTCTTCAAACTCCTAGCGAGAGGTTTTCCAATACCTGTCTCCTTAACGTCAATAATGAGCAGTGGCTGTCGTGAGTCAGTGACAAGAGGATATATATCTTTATATCACAGTGAGAAGAGGAAAGATATCTTTATATATCACAGTGAGAAGAGGAAACATATCTTTATATCACAGTGACAAAATGACAGATATCTTTATATCACAGTGACAAGAGGACAGGGATATCTTTATATCACAGTGAGATGAGGATAGATATCTTTATATAACCGTGACAAGAGGACAAAGATATCTTTATATCACAGTGAGATGATGATAGATATCTCTATATCACAGTGAGAAGAGGACGGATATCTTTATATCACAGTCTTCTGTTAGAAACTCTATTCGTAACAATGTTAACCTAGACTTTACTCCCATGGTCCGACAAGTAAAATTTGAAACATGATTGTGCAGTCAATTTTAAATCATGATTAACGTCTCAACCTGGACTGTGTCACTGAGAATAATGAGCCCAGTGGTTCTCAACACTGCATCCCCTACGAATTTCTCATCATTAAAGGAATTATTTTAGTTAATTTCGAAGCACAACCAGATTAAGACTGCCTTTACTTTATCGAATGAATTGATTGATTTAATTGCAAGGAGACCTGTACAACGTAGAAAATGAACCCTTGACTTATTAAATAAACCTGTGACTTATTAAATGAACCTGTGACTTATTGCATAAACATGTGACTTATATCATTAATTACCTTCTTCCACCCCCTGGTTTCCTTCTTGCAACCCTGGGGGGGGGGGGGGGGGTGTGGGCCAAGGGGTGTGGGCCCAGGGGTGAGGGACCAAGGATGAGGGCCCAGAGGTGCGGGCCCAGGGGTGAGGGCCCAAGGGTGAGGGCCCAGGGGTGAGGGCCCAGGGGTGAGGGCCCAGGGGTGAGGGCCCAGGGGTGTGGGCCCAGGGTTTAGGGCCCAGGGGTGAGGGCCAATGGGTGAGGGCCCAATGGTGTGGGACCAGGGGTGCGGGCCCAGGGGTGCGGGCCCAGGGGTGAGGGCCCAGGGTGTGGGCCCAGGGATGTGGGCCCAGGGGTGATGGCCAAGGGGTGAGGGCCCACGGGTCTGTGCCCAGGGGTGCGGTCATCACGTAGGAAACCCTGCTCAGCCGTTGACCTAATGCTTGCGTCCGTCGTCGCAATCTAAGACATCAAAGTGTCGCTTGAGACGAGCATAGTTGACCTTTCCACCAGTTAACAGTGACAATTGCTTTTGACGCACCACAATTTTGGGGTAATCCTTCAAACAGCGTTGATGAAGATTTGAACACTGGTCTTTGAGATACCTTTTTGAACATCGGTCTTTGAGATACCTTTTTGAACACTGGTCTTTGAGATACCTTTTTGAACATTGGTCTTTGAGATACTTTTTTGAACATTGGTCTTTGAGATACTTTTTTGAACAATGGTCTTTGAGATACCTTTTTGAACACTGGTCTTTGAGATACCTTTTTGAACATTGGTCTTTGAGATACTTTTTTGAACACTGGTCTTTGAGATACCTTTTTGAACACTGGTCTTTGAGATACCTTTTTGAACACTGGTCTTTGAGATACCTTTTTGAACACTGGTCTTGTAGATACCTTTTTGAACATTGGTCTTTGAGATACCTTTTTGAACACTGGTCTTTGAGATACCTTTTTGAACACTGGTCTTTGAGATACCTTTTTGGAGGAGAAATGTCCTTGTTTTCAAACGTGTTCTACAAATAGCTTTCGTTTACGTCAACTTTGCATAATGTCATATACATCTTTTTGGCAATGCAACCGTTTCCCTGGTTTTCGAAGTGCAGCAAAGAAAGAATGTGTGGGGGGTTTCCGCTCGCACCGCCCCTGTCCACCAAACAGCCGTGTTGGCCCGCCCCATCTCTCGCCCACACGGCAGCAACCGTGGCCCGCCCCCTCCCTTCCAACCGCAACCATGGCCCGCCCCCCGTCCACCTCTCTGCCACACGGCAGCAACCGTGGCCCGCCCCCTCCCTTCCAACCGCAACCATGGCCCGCCCCCCCGCCCACCTCACGGCCACCATGTCCCGCCCCCGACCACATCACGGCCACTATGTCTCGCCCCCGCCCACCTCACGGCTCCCATGACCCGCATGGGACATAAGACCTGCGTGGACACCAGTGAAGAAATTGTTGACAGTTCAAACAAAACCCGGCTAATTTTAGGATCGCCTGAAATTTATCTCCGGCCTACCGCCAAGGCCGAGTCCAGTGAATGCTCCGCGGCGGGACAAACAGGGATAGAAAAGATTAGACAGGATATGAGGAAAAGGTAGGACTTTTTCAGGATAGGAACAACTCGTTATGTATAATGATGATAGAATTTTACAGTTATTGGAATATATTAACCGGAATATTATGATGTGGACTTTATGACTACATCATGGGCCGAAGAATGCATTAATGGTGGTACGTGTTTAAGAATGCATAAATGGTGGTACGTGTTTAAGAATGCATAAATGGTGGTACGTGTTTAAGAATGCATAAATGGTGGTACGTGTTTAAGAATGCATAAATGGTGGTACGTGTTTAAGAATGCATAAATGGTGGTACTGGATTTGTTTTTTATGACTTGAATAGTTAACGTGTTTGGAGCGTGTGCGAAAGCTGTTCATTTTAATGTCCTGCATAGTGTCTCAGTATTATGCCATGGGTTTATTAGCAAGCAGTTTCCAGTGTTATGCCATGGGTTTATTAGCAAGTAGTGTCCAGTGTTATGCCAAGTTTTTATTAGCAAGTAGTGTCCAGTGTTATGCCAAGGGTTTATTAGCAAGTAGTGTCCAGTGTTATGCCAAGGGTTTATTAGCAAGTAGTGTCCAGTGTTATGCCATGGGTTTATTAGCAAGCAGTGTCCAGTATTATGCCATGGGTTTATTAGCAAGCAGTGTCCAGTATTATGCCATGGGTTTATTAGTAAGTAGTGTCCAGTATTATGCCATGGGTTTATTAGCAAGCAGTGTCCAGTATTATGTCATGGGTTTATTAGCAAGTAGTGTCCAGTATTATGCCATGGGTTTATTAGCAAGTAGTGTCCAGTATTATGCCATGGGTTTATTAGCAAGTAGTGTCCAGTATTATGCCATGGGTTTATTAGCAAGTAGTGTCCAGTATTATGCCATGGGTTTATTAGTAAGTAGTGTCCAGTATTATGCCATGGGTTTATTAGCAAGTAGTGTCCAGTATTATGCCATGGGTTTATTAGCAAGTAGTGTCCAGTATTATGCCATGGGTTTATTAGCAAGTAGTGTTCTTTAAAATGTCTAGCAGGCTAACTTAGTTTTAGGGCCCATACATTTGTTCGTGTGCAATCAACCAGAAATTGTAGTATGTTTAGTTACATACTATGACCTATTCTGTTACAATATTTTAAGTTACATTCTATGACCTAATCTGTTACAGTATCTTTAGTTACATACTATGACCTATTCTGTTACACTGTCCATTAGTTGTAATTGGAAAAGCCTTTTGCAATAAAACGAAAGCTTAAAGTAAGTAACATGGATCTCATCTGACATAAGTTCTATTACAGACTATAGTGATTACTGACTCTCCTAATAACTGACTATCCTGATTACTGACTGCCCTAAATACTGACTATCCTGATTAAGTAATCCTAATTACGGACTAATTTATCGTAATTACTGACTATCCTCATTTATGACTATCTTCCAGGTTACTGAATATCCTGATTGCTGACTATCCTAATAATTGACTATTCTGATTGTTGAATATCGTGATTACTGACTATCTTGATTGTTGATTATTCTGATTGCTGACTATCCTGATTGCTGACTATCATGTTTGCAGACTATCCTAATTACTGACTATCCTGATTGCTGAATATTCTCATTACAGACTATCTTGATTGATGACTATCCTGATTGCTGACTATCCTAATTACTGACTATCCTGATTGCTGACTATCCTAATAATTGACTATTCTGATTGTTGAATATCGTGATTACTGACTATCTTGATTGTTGATTATTCTGATTGCTGACTATCCTGATTGCTGACTATCATGTTTGCAGACTATCCTAATTACTGACTATCCTGATTGCTGAATATTCTCATTACAGACTATCTTGATTGATGACTATCCTAATTACTGACTATCCTAATTACCGACTATCCTGATTGTTGACTATCCTGATTGCTTATTATACTAATTACTGACTATCCTGGTTGTTGACTATCATGTTTGCTGACTATTCCAATTAATGACTTTCCTGATTGTTGACTATCCTAATTACTGATTATCATGATTGTTGACTATCCTGATTGCTGACTATCCTAATTACTGACTATCGTAATTACTGTAACCTGATTTCTGACTATCCTAATTACCGACTATCCTGATTGTTGACTATCCTGATTGCTTACTATACTAATTACTGACTATCCTGGTTGTTGACTATCATGTTTGCTGACTATTCTAATTAATGACTTTCCTGATTGTTGACTATCCTAATTACTGATTATCATGATTGTTGACTATCCTGATTGCTGACTATCCTAATTACCAATTATCCTGATTGTTGAAAATCCTGATTGTTGAATATCCTGATTGCTGACTATCCTAATTACTGACTTTCCTGATTGCTGACTATTCTCATTACTGACTATCCTTATTGCTGACTATCCTAATTACTGACTATCGTAATTACTGTAACCTGATTTCTGACTATCCTAATTACTGATTATCCTGATTTTTGACTATCCTGATTGCTGACTATCTTAATTACTGGCTGTCCTGATTGTTGACTATCATGTTTGCTGACAATTCTAATTAATGACCATCCTGATTGTTGAATATCCTGATTGCTAACTATCCTAATTACTGACTATCCTGATTGCTGACTATCCTAATTACTTACTATCCTGATTGAGCACTATAACGATTGCTGACTATCCTTATTGCTGACTTTCCTAATTACTGACTATCCTAATTAACAAATATCCTAATTGTTGACTATCCTCATTGATGACTATCCTAATTACTGACTATCCTGATTGCTGACTATCTTGCTGCCGTCCATTCGTTCATACAGAGACGCGGTGACACTAGCTGCGTAAAGTGCCAAAGTGATATAATATTAATGTTAATATTAAGAATAAACATTTGTGTATTTAACATATAGAGATATGTTGATGTCATGATGACCGTGGATGTGTTGTCTCGATGTAAATTGAGATGTGTGATGTCATTGTATGCCCTTTTTGTCGTTAAGTGTGTACTAAGTGTGTACTAAGTGTGTACTAAGTGTGTACTAAGTGTGTACTAAGTGTGTACTTAGTGTGTACTAAATGTGTACTAAGTGTGTACTTAGTGTGTACTAAATGTGTACTAAGTGTGTACTTAGTGTGTACTAAGTGTCTATATTAAGTGTGTACCAAGTGTGTGCTAAATGTGTACTAAGTGTGTACTTAGTGTGTACTTAGTATGTACTAAATGTGTACTAAGTGTGTACTTAGTGTGTACTAAGTGTGTACTTAGTGTGTACTAAATGTGTACTAAGTGTGTACTTAGTGTGTACTAAATGTGTACTAAGTGTGTACTAAGCGTGTACTAAATGTGTACTAAGTGTGTACTAAGTGTGTACTAAGCGTGTACTAAGTGTCTATATTAAGTGTGTACCAAGTGTGTGCTAAATGTGTACTAACTGTGAACTAAATATGTACTTAGTGTGTACTAATTGTGTACTAAATGTGCACTAATTGTGTATCAATTGTGTACTAATGTGTGATAAATGCATACAAAAAGTGTACTAAGTGTTTACTAAAAATGTACTAATGGTGTACTAAGTGTGTACTAAATATGTACTAAATGCACTAGTAGTTTACTAATTGTGAGCTTAATGTGTACTAATTGTGTACTAATTGTGTACTCAATGGGCACTATGTATGTACTAAATGTTTACTAATTGTGTACTAAATGTGTACTATATGTGTACTAATTGTCTACTAATTGTGTACAAAATGTGTACTAAATATGTGCTAAATATGTTCTAAACATGTACTAATTGTGCACTAAATGTTTTCTTAATGTGTACGAAATGTGTACTAAATGTGTACCAAGTGTGTACCAAGTGTATATTAAGTGTGTACTAATTGTGCACTAATTGTGTACTAAATGTGTCATAAATGTGTACTAAATGTGTAACAAGTGCGTAATAAGTATACACTAAGTGTGTACATGTTTGATAAACTCTTTCATTCATATATTTGTAACACATTAATTGAACGTTTGTAAAAGCAGAGCAGACGATGTAATCAAAATGAGTAAATTCTAATGAGAATAAGAAAATAGAGAAAAGTAACGGAGTTAAGATAAACTTTAGAGTGATCTCCTAAATTACTTAAGTTAAATTATGTTGTAGGCTTTCCACCCTCCACCAGGCCAATATTTCAAAATGTTTAAAAACTTTTTACTATCGAAGGTATGAACAGTGAAATAACCATATATTAAATATAATGTCGGTTACACATAAAAATTACGCAGACCCATTACACAAACCCATTACGAAAAAACATACCCATTACCAATTTACCATTACTTATTACACATTACCATTACACATTACTATTACACATTACCATTACACATACCCATCACACACACCAATTACCCACTACACAAATCCATTTCACAAAACCATTACACACACCCATAACCATTACCAATTTACCATTACCGATTACACATTACCGATTACACATTACCATTACACGTACCCGACACACATACCAATTATCCATTATACATTATCCAATACACATTACAGATTACAGATTACCATTACACTTACCAATTACCCACTAAACACATCCATTTCACAAACCCATTACACAAACTCATTAACCATAGAAGTAACTTAAAGTAACATACATTAACAAGTGCAGTTGGGTCTAATCTCTTAAAGTCATTCAAAGAAATGATTCGTTGTATGAAAAGGTCAAGGTAAGCAAAGCTGGGTTCAACCTAAAGGTCAGCGAGATTTGACCGTGAACGTGCTGGTAATGCATAGCACTGATGCACATCTCGGGCATCTCCTTACTGATGTGCATCTCGGGCACTTCCGTACTATTGTGCCTCCGTACTTTTAATGCATATCACTGATGTCCGTCTCGGGCATTTACTTACTGATGCACATCTCGGGCATTTCATTACTGGTGCACATCTCGGGCATTTCCTTACTGATGCGCATCTCGGGCATTTCCTTATTGATGCACATCTCGGGCATTTCCTTATTGATGCACATCTCGGGCACTTCATTACTGATGCACATCTCAGGCATTTCCTTACTGATGCCCTTCTCGGGCATTTCCTTACTGATGCGCATCTCGGGCATTTCATTACTGGTGCACATCTCGGGCATTTCCTTATTGATGCACATCTCGGGCACTTCATTACTGATGCACATCTCAGGCATTTCCTTACTGATGCCCTTCTCGGGCATTTCCTTACTGATGCGCATCTCGGGCATTTCATTACTGGTGCACATCTCGGGCATTTCCTTATTGATGCACATCTCGGGCACTTCATTACTGATGCACATCTCGGGCATTTCCTTACTGATGCCCTTCTCGGGCATTTCTTTACTGATGCGCATCTCGGGCATTTCCGTACTGATTCGCGTGTCGAGCAATTCCGTATATAACATAAGCAGCCAACTCAAGTCATAAACATTTGTTGTTTTCAAATAACAATCAGTTATTTCTTTTTGTCTTTTATAAGGTGTTATCATACCAAAAAAACAACAACGACAAAAACGTTTTAAAAAAAAATTTAAACTTCTAAGTCGCAATATTTAACTGTTTAACTTGAACAAAGTGGATATGGATAATTTGCGTAAGAATGTATCACTGACGTACATTGACAAAATGCTGCCGAAAGGGAAAAAAAAAAGTGCTCGCTTCTGGGACTCACATTAATTATATAAGTTAAGCGTATATCTGAACCGGAAATTTCCGGCTCGGCCCCCGGGGGGTTGTTGGGGGTGGGGGGGCGCTCGTTTTGTACCCCCACAGGTAAGCCACTGAAGAGAGGCAAAATGTTAACTGCGTAGGGGCGTCCGTACATCCTCATTCTTGACTGGTGATAAAAGACGCCATTTATCCAAGGATATAAGTAATACAGAAAAAAACATGACGACTTACAAACTTTGTTTACAACATTTTATTTTCCTATCACTGATTTGAATCCATATTTTTGCGACCTTGTTTATTTAGACTGTGAGAGAGTTAGAGGATATCCGGAACAGGAGGAACAGAATAGCACGTCAATAAAGCTCCAATAAGTTATTAGGCAAAGAGTTCGCAGTGAAAAATAAAGCTATGGGTAGAGACGTCCTAATAAGCAAAAGCAGAAGACCTTTTATTTCTTTTTAAAATTTTATTTTTAGTTTCATCCAGCGACCCCACAGAAATCTCTACGCGTCGCTATCCGGGATCATGCTATTGAGGTCATGCCCTATTTACACAGGGTGGATTTGATGTTACCTAGCTGTTTATGTGCCAAACATATGTCAAGTAGTCTTTTTATTTCTTCCTTAAGCAACCTAAACTACGTATGCAAACATTTAAATCAACCAAAATTACGTATGTGAACATTTGATTCTGGTTCTGGTAGGGTACGTTGCTGCATCCATATACTGGCATATGTGCAACGTTGGGGAAGCGATGCTGCCATCCTAACGGCTCCTAGCAGATGCCAGGGCAGCCTTGAAGCTTCAGATCGTTCTCGAGTTCACGGCGGTATTGTCCAGGTGGTTGCAAGCGTTTATTGTGTGTGGAAAGAATGACTGTTTATGTTGCACTGTGTTACTCCGAGGCACAGTGAAGCATTTGCTATTGTTCCAGGTGTAATTGCTCATGTGGTTGTCAGATGTTAAGTCAGTGTTAAGTGAGTGTTTGGCTCTAGTTACTCAATTGGATTGAATCTAAGTTACGTAATTACCATTTAAATGACCTTAACGTACTTCTCTCTCGAAAAATTCTCTCTTATTTTTCCGTTGCATTCAGTAAACTGGTAAACTTTTTTAGTTTATTTCTTTCTACTTTGGTTGTGAACTGTATTTAGGTGCAACTTGGTGCACCTTGGTGCAGAAATTATTGTGATCGTCTTGTCATGCCAACAAATCTAACATGCAAGATCTCTAATAGAAATGACTTTTCTTGGTTCCTTTTGAACGCTATAAACCCTTTATTTCAGATATGAACACTTTATTTAAACGCTTCCTCAGGTATAATGTTGTAAATTATTAATTTATTTTTAGGATCCTTATTGTGTACCTACGTGATAAAGTATTTATGTATGCCGCATCTATGGGTTATCAAGTGCATGTATACTTCCTAAATCAATCAACACTTCTAAAAGTAGTGTCAGTTCAATACATCTAGCTCGCCATTTAAAGAGCTGTCTACTGGCTATTTTACTCATTGTCGTAAGCTATTATCCAGATTTTTTACGTTACATCCTTACATCCTATAACATATAGTCACAAAACGTTTTAATGGTTTATGAACCATGTGTATTTGATGGTGCAGGTTTGATCAAATGATGTGTATTTCAGGATGCAGATTTGATTAAATGATGTGTATTTCAGGATGCAGATTTGATTAAATGATGTGTATTTCAGGATGCAGATTTGATTAAATGATGTGTATTTCAGGATGCAGATTTGATTAAATGATGTGTATTTCAGGATGCAGATTTGATTAAATGATGTGTATTTCAGGATGCAGATTTGATCAAATGATGTGTATTTCAGGATGCAGATTTGATCAAATGATGTGTATTTCAGGATGCAGATTTGATCAAATGATGTGTATTTCAGGATGCAGATTTGATCAAATGATGTGTATTTCAGGATGCAGATTTGATCAAATGATGTGTATTTCAGGATGCAGATTTGATCAAATGATGTGTATTTCAGGATGCAGATTTGATCAAATGATGTGTATTTCAGGATGCAGATTTGATCAAATGATGTGTATTTCAGGATGCAGATTTGATCAAATGATGTGTATTTCAGGATGCAGATTTGATCAAATGATGTGTATTTCAGGATGCAGATTTGATCAAATGATGTGTATTTCAGGATGCAGATTTGATCAAATGATGTGTATTTCAGGATGCAGATTTGATCAAATGATGTGTATTTCAGGATGCAGATTTGATCAAATGATGTGTATTTCAGGATGCAGATTTGATCAAATGATGTGTATTTCAGGATGCAGATTTGATCAAATGATGTGTATTTCAGGATGCAGATTTGATCAAATGATGTGTATTTCAGGATGCAGATTTGATCAAATGATGTGTATTTCAGGATGCAGATTTGATCAAATGATGTGTATTTCAGGATGCAGATTTGATCAAATGATGTGTATTTCAGGATGCAGATTTGACTAAAGAGGTTCTTAAATTTACAAAATACTTGTTTATTTACATAACGACAATACAACTATTGATGTTACAACATTACACGCAATCTTTTGATGCGACATTTTAAAATAAATCAATAATACATCAGCTTATGCCTTAACCAAAAGTTCACCTATCGTCTCGACTTTCCATTAGAAGGCACTTGGCTTAACGGAGACATTCCTTTAGCTGTTTCTTACAAAGTATCTACCAGTAAAACATTAATAAATCATGTTTTGTTAGTAGTAATCTAAACTCATGTAGATCACAGAAAGCAAAATCCACATTTTAACGCACAATCAAGTGTTTGACAACCTGGCAGTGATACATTTCTTGTTACGACCGTGTTTCATAAATTTAAGACTTCCCATTATCCTTTCTTCTATTCTGAACTTTAGACAAAGAGATTATGATCGCGGAATATTGTCCAGATCAAATGACACATGACAGTTGCGACACATGATAATTGCGTTACTAGCTTCAAAGACACACTCTACTTCGGAATACAAACATCTCCTAAAACGCAGGTTTGTAAAGCAAAGCATGTTTTGAGACTAAGATCTATAGAATTTAACAGTTCAGTTTTAAAAAGTTTTGGTACTGTATCACGTTTTCAATATTTTATTATTATTATTATATTATTAATACAACTGAAATTATTTCTGTCAGTTTCAGTGCAGTGATGCCTTCTGGGTCAGGGAAAGTGACAACCAAAATGTGATTGGGCCGCTGAACTTGTTAGACGTAATAATACCACGGGTCCTATCTAGACAATCCCATGATTCATGAAGTGGTCAGGATGACGGTTTAAGAGCCTTCAAATTAAGCTGATGTGGTCTAGGTCTGATGTGGTCTAGGTCTAATGTGGTCTAGGTCTGATGTGGTCTAGGTCTGATGTGGTCTAGGTCTAATGTGCTCTTGGTCTGATCTTTTCCTATAGCATAGACAGACTGGAGCCTCTATTCTACAGTTGCTAGTTCAGTGCCTACAAATAATTACTGTACTATACTTTGTGAAATTCTCTTTGTGCTTATTTTTGGCACTTCTGATGTTACGTGAGCCCGTAACATGTATATGATGCCCATAGAGAATACAGCTAAATATCTTATATAAACACATTAGAGACGCCTTGACAAAATAAACACTCGAATTGAAAACAAAAAACACTAAAAGAATATCAATATGGCGTCCAGCACCCCAGTCCCCACCTCAACTGTCACCTATCCACCCCTTGTGCCGAAAGAGCCAATTTTCTATGGAGACTACAGCTTCAACACTGGTCGTTTGAAGCAGTTCAGTTGGTTGGATTACGTCATATTCGCCGCCATCCTCATCGTATCGGCTGGCATCGGGTTCTACCACGCCCTCAAGGACAGGAAGAACAAGAGCATGTCCAACTTCCTGCTGGCCGGGCGGAACATGAGTCCGATACCTGTAGGGCTCTCGCTGTTGGCCAGTTTTATGTCCGCCATTACGCTGCTGGGGACACCGGCCGAGATGTACAACTACACGACCATCTACTTCTGGATAGGGGCCGGCTACTTCCTTGTCATAGCTGGAGCCGCCCATGTGTACATGCCCATCTTCTATCACCTGCAAGTCACCAGTGCATATGAGGTAAATATATGTTTGTGTACATGCCCATCTTCTATCACCTGCAAGTCACCAGCGCATATGAGGTAAATATATGTTTGTGTACATGCCCATCTTCTATCCCCTGCAAGTCACCAGCGCATAGGAAGTAAGTATATGTTTATGTACATCTTATCGACAATATTCCTGAAACAATGGTGGGTGTGTTTGTTAGTGATATAATCTCTAACACATACATAGTGTAAAATTCAGCTGGCCGTCGAACCTAAGTTCACAATGCCCTTCACAGAGTACCTTACAACCCCCTTCCCAAGCCCGGATAGACCTTACTATGGGGCCACGAAGTGACACGCTGGAAGCACCCCTCTGTTGAGATAAGCCCCCACCCCGCCCGCAAAGTCCACTAGATTAACTAGGTAAATGGGGGCCACCGCAAGCAAGAAGCACCTGGCCTGGTGATAGTGGTGCCCTTTATTTTGGCCGGGATGGATGCATGAACGTCTTTAAGCTCCCCCCCCCCCCCCCACATTCCCCCTCCCCAATACCCGTCGGACGTTTTGAATTGAGTACGCGAAGTAGCTGGGACGGAACTGTCGTCTAGATACCGACGCCCTCAGAGGGGGGGGGGCTGCCCCTACCCGCCACATATCTTATATCTGTCAACCGCAGTTAACAATCATGATACCTCATTTAATTTCTGCTTTTACTTTTCAATTGTAAATGAAGATTTAGTTGGTCCTGAAGTTTCTACAGTTTTAATTTTAGGCAGATACTTTGCGCGACCTATGTTTGCACAGGCAGGTCCATGTCTGACCTATGTTTGCACAGGCAGGTCCATGCCTGACCTATGTTTGCACACGCAGGTCCATGCCTGACCTATGTTTGTACACGCAGGTACACGTCTGACCTATGTTTGCACACGCAGGTCCATGTCTGACCTATGTTTGCACACACAGGTCCATGTCTGACCTATGTTTGCACACGCAGGTCACATGCATGGAGGCTTGCGCCCCCCGGTAGCATGTCACTACAGACTTGTTGACCAGAACCGCATGGGGGGGGGGTGAGAAGTTTACATAATAAATTGTATGGACGATGATATCCTATCATGACATCAATTATTTCGCTTATTTTCAAGGGTAATGGCGGAGATAGAATAATGAAACACAATTTAGTAGAGCTCTATCCGTCAACATTCAGTTCATCTGACACCTGTCATTCCACACCATCATCTGACACCTGTCATTCCACACCATCATCTGACACCTGTCATTCCACACCATCATCTGACACCTGTCATTCCACACCATCATCTGACCCCTGTCATTCCACACCATCATCTGACCCTTGTCATTCCACACCATCATCTGACCCTTGTCATTCCACACCATCATCTGACACCTGTCATTCCACACCATCATCTGACACCTGTCATTCCACACCATCATCTTACACCTGTCATTCCACACCATCATCTGACACCTGTCATTCCACACCATCATCTGACCCCTGTCATTCCACACCATCATCTGACATCTGTCATTCCACACCATCATCTTACACTGTCATTCCACACCATCGTCTTACACCTGTCATTCCACACCATCATCTGACATCTGTCATTCCACACCATCATCTGACACCTGTCATTCCACACCATCATCCAAATCGTGTCTTTGGTCTCGTAACAGCTAATCTCATCAACTTATGTAAATCCGAGACTTTATTGACCTCATTATTAACAAAGACATGTAGAATTTAATACATTAATAGTATAGAAATTAATATAACCTACAAAAATAATAATTGCATAGTTAAATGACGATTGTAAATCAACGAAGCTTGATGAGCTTCCGGACTTTTCTAGCGACATCGTGTCACAGTCTCAAAGTCAATAAGAAGGTCTTCTGGTTGTTGAAGAAGTAATTTTTTAGCAGAAGACGGTGGTGTATTGCGGGTTTCTTTCAATGACATGGATGTCGTCTGCTACTGAATATAATTGAACGTCACATTCGTATCTTCGAAATAAGATTGAAGTACCAGTATTGACATGTACGACATTAAAATTGTGTTCACGTGTCAAAAGACATATAAAATACAATGGTATTCAGAATGGCAGTGATCGTTTTTAAAAAAAAAAATGATATTGAAGATAGAACTGATGGTCTATGCATATATTTTTAAATAACTGTTTCATAGTTCCATCGGGCTTGTAGCAAGATGACCAACTCAATAAATTAAATCTAATGTCAAATATTTAAAATCTCACCAATTTTTATGGTCAAACATTTTTTTTACGGATAATCTGAAATAAATATTAAAATTTGTAAAACTATGCAGCTTAAACAAGTAAAGTATCTGTGGCGTATATGACGAAAGTCTCAGATAAGTATATCACACTATGTCTGTTTGCTCACAATCATTCATGTGGACTTAGTTTATTGCCAGGCATTGTCGTCAGTGTTTTTATCTCTCCTGTTTATGATCATGCACCTTAAAATCTGGCCATAAAATAGTCCCAAATAAAGGAAATAGTCACACATGAAGAATATAGTCACAAATGAAGAAAATAATCACACATGACGAAAATAGTCACAAATGGAAACCTGGTGCACGGCTGGCAAAGAGTGGTTGGTGAAGTTAGCGAGCTCCTTAACAATGGATAGGCGGAGGAGGGTTGACACTGTGGCTCAAATTGTCGTTGTTGGACGCGTTAGCTTCGTTGCGTGACCCTTGAGTTCAGATGTACTGTTTAGTTTTATGCCTAGGTAGAGAATTAAGTCACCTTATCCGGAATTTTGTAAGAACTCGATGTTCAAAAAATGTAAAAAAAAATCAAATTTGTCGATAATTCTAAAGATTAAATATTATTATAAGTATTAGTATTAATATAATAATAATATATATATCAATAATAAGGTTGCTGGCCATTCTAAGGGTGCTGGCCATTCAAAGTGTGCTGGCCATTCAAAAGGTGCTGGCCATTTAAAGGGTGCTGGCCATTCAAAGGGTGCTGGCTATTCAAAGGTGCTGGCCATTCAAAGGGTGCTGGCCATTCAAAGGGTGCTGGCCATTCCAAGGTCTGAAGTTGTGACCTTCTAAAATGTATCTATTTCTCTAAAGTATCACCAACAAAGGATTCGGGTCGACTAGCTCCATTGTGGTTGGTGTTTTGATGTTTATTCCAAATGATGCTAGTGCTAATGGTTTCACAAACATTGCTAGATAATGACCATAGTTGTAAAATGCTACCAGACTGACAATTCAGCTGGCAGTCGAACATAAAGTCTTTCATTCCAATTTTTAATCTGAGGTTGTACTGTTTATTTAACTTGACCATTCTTGTACGCTTGTAATAGACTGGCATTAGTTGGGTGGTTATAGACTGGCATTAGTTGGGTTGTTATAGACTGGCATTAGTTGGGTTGTTATATACTGGTATTAGTTGGCTTGTTAAAGACTTGCCTTAGCTGTGTAAGTGCTGATGTACTTCGCCGTTTGTTTTCATACTCAAGAAGGAAAATTGAATGCAAGAGATATTCATAGAAATATCTGCAAGCAAACACAGATCACATGTGTACAAATTAAACCGTCTACACATACACAACGTTATTTATGACAGCATTAACGTTTGTGTCAAAGTGACCTAGCAGCCCAATATCAAATATAGGTACATGCACTTTAGGACCTGGCACCTTCATTGCCCCCACCCAGCCTCAACCCAGAAAAAAATACGCAAATGGGTTTCGATAATTATTTACACCAAGGGGTGTGATGGGGGTTATCACAGGTCATGTAGGATGATGTTGTCATAGTTCAGGTAGGATGGGGCTGTCATAGTTCAGGTAGGATAGGGCTGTCATAGGTCAGGTAGGATGAGGTTGTCATATGTCAGGTAGGATGATGTTGTCATAGGTCAGGGACGATGGGGTTGTCATAGTTCAGGTAGGATGAGGTTGTATTAGGTCAGGTAGGATGGGGTTTTCATAGTTCAGGTAGGATAGTGTTGTCATAGGTTAGGTAGGATTAGGTTGGCTTGTTTGAAGTAGGACAGGATTTGCACAATACGCCTAAAATAGAGAGCTAACATTTGGTTGATATTATATTATACACTACCACAATAAAAATAATTGGTTGTTTTCCTGCATATCTCTGTGTTTGGTCACCAAATAAGAAGGTTACTGATTTAAAGGACTTAAAACATATTTTTATACAAATCGACAAGACATTCTTGAAGGTCCCTCGTTAGGAGACGTGTGACACGGAGTAGCAACAAGCACGGGGCAAGTTGTTTGTGATGCTGATTTGTCACAACAAAAACACTTTTGTACGTACATAACTAAGGGTATACATTTGTGACAAGAGACATTTTGTACAGAGCTATGGGTATACATTTGTGACAAGAGACATTTTGTACAGAGCTATGGGTATACATTTGTGACAAGAGACATTTTGTACAGAGCTATGGGTATACATTTGTGACAAGAGACATTTTGTACAGAGCTATGGGTATACATTTGTGACAAGAGACATTTTGTACAGAGCTATGGGTATACATTTGTGACAAGAGACATTTTGTACAGAGCTATGGGTATACATTTGTGACAAGAGACATTTTGTACAGAGCTATGGGTATACATTTGTGACAAGAGACATTTTGTACAGAGCTATGGGTATACATTTGTGACAAGAGACATTTTGTACAGCTATGGGTATACATTTGTGACAAGAGACATTTTGTACAGAGCTATGGGTATACATTTGTGACAAGAGACATTTTGTACAGAGCTATGGGTATACATTTGTGACAAGAGACATTTTGTACAGAGCTATGGGTATACATTTGTGACAAGAGACATTTTGTACAGAGCTATGGGTATACATTTGTGACAAGAGACATTTTGTACAGAGCTATGGGTATACATTTGTGACAAGAGACATTTTGTACAGAGCTATGTGTATACATTTGTGACAAGAGACATGGGTATACATTTGTGACAAGAGACATGGGTATACATTTGTGACAAGAGACATGGGTATACATTTGTGACAAGAGACATGGGTATACATTTGTGACAAGAGACATGGGTATACATTTGTGACAAGAGACATGGGTATACATTTGTGACAAGAGACATGGGTATAATTTGTGACAAGATTATTTTCATGTCAAAGAGAAACTAAAAATGATTGTGTCACGGGACATCCGGGTCACGCTTGTTCATGAGTGATTGCTTCTATTGGTTAGTGGGTGCTTGGTACAGTGGACTAAAATAATGTACGCTTTGATGTGATTTGGCTTGACTCAGAAATGTATTTTGCTCCCTCCCACATCATACTGCTCCCTCCCATATCATACTGCTCCCTCCCATATCATACTGCTCCCTCCCATATCATATTGTCAAAGAGTAAAATAACAGCTTTGGTTCTAAAATATCTTCTTTGTTTTCTATGAAAAATAAATCTCCTTTTAATATAATTCTTCAAGGGTCAAACAAATTAGCGCACTTATTTATGTACCCAGTTTAGGATGTGGGCTAAGATTTTGTTGACTTCATAATGAGGACTGCGCTTTCCCCAATTCAAATAGCCTAATATTAATTTTGATAGGTTTGGTAATATTGGAGTCCTCTATTTGGAAAAATACCAACGGGGTTTAACTAGCCTTTAGTTTGAGAACCCCCGAAAACTTCATTGCATGTGTGATCGCGATTCACCTGAAGGGGAGTAAACCTGGGGGTTGGGGGGGGGGGGGTAGGGTGAAACGCGACGCTCAAGGTCTTGTGCGTACCTTTATACACGCAAACAAATATTGTGTAACAGTTCAATGAGTAGATGAGACGCGTGTCCTTTCACAGTGACACAAACAACATGGTTTCTTCTGTTGATGTCCCTAGACCCACATTCCAGGTCCCAATAACATATCCATGCTATTAAAGTGCACGCAACTTGAAAGATCGGCAGAAATGGTGTAATGGTAATCTAGAAGATAAAGTTACTTCTTGAAATACTAGAACCTTAAATGCAAGAGCTCTCCTAAATGTCGCTGATACTTTTTATCACGCTGTAAACAGTCTGTGTGCTATCAGTGATCACTTACTGGAGGCCCCAGATAAATAAGACCTACAACTCTAAGCTTGCCTCTAGGATACTAAGAGGAATGCAAGGTCATTATCTCAAGGTCATTATTTCGATAAAATCATAAGTCAGGCCTGTTGAATTAAGCATGCACTGCAGATGAAGTGTCGTCTCCATCAATAACAGAGTTCTGTAGGATCTTACGAGTGGGTTCTCATTAACTAGTGTGATCTAGATAGCAGTGAAATGTGGACCACATATGCCAGTTACGAGTACACCCCCAACAGCCTCCGTCAAAGATGTCTGCGGTGCATGCTGAAAGTTTGATGGCAGCACAAGGTGCCTAACACAGAGGCTCTGGAACGGCCCAAAATGTGAAGTATGTTCTCAACTCATTGTAAGAGTCGTCATCGCTGGTTAGGTCATGTAAGGAGAATAGAAGAAAGCCATACTACTAAAAACCTGCTGTTGGCGGAGGGGTCAAGACATATTGGACGGCCTATGTTGTCAAGACTTATGGGACTGCAAGGTGGTCAAGATTTATTGGACGGTCAATGTTGTCAAGACTCATGGGACGGCCTATGTTGCAAAGATTTATGGGATGGCCAAGGTGGTCAAGATTTATTGGACGGCCAATGTTGCCAAGACTTATTGGACGGCCAAGGTGGTCAGGACTTATTGGACGGCCACGGTTGCCAAAAGAACTTGCAACAAGACGAGCATTAAGGGAGGTCAAAGTGACCTAGACGCCAGTGTTCTCCTGCGAGAAGTGCAGCTGAGACTGTCGTTCCAGGATGTGTGAACAGCTACACCACCCGAGACTGTCGTTCCAGGATGTGTGAACAGCTACACCACCCGAGACTGTCGTTCCAGGATGTGTGAACAGCTACTTCACCCGAGACAGTCGTTCCAGGATGTGTGAACAGCTACTCCACCCGAGACATTCGTTCCAGGATGTGTGAACAGCTACTCCACCCGAGACTGTCGTTCCAGGATGTGTGAACAGCTACTTCACCCGAGACTGTCTTTCCAGGATGTGTGAACAGCTACTTCACCCGAGACTGTCTTTCCAGGATGTGTGAACAGCTACTTCACCCGAGACTGTCTTTCCAGGATGTGTGAACAGCTACTCCACCCGAGACTGTCTTTCCAGGATGTGTGAACAGCTACTCCACCCGAGACTGTCTTTCCAGGATGTGTGAACAGCTACTTCACCCGAGACTGTTTTTCCAGGATGTGTGAACAGCTACTCCACCCGAGACTGTCTTTCCAGGATGTGTGAACAGCTACTCCACCCGAGACAGTCGTTCCAGGATGTGTGAACAGCTACTCCACCCGAGACTGTCTTTCCAGGATGTGTGAACAGCTACTTCACCCGAGACTGTCTTTCCAGGATGTGTGAACAGCTACTCCACCCGAGACTGTCTTTCCAGGATGTGTGAACAGCTACTTCACCCGAGACTGTCTTTCCAGGATGTGTGAACAGCTACTCCACCCGAGACTGTCTTTCCAGGATGTGTGAACAGCTACTCCACCCGAGACTGTCTTTCCAGGATGTGTGAACAGCTACTCCACCCGAGACTGTCTTTCCAGGATGTGTGAACAGCTACTCCACCCGAGACTGTCTTTCCAGGATGTGTGAACAGCTACTCCACCCGAGACAGTCGTTCCAGGATGTGTGAACAGCTACTCCACCCGAGACAGTCGTTCCAGGATGTGTGAACAGCTACTCCACCCGAGACTGTCTTTCCAGGATGTGTGAACAGCTACTCCACCCGAGACTGTCTTTCCAGGATGTGTGAACAGCTACTCCACCCGAGACTGTCTTTCCAGGATGTGTGAACAGCTACTCCACCCGAGACTGTCTTTCCAGGATGTGTGAACAGCTACTCCACCCGAGACTGTCTTTCCAGGATGTGTGAACAGCTACTCCACCCGAGACAGTCGTTCCAGGATGTGTGAACAGCTACTCCACCCGAGACTGTCTTTCCAGGATGTGTGAACAGCTACTTCACCCGAGACTGTCTTTCCAGGATGTGTGAACAGCTACTCCACCCGAGACTGTCTTTCCAGGATGTGTGAACAGCTACTCCACCCGAGACTGTCTTTCCAGGATGTGTGAACAGCTACTCCACCCGAGACTGTCTTTCCAGGATGTGTGAACAGCTACTCCACCCGAGACTGTCTTTCCAGGATGTGTGAACAGCTACTCCACCCGAGACTGTCTTTCCAGGATGTGTGAACAGCTACTCCACCCGAGACTGTCTTTCCAGGATGTGTGAACAGCTACTCCACCCGAGACTGTCTTTCCAGGATGTGTGAACAGCTACTCCACCCGAGACTGTCTTTCCAGGATGTGTGAACAGCTACTCCACCCGAGACTGTCTTTCCAGGATGTGTGAACAGCTACTCCACCCGAGACAGTCGTTCCAGGATGTGTGAACAGCTACTTCACCCGAGACTGTCTTTCCAGGATGTGTGAACAGCTACTCCACCCGAGACTGTCTTTCCAGGATGTGTGAACAGCTACTCCACCCGAGACTGTCTTTCCAGGATGTGTGAACAGCTACTCCACCCGAGACTGTCTTTCCAGGATGTGTGAACAGCTACTCCACCCGAGACAGTCGTTCTAGGATGTGTGAACAGCTACTCCACCCGAGACAGTTGTTCCAGGATGTGTGAACAGCTACTCCACCCGAGACTGTCTTTCCAGGATGTGTGAACAGCTACTCCACCCGAGACTGTCTTTCCAGGATGTGTGAACAGCTACTCCACCCGAGAAAGTCGTTCCAGGATGTGTGAACAGCTACTCCACCCGAGACATTCGTTCCAGGATGTGTGAACAGCTACTCCACCCGAGACTGTCTTTCCACGATGTGTGAACAGCTACTCAACCCGAGACTGTCTTTCCAGGATGTGTGAACAGCTACTCCACCCGAGACAGTCGTTCCAGGATGTGTGAACAGCTACTCCACCCGAGACAGTCGTTCCAGGATGTGTGAACAGCTACTCCACCCGAGACTGTCTTTCCAGGATGTGTGAACAGCTACTCCATCCGAGACTGTCTTTCCAGGATGTGTGAACAGCTACTCCACCCGAGACTGTCTTTCCAGGATGTGTGAACAGCTACTCCACCCGAGACTGTCTTTCCAGGATGTGTGAACAGCTACTCCACCCGAGACAGTCGTTCCAGGATGTGTGAACAGCTACTCCACCCGAGACTGTCTTTCCAGGATGTGTGAACAGCTACTCCACCCGAGACTGTCTTTCCAGGATGTGTGAACAGCTACTTCACCCGAGACTGTTTTTCCAGGATGTGTGAACAGCTACTCCACCCGAGACTGTCTTTCCAGGATGTGTGAACAGCTACTCCACCCGAGACAGTCGTTCCAGGATGTGTGAACAGCTACTCCACCCGAGACTGTCTTTCCAGGATGTGTGAACAGCTACTTCACCCGAGACTGTCTTTCCAGGATGTGTGAACAGCTACTCCACCCGAGACTGTCTTTCCAGGATGTGTGAACAGCTACTTCACCCGAGACTGTCTTTCCAGGATGTGTGAACAGCTACTCCACCCGAGACTGTCTTTCCAGGATGTGTGAACAGCTACTCCACCCGAGACTGTCTTTCCAGGATGTGTGAACAGCTACTCCACCCGAGACTGTCTTTCCAGGATGTGTGAACAGCTACTCCACCCGAGACTGTCTTTCCAGGATGTGTGAACAGCTACTCCACCCGAGACAGTCGTTCCAGGATGTGTGAACAGCTACTCCACCCGAGACAGTCGTTCCAGGATGTGTGAACAGCTACTCCACCCGAGACTGTCTTTCCAGGATGTGTGAACAGCTACTCCACCCGAGACTGTCTTTCCAGGATGTGTGAACAGCTACTCCACCCGAGACTGTCTTTCCAGGATGTGTGAACAGCTACTCCACCCGAGACTGTCTTTCCAGGATGTGTGAACAGCTACTCCACCCGAGACTGTCTTTCCAGGATGTGTGAACAGCTACTCCACCCGAGACAGTCGTTCCAGGATGTGTGAACAGCTACTCCACCCGAGACTGTCTTTCCAGGATGTGTGAACAGCTACTTCACCCGAGACTGTCTTTCCAGGATGTGTGAACAGCTACTCCACCCGAGACTGTCTTTCCAGGATGTGTGAACAGCTACTCCACCCGAGACTGTCTTTCCAGGATGTGTGAACAGCTACTCCACCCGAGACTGTCTTTCCAGGATGTGTGAACAGCTACTCCACCCGAGACTGTCTTTCCAGGATGTGTGAACAGCTACTCCACCCGAGACTGTCTTTCCAGGATGTGTGAACAGCTACTCCACCCGAGACTGTCTTTCCAGGATGTGTGAACAGCTACTCCACCCGAGACTGTCTTTCCAGGATGTGTGAACAGCTACTCCACCCGAGACTGTCTTTCCAGGATGTGTGAACAGCTACTCCACCCGAGACTGTCTTTCCAGGATGTGTGAACAGCTACTTCACCCGAGACTGTCTTTCCAGGATGTGTGAACAGCTACTCCACCCGAGACTGTCTTTCCAGGATGTGTGAACAGCTACTCCACCCGAGACTGTCTTTCCAGGATGTGTGAACAGCTACTCCACCCGAGACTGTCTTTCCAGGATGTGTGAACAGCTACTCCACCCGAGACTGTCTTTCCAGGATGTGTGAACAGCTACTCCACCCGAGACAGTCGTTCTAGGATGTGTGAACAGCTACTCCACCCGAGACAGTTGTTCCAGGATGTGTGAACAGCTACTCCACCCGAGACTGTCTTTCCAGGATGTGTGAACAGCTACTTCACCCGAGACTGTCTTTCCAGGATGTGTGAACAGCTACTCCACCCGAGACTGTCTTTCGAGGATGTGTGAACAGCTACTCCACCCGAGACTGTCTTTCCAGGATGTGTGAACAGCTACTCCACCCGAGACTGTCTTTCCAGGATGTGTGAACAGCTACTCCACCCGAGACAGTCGTTCCAGGATGTGTGAACAGCTACTCCACCCGAGACTGTCTTTCCAGGATGTGTGAACAGCTACTTCACCCGAGACTGTCTTTCCAGGATGTGTGAACATCTACTCCACCCGAGACTGTCTTTCCAGGATGTGTGAACAGCTACTTCACCCGAGACTGTCTTTCCAGGATGTGTGAACAGCTACTCCACCCGAGACTGTCTTTCCAGGATGTGTGAACAGCTACTCCACCCGAGACTGTCTTTCCAGGATGTGTGAACAGCTACTCCACCCGAGACTGTCTTTCCAGGATGTGTGAACAGCTACTCCACCCGAGACAGTCGTTCCAGGATGTGTGAACAGCTACTCCACCCGAGACATTCGTTCCAGGATGTGTGAACAGCTACTCCACCCGAGACTGTCTTTCCAGGATGTGTGAACAGCTACTCAACCCGAGACTGTCTTTCCAGGATGTGTGAACAGCTACTCCACCTGAGACAGTCGTTCCAGGATGTGTGAACAGCTACTCCACCCGAGACAGTCGTTCCAGGATGTGTGAACAGCTACTCCACCCGAGACTGTCTTTCCAGGATGTGTGAACAGCTACTCCATCCGAGACTGTCTTTCCAGGATGTGTGAACAGCTACTCCACCCGAGACTGTCTTTCCAGGATGTGTGAACAGCTACTCCACCCGAGACAGTCGTTCCAGGATGTGTGAACAGCTACTCCACCCGAGACATTCGTTCCAGGATGTGTGAACAGCTACTCCACCCGAGACTGTCGTTCCAGGATGTGTGAACAGCTACTCCACCCGAGACTGTCTTTCCAGGATGTGTGAACAGCTACTCCACCCGAGACTGTCTTTCCAGGATGTGTGAACAGCTACTCCACCCGAGACAGTCGTTCCAGGATGTGTGAACAGCTACTCCACCCGAGACATTCGTTCCAGGATGTGTGAACAGCTACTCCACCCGAGACTGTCTTTCCAGGATGTGTGAACAGCTACTCAACCCGAGACTGTCTTTCCAGGATGTGTGAACAGCTACTCCACCTGAGACAGTCGTTCCAGGATGTGTGAACAGCTACTCCACCCGAGACAGTCGTTCCAGGATGTGTGAACAGCTACTCCACCCGAGACTGTCTTTCCAGGATGTGTGAACAGCTACTCCATCCGAGACTGTCTTTCCAGGATGTGTGAACAGCTACTCCACCCGAGACTGTCTTTCCAGGATGTGTGAACAGCTACTCCACCCGAGACTGTCTTTCCAGGATGTGTGAACAGCTACTCCACCCGAGACAGTCGTTCCAGGATGTGTGAACAGCTACTCCACCCGAGACATTCGTTCCAGGATGTGTGAACAGCTACTCCACCCGAGACTGTCGTTCCAGGATGTGTGAACAGCTACTCCACCCGAGACTGTCTTTCCAGGATGTGTGAACAGCTACTCCACCGTCTCTTATATATTTAGATCAAATTCACTTTCATTGGCTTGCTTGAAATCCTTGGTGACAGCTTGACTTTCTTTTCTTTTTTTATCTGGACGTTTACGACCTTTAATCATTAGCAATCTGTCTGCATAAGGAGTTCAATATTAATATATTAATTATAAATGCTTCATTAACATATTTTCATAGAAACAAAATTAGTTAACACAGATCTGGGTTTTGGAGTCGCAATGCTGGCAGTCTCTATCGGAGGCAAACATTATATAATACATATTGATGACAAAACAATAAGTTAAGTCTAGGGACTACTACTATTTGAAACTACGTACACTTTTTGTGGATTATGTAATACACTTGTACAATTACGCTCTGGTTCTCCATACTGACCTGACAGCCATGCATCACAAATCACAAATGTATCTGAGTATAAGATGTCAAATAACGGACTCCTTTATTATCCGAACTATCACGTACCAAAATCCGTATTATCGAAAGTCACTAATAATTCTTTTCGAAGTACTGCAAGCACATAATAAAATCCTTTATTAACAACAGGCAGAAATAATCATTTCGGAGTAATCCTTTATCTCTCACTACTCCATGTATCCATCACACATACGCCTCTCTCCTGACATACTCTATCTATACATTCTCCTGCACATCATCAATGACAATCTTACACCTTGGTCACTCATACTCTCACTCCTTCTAGTGAACACAACTTACTCTTCTCACACCTTGGTCACTCATACACGCACTCCTTCTAGTGAACACAACTTACTCTTCTCACACCTTGGTCACTCATACTCTCACTCCTTCTAGTGAACACAACTTACTCTTCTCACACCTTGGTCACTCATACTCTCACTCCTTCTAGTGAACACAACTTACTCTTCTCACACCTTGTTCACTCATACACGCACTCCTTCTAGTGAACACAACTTACTCTTCTCACACCTTGGTCACTCATACTCTCACTCCTTCTAGTGAACACAACTTACTCTTCTCACACCTTGTTCACTCATACACGCACTCCTTCCAGTAAACACAACTTATTCTAACCCCACGCATAACAACAGTGATTCTCATACCTTTGACAACATTCTAATAATAAGGTGTTGATTAGGAGGTGACGGTATACAAATTGACAGTTACGTCATGTAGAGTGGTACACTGACTGAATGACGTCATTTTCCGCGGAGGAATGACATTGTTCATATTTCGATGACAGATGACGTATTCAAACTTTAATCATGAAGTCGGATTGAAGTGGAGAAGGAAAGGTTGATGTGTGGCAGAGAGTCAAAGTGATTGTGGGGCAGACAGTCAAAGTGATTAAGGGGCAGACAGTCAAAGTGATTGTGTCGCAGACAGTCAAAGTGATTGTGTGGTAGACAGTCATAGTGATTGTGTGGCATACGTTCAAAGTGATTGAGTGGCAGACAGTCAAAGTGATTTTGTGGCAGACAGTCAAAGTAATTGTTTGGCACACAGCTAAAGTTATTGTGTGCAAACAGTCATAGTGATTGTGTGGCAGACAGTCATAGTGATTGTGTGGCAGACAGTCATAGTGATTGTGTGGCAGACAGTCATAGTGATTGTGTGGCAGACAGTCATAGTGATTGTGTGGCCAGCAGTCATAGTGATTTGGGGCAGACAGTCATAGTGATTGTGTGGCAGATATTCATAGTGATTGTGTGGCCAGCAGTCATAGTGATTTGGGGCAGACAGTCATAGTGATTTGGGGCAGACAGTCAAAGTGATTGCATATAAATTCAAGGGCAGCATTGAATAACAAACAAGATTGACGTATAAAGTACTTCATGTACTTCTTGTACTACATGTACTTCTTGTACTTCTTGAACTTCATTTTATAATGCATTTGTAGTCACATATTAGGGTAGATATTTATGATTTTAAATACAAATGATGCAAGGCTTATTTTTTCTTAATGAAGAATGTCCTTGAAAGGGTTTTAAGTGCAAATAAGTCAACTTGTCAGCCATTAACCAATGTCTGTAATACAATGTCAATACTTGGAGATTCAAAGTCTATTCGATGAGTATCAAAGTCTATTCGATGAGTTTCAAAGTGTATTCGATGAGTTTCAAAGTCTATTCGATGAGTTTCAAAGTCTATTCGATGAGTTGCAAAGTGTATTCGATGAGTTTCAAAGTCTATTCGATGAGTTTCAAAGTGTATTCGATGAGTTTCCAAGTGTATTCGATGAGTTTCAAAGTGTATTCGATGAGTTTCAAAGTCTATTTGAAGAGTTTCAAAGTGTATTCGAAGAGTTTCAAAGTCTATTCGATGAGTTTCAAAGTGTATTCGATGAGTTTCAAAGTCTATTCGATGAGTTTCAAAGTGTATTCGATGAGTTTCAAAGTCTATTTGAAGAGTTTCAAAGTGTATTCGATGAGTTTCAAAGACTATTCGATGAGTTTCAAAGTCTATTCGATGAGTTTCAAAGTGTATTTGATGAGTTTCAAAGTATATTCAGTGACTATAACAAAGATACATATAGAATTGTGGCAAGGTCAATAGCTTCAAGGGCTTCTTCCCAGTTCGTTCTTCCGTATTTTTGTACTTACAGTCACTGAGTTTTAACATGATTTATAGTTAGGTGCATACGTACTTGACTGATCTAGCATGTCTTTCCATGCACATATCCGCCAACCTGCCCCACAAAGAGTTTGTAGTGTTGCACAATACGACGAAACAAAGATTGAACTCAAATGTCAACAAAAATGTAATGATCATAATTTAAGATGTTAAACGATATCGTCAAGTGTTTTCCTCTCGGTAATTTGTCCCGCTCTTTTTTTTTTTAGTCCTGGAAACATTTTTACGAGCGGGTTATCTCTTCATTGAAAGGGAGAGAATGGGATATTTATGCTAGCCACGCAGTTATCTTTTCATTGAAAGGGACAGAATGGGATGTTAGCCACGCAGTTATAACTCATGTCGCGATAAGGTGTTCACGTGCGAAGTTTGAATCAAATTGTTTACATTAAAGATATTAAAGTCATTATAATTAATTCCTTTACTACATCACTAGTTTTGTGTATCATTTATTGAAAGAAATCGGTGAGAAGATTGTGAAGAAAAATGAAAAAAACTATTCTAAATTTAAAAAAAAAAGTCTTTCTATCAAAGACTAGTTTTACCATTGTGAGTCATTATACAAGACATAAAGTCACATGGTGGCAGAGACGTCTCTCAGTGGATCCCTTTGACACGTGGGATTACCCCAAAATGAAAGAACCGGTGCCATAAAAGAGCATACAATAATAAAAAAAATATTATTCCATTAGATTAGTCCAAAAGCTCAGTCCAATATATGAGTCCATTAGATTAGTCCAAAAGCTCAGTCCAATATATGAGTCCATTAGATTAGTCCAAAAGCTCAGTCCAATATATCAGTCCATTAGATTAGTCCAAAAGCTCAGTCCAATATATGAGTCCATTAGATTGGTCCAAAAGCTCAGTCCAATATATGAGTCCATTAGATTAGTCCAAAAGCTCAGTCCAATATATGAGTCCATTAGATTAGTCCAAAAGCTCAGTCCAATATATGAGTCCATTAGATTAGTCCAAAAGCTCAGTCCAATATATGAGTCCATTAGATTAGTCCAAAAGCTCAGTCCAATATATGAGTCCATTAGATTGGTCCAAAAGCTCAGTCCAATATATGAGTCCATTAGATTAGTCCAAAAGCTCAGTCCAATATATGAGTCCATTAGATTAGTCCAAAAGCTCAGTCCAATATATGAGTCCATTAGATTAGTCCAAAAGCTCAGTCCAATATATGAGTCCATTAGATTAGTCCAAAAGCTCAGTCCAATATATGAGTCCATTAGATTAGTCCAAAAGCTCAGTCCAATATATGAGTCCATTAGATTAGTCCAAAAGCTCAGTCCAATATATGAGTCCATTAGATTAGTCCAAAAGCTCAGTCCAATATATGAGTCCATTAGATTAGTCCAAAAGCTCAGTCCAATATATGAGTCCATTAGATTGGTCCAAAAGCTCAGTCCAATATATGAGTCCATTAGATTAGTCCAAAAGCTCAGTCCAATATATGAGTCCATTAGATTAGTCCAAAAGCTCAGTCCAATATATGAGTCCATTAGATTAGTCCAAAAGCTCAGTCCAATATATGAGTCCATTAGATTAGTCCAAAAGCTCAGTCCAATATATGAGTCCATTAGATTGGTCCAAAAGCTCAGTCCAATATATGAGTCCATTAGATTAGTCCAAAAGCTCAGTCCAATATATGAGTCCATTAGATTAGTCCAAAAGCTCAGTCCAATATATGAGTCCATTAGATTAGTCCAAAAGCTCAGTCCAATATATGAGTCCATTAGATTAGTCCAAAAGCTCAGTCCAATATATGAGTCCATTAGATTAGTCCAAAAGCTCAGTCCAATATATGAGTCCATTAGATTAGTCCAAAAGCTCAGTCCAATATATGAGTCCATTAGATTGGTCCAAAAGCTCAGTCCAATATATGAGTCCATTAGATTAGTCCAAAAGCTCAGTCCAATATATGAGTCCATTAGATTAGTCCAAAAGCTCAGTCCAATATATGAGTCCATTAGATTAGTCCAAAAGCTCAGTCCAATATATGAGTCCATTAGATTAGTCCAAAAGCTCAGTCCAATATATGAGTCCATTAGATTAGTCCAAAAGCTCAGTCCAATATATGAGTCCATTAGATTAGTCCAAAAGCTCAGTCCAATATATGAGTCCATTAGATTAGTCCAAAAGCTCAGTCCAATATATGAGTCCATTAGATTAGTCCAAAAGCTCAGTCCAATATATGAGTCCATTAGATTAGTCCAAAAGCTCAGTCCAATATATGAGTCCATTAGATTAGTCCAAAAGCTCAGTCCAATATATGAGTCCATTAGATTAGTCCAAAAGCTCAGTCCAATATATGAGTCCATTAGATTAGTCCAAAAGCTCAGTCCAATATATGAGTCCATTAGATTAGTCCAAAAGCTCAGTCCAATATATGAGTCCATTAGATTAGTCCAAAAGCTCAGTCCAATATATGAGTCCATTAGATTAGTCCAAAAGCTCAGTCCAATATATGAGTCCATTAGATTGGTCCATTAAATTAGTCCAATATATTAATTTATTATAAGATTATTCCATTAGATTAGTCCAAAAGCTCAGTCCAATATATGAGTCCATTAGATTGGTACATTAAATTAGTCCAATATATTAATTTATTATAAGATTATTCCATTAGATTAGTCCATTAATTAGTCCAATTGATTAGTACATTAAATTGGTCCTTATTATTAGTCCATTAAATTGGTCCATTACATTATCTCCCTTAGATTAGTCCATTAGACTAGTCCATTAAATTGGCCCATTGCATTAGTCCATTAGATTAGTCAGTTAAACATTTGAAAGAGTACGTTGTCATCGGCCATAAGTCTATGTGCCAAGTTTCAGCTCAATACGTTGACGGCAAGGGGGTTAATTAGCGGTCCGAAAATTTTGCCCCACAGCCAGAGAGAAAGAAAGAAACACGGGGAAAAAGTGAAGTTAATATCAAGTATTGAAAATTCAAAGCCCTCAAGATATGCTCCAAGGTATTTAGGACTCGATGAGGAATGTCGATTCATTTCAGTAAGGGGATGCTGCTCCCAAGTAGCAACTGATGGCTACTGTTGAATACATTGATAAATACACTTATAGAGAACAGATCTAAAATGTAAACATCTGTCTCAGACAGAATCATGAGTTCATGTGAACTAGAACCCTAAGTCTCATGCATTTACTGTTGTGAACCTGATTTGTTAGTGTGATATCTTGGTATGAAAGGTTGTCCATACATGGTGAGAGTTTGAAGGTGAGAATCGTTGTTATTAGTGTGAACACTTTTTGGGTGCATGAGTTGTGTTATGAATTGTGTTATTGTGGGCTGAATGGTCATTGGTTGAGAGGGAAATATTAATAAACGAGTGAGTGGGTATAAAAGGACAGTGTGTTGATTAGTCGGGAGAGAGACCGGGAGATTTTAGAGATGACAGAGGAATGATAGAGAATTGCTGAGGAAGACTTTGATTGTGTGATTAGGTATTAGTGTCTCTTGGTGAGACTACACAGTTGTACATAATGAATACACAATTGCCTTATGAAACTCGAAGTATTATTGTGGACTTTTGTCATTGTGTGGACCTGATGAGAATCCTAGACAACGAGAGTAAGATGTAACGTTAGGAAGGCTGTAACATTTACCTTATAGTAATCTAATTTAGAGCAACTCTCATTATTTTCATTACCTAGTACTTTCAGTACTTTGATAAAACTCTAATTATTCCATGTACTTTCAGTACTTGGAACGGCGGTTCTCACGGGGTGTTCGTACAGCAGCATCGATGACATTTATTCTACAGATGGTAAGTGCTTCACAATGGATCTGAAAAAAAATGGGCTTTTAATATAAATGCTATTGATAGTACTGATAGAAGTATCAAATTGATTTAAAAAACTGAGACATATTTCCACTTCCGGTGCTTCGTGTATCACTCGACCCATGATGCTGGACAAGCCCATTAACCTCCTACTGTTGTAATGTATTATTTGTCAGGTTTAACTAGCTATTATGTGAACATGTCATGTTTTACCTAACAGTCTTGTTAACTTGTTTCTCACAGATTCTGTATATGGCAATAGTCTTGTTAACTTGTTTCTCACAGATTCTGTATATGGAAATAGTCTTGTTAACTTGTTTCTCACAGATTCTGTATATGGCAATAGTCTTGTATGCACCAAGTCTGGCACTAAACGCTGGTAAGTAGAAATTGGTCTGCCTATAACAATGTTTACAATCTTCGTACATGTTGGTACCCGTTCACCAATTAAAACTTCGTCAGTTACCAGTTTACAAATTACCATTTCACCAATTAACAAATAAAAAATCGCCAATAAACAATTTGCCAATTACTAATTCCCAAATTATCAACCCACCAAAAAAAAACGAATTCACCAATTACCAATTCACCAATAACCAATTTACCAATTACCATTTCACCTATTACCAATACCCCGTTATCAACTCTATATTTACCTATCCCCCCAATTACCCATTCCCTAATTATCAATTCACACATAAACAATTCACCTGTAACAAAATCACCAATTACTATTTGTTGAGATATGAAAGTCAGAGCTGAATTTAAACAACGAAAAACTAAATAAAAT
Source organism: Omphiscola glabra (assembly GCA_964017045.1). NCBI lineage: Eukaryota > Metazoa > Mollusca > Gastropoda > Lymnaeidae > Omphiscola > Omphiscola glabra. Next base: position 4,113,387 of record OZ024795.1, on the reverse strand, counting down.
AATTGTGACGTCAGTCCGGAGTTTAGAAACTAGGGAATTCCTGCATTGAAGGCACTCCTAATAAGTATCATAGTCTGCATTTGACCTATCATTGTGCTGTTCATATGTGATATATACACTTCTACGTCTGCAGTTACTGGCTTCACTTTATGGGGTTCTGTCATCTCAGTTGGAATCGTGTGCACCCTCTACACAGCATTTGTAAGTACTTGGTCAAAATTCTCTACACTACTTTTGTAACTATTAGGTCAAATCTCTCAACACAGGTTTTGTAGGTATGAGGTCAAATCTCTCAACACAGGTTTTGTAAGTATGAGGTAAAATCTCTCAACACAGTTTTTGTAAGTATGAGGTCAAATCTCTCAACACAGGTTTTGTAAGTATGAGGTCAAATCTCTCAACACGGGTTTTGTAAGTATGAGGTCAAATCTCTCAACACAGGTTTTGTAAGTATGAGGTCAAATCTCTCAACACAGGTTTTGTAAGTATGAGGTCAAATCTCTCAACACAGGTTTTGTAAGTATGAGGTCAAATCTCTCAACACGGGTTTTGTAGGTATGAAGTCAAATCTCTCAACACAGGTTTTGTAAGTATGAGGTCAAATCTCTCAACACAGGTTTTGTAAGTATGAGGTAAAATCTCTCAACACAGTTTTTGTAAGTATTAAGTCAAATCGAATCGAAACAATCTAAGATTATATAACAAACCGGCCTACTACTAGACAAGCAAATTACTGTGTTCCGTGCAACAATGAATCACAATTAGTTTTAGCCATGAGGATCTGGACTTCCATGAAACTAAGCCAAGGGAAATAACCAGCTTATCTGTTTTGTACAATAAATACTTCATCTGGTTGTCATGCTTGTATTTTTATTAAAAAAAAAAAAAAAAAAAAATTCAATAGCGTTTTTTGTTTGTTTGTCCCAAACAACTTGTATGTGTTATGAAAGTTGTCAATAAGACACACATATTGTATGTTAAATATGTGACATCTATCGATAGGGTGGAATGAAAGCAGTATTATGGACAGACAGCTTTCAAGTCCTAATGATGATAGCAAGCCTGGTCGCCATCTTGATCAAGGGGGCAATAGTGACTGGTGGGTGGGATGAGACATGGAAGTCTCTCAACAGGACCAACAGGCTAGAATATGTTAAGTAAGACCTCTGAACACTAATGCTAACTGTTTTTAGTTTACTGCTTCCCCGTTTCTATCTGACTTCCTTCTTACTTGCCTCTCTCTCTCTCTCTCTCTCTCCCCCTCTCTCTCCCCCTCCCTCTCTCTCCCTCCCTCTCCCTCCCCTCTCTCCCTCCCCTCTCTCCCTCCCCTCTCTCTCCCTCACTCCCTCTCTCTCTTTCTCTCCCCCCTCTCTCTCTCCCTCTGTTCTCTTTCCCCTCCGTCTTTATATCGCCATCTCTCTCACATCTTCTCCATCTGTCTAACACCTTATCCGTCCGTTCACTTCTACAACTGCCTCACACTTTTCCATATGCCTCACACCTTACCATCTGCCTCACACCTTTCCATATGCCTCACACCTTTCCATATGCCTCACACCTTTCCATCTGCCCCACACCTTTCCATATGCCTCAAACCACCTCCATCTGCCTCACACCTTGTCCCATTGCCCCCTGTTACGTACTATTATATGGTTTGGAAAATTTAAATCTGTTTTAAGATTTAGCTCCAGAGATGAACATAGCATAACAAAGGATTGAAAACTGGTATACAATGCAAAACGACACCAAAGCTAGTAATATTAACGACATTCGGCTTATTTATGCTATTAATTATATATTAGACAATAATAAATGGAATAAACAGGAATAAACAGAAATAAATACTCTGTCAACTTACAACACAGCTAGAATAAACCTCGACAGCTACAAATATTCACATTCAAACACACACAAAGGTTAATGTCTTGTAAGGCTTCTATAGGTATCTTACTATGTCTCGTGTCTAGAAAGCTAGAAAATATCTACAAGCTGCTTATTAATAGGGAGGTTGTTAGAACCATCCAGAAGAGAAATTGTAGGTATTGCATCACCCGATAGTATTCTTTAGAACAAAGCATAACGTATACAGCCTTTTCCCAATCAAGAGAGGGGGAGGGTGTAGTAGAAAAGGAGTATCAGCCCAGTGTCAGCAAGTTAATTGGTGACGTCAGCATTAAAACAAAGGGGAGGGGGTGGGATTGAAAAGCACTGCTCAACAGTTACACATTTACTCCATACGTCTCACACCTACTCCAAACGTCTCACACCTACTCCATACGTCTCACATTTACTCCATACGTCTCACACCTACTCCATACGTCTCACACCTACTCCTATTGTCTCACACCTACTCCACACGTCTCATATTTACTCCATACGTCTCACACCTACTCCATACGTCTCACACCTACTCCATACGTCTCACACCTACTCCATACGTCTCACACCTACTCCTATTGTCTCACACCTACTCCATTCGTCTCACACCTACTCCATACGTCTCACACCTACTCCTATTGTCTCACACCTACTCCATTCGTCTCACACCTACTCCATACGTCTCACACATTAAATTGTTGTGAAGGTAACAAATATATTAAGTGTTGAAACAAACATACAGAGCAATCAGATACAAGATGGAAAAAAAATGCATAGAATAAGTTAAATTGTAAAACAATTCAGCTATTAATAAAAACAATCTTTTCTTAAAGACAAGTGCACCCACAGAAAGGACATAATAAATGATTTTACTAAGAGGTGAAATATGCAGAGAAGGATGGAAATTTGAAAATGGAATACATTTTGTAAAATGCTGGGGAAAAAACTATTACCCCGCTTGACTCATTAAAAAACCAAATATTAATGGTTATTTTTATTTAAATTAAATTGTTCTTGTTTTTCACAGCTTTGACTTCGATCCCTCTACGAGACACACGGTCTGGTCACTGACCATTGGTGGATACTTCACATGGGTGGCTATCTTCGGGGTCAACCAGGCCCAGGTTCAGAGGGCAGTCACGTGTCCAACACTGACAAAGGCCAAGTAGTAAGTGTGTCATGACACAGCCACGTCACACTTATGAACAGACACGTCACACTTATGACCGGACACTTCTCACTTATGACCAGACACTTCTCACTTATGAGCAGACACGTCACACTTATGACCAGACACGTCACACTTATGACCAGACACGTCACACTTATGACCAGACACGTCACACTTATGACCAGACACGTCACACTTATGACCAGACACGTCACACTTATGACCAGACACGTCACACTTATGACCAGACACGTCACACTTATGAACAGACACGTCACACTTATGACCAGACACGTCACACTTAACAACTCGATTTTTTTTTTCCTTCTTTGACCTAGTCTTAAACGTATGCTATCCCATAAGAGCAGACGTTAACACACTGGTCGAGTCATTTTGTGAATGGATTAATATATTTTATAAGTTGATGAGGGGATTAAGTCAAAACCCAAGTTTTAGGCTGCTTTAAGATCAAGACCAGACTTTTATGTACATGCATGTGTTGAAGCCGTCTGTTAGATGGACAACCTTATTCAAAAGACTCATCTATCTTATCCTGTACAGCTTTCATGGGGAAGTTACGTTAAAAAAAACTGTCATCTCATTAATAATAAAACGACACTAGTGACCCAAAAAAAGATAGAAATAACACAGTCAAAACCAAATTTAATGTATTTAATAAATTACAAGGGAGAGATTTTAATGGTATTCATCTCCTAAATCAGCGGTTCTCAACCTTTCTAATGCCGCGACCCTTTAATACAGTTCCTCATGTTGTGACGACCCCCAACCACAAATTTGTTTTCGTTGCTATATCATAACTGTAGCGTATATGTGTTTTCCGATGGTCTTAAGCCACCCCTGGGAAAGGGTCGTTCGACCCCCAAAGGGGTCGCGACCCACAGGTTGAGGACCGCTGTCCTAAATGGTGTTCGTGTTTGTGTTCATGCTTGTTACAACATGTTACTCCTTGGATTCATGTAGGTTACACTCTTTTACGCTACCTAATCCAGTCTATCAACATACCAATTAACCATTACGATTCTCTCTCCTCTCTATCACACATCCACATCAGTTAGTTCTCTTCCCTCTCTAAAAGACATCAGTCAGTTCTCTCCCCTCTCTATCACACATCAATCAATTCTCTCCCTTCTCTATCTTTACTCAGTTCATAAGAAATATATCCATATTTTTAAAAAAACCAAAAAACTATCGAATTCCTCTTAATGAATCTTTATTCTTTTTCTAAACTAATATTTTACATTCAAAAACTGATCCGTCAAATGATGACATTGATCAGAATCACATGTGATGGATAGAGAAAGCAGCATTAGTGTACATGTCTCGGGGAGATAACATAGCTTCATACTGGTTTAAAAAAACATGTGTTCTGTATAATTTGAAAAAAATAACGAGCGCGGGCCGAATAATCACTCTGTATAATACTTAAAGCAAGTTCAAGTACTGTCAGCGGGCCGTATGAACTGGCCTCGCGGGCCGGATCCGACCCGCGGGCCGTAGATTGGTGACCCCTGAGAAACGTTATGAGAAAGGACACTTTTTTTTCTCAAAGATACTTAATGTTACAATGTTCCAAGACACTTTCTTGTTATACAATGTTCCAAGACACTGTTTAAATATACAATGTTCCAAGACACCGCCTTGTTATATATGGTTCAATGACACTTTCTTGTTGTACACTGTTCCAAGACACATTTTTGCTATACAATGTTCTAGACACGTCCTTGTTGTACACTGTTCCAAGACACATTATTGCTATACAATGTTCCAAGACACTTCCTTGTTGTACACTGTTCCAAGACACATTTTTGCTATAAAATGTTCCAAGACACTTCCTTGTTGTACAATGTTCCAAAACACATTTTTGCTATACAATGTTCCAAGACACTTCCTAGTTGTACACTGTTCCAAGACACATTTTTGCTATACAATGTTCCAAGACCCTTCCTTGTTGTACACTGTTCCAAGACACATTTTTGCTACACAATGTTCCATGATACTTCATTGTTGTACACTGTTCCAAGACACTTCCTTGTTGTACACTGTTCCAAGACACTTCCTTGTTGTACACTGTTCCAAGACACTTCCTTGTTGTCCACTGTTCCAAGACACCTATGTGTTGTACATTGTTTCCCTTTATTTTTAGCGCCATGTGGTTTAACTTCCCAGGCCTGTGTCTCATTCTCTACCTGTGCTGCTTCATTGGCATCTACATGTCAGTCTTCTACGAGAACTGCGATCCCCTCAAGCCAGGCTTTGTCACTGACACCAACCAGGTGAGTGTCTCTTCCTCTACCTGTGCTGCTTCATTGGCATCTACATGTCAGTCTTCTACGAGAACTGCGATCCCCTCAAGCCAGGCTTTGTCACTGACACCAACCAGGTGAGTGGCACAGATAGTTCGATACTGACACCAACCAGGTGAGTGGCACAGATAGTTCGATACTGACACCAACCAGGTGAGTGGCACAGATAGTTTGTCACTGATACCAACCAGGTGAGTGGCACAGATAGTTTGTCACTGACACCAACCAGGTGATTGGCACAGATAGTTAGTCAATGATACCAACCAGGTGAGTTGCACAGATCATTTGTCACTGACACTAGCCAAGGAAGTGCGCAGTTTATCAAATGTCGTCACTTATACCAACCAAGTGAGCTAAATTTAGTAAGCTACTTTAGACTTGTATTGCTGAATGTAAATACAAACTTTACCAATGTCTGATGTGAGACACAGTAATGTCTGATGTGAGAAACAGTAAGGTCTGTTGTAAGATGCAGTAAGCTCTGATCTTAACTTGATCATTAGCACCAAACGATTCACCGAATATATTAATTGTTTACAACACTATGTCATATTTACAACATTAAGACATATTTACAACACTATGTTATATTTACAACACTAAGACATATTTACAACACTATGTCCTATTTACAACACTAAGACATATTTACAACACTATGTCATATTTACAACACTAAGGCACATCTTATTTGATAGTAAGGATGTTTGGTGTCTGTTTTGAAAAAAATAATTGACTTTTTATTTTACATTAACCTAACTATAATTTCCACAGATTATTCCAATGTTTGTCATGGATATTTTAGGTGATATCATCGGACTTCCTGGACTTTTCGTGGCCGGACTTTTTAGTGGGGCGCTCAGGTAATCAATCATGCATGTTATTACTATTAAGTGTGGGGGGGGGGGCCACTTTGATTAACTTGATATGATCATTTTTGTGCATGTTTACAGCACATTCCCTCTTTGAAAATAACATGTCCCGCGTGTGTCTACAGTTAGATTGTGTGTGGTCAGTTAGATCATGAGTGGTCAGTTAGATCATCTGTGGTCAGTTAGATCATGTGTGATCAGTTAGATCATGTGTGGTCAGTTGGATCATATGTGGTCAGTTAGATCATGTGTGGTCAGTTAGATCATGTGTGGTCAGATAGATTATGTGTGGTCAGTTAGATCATGTGTGGTCAGATAGATTATGTGTGGTCAGTTGGATCATATGTGGTCAGTTAGATAGTGGGTGGTCAGTTAGATCGTGGGTGGTCAGTTAGATCGTGGGTGGTCAGTTAGATCATGTGTGTTCAGTTAGATTGTGTGTGGTCAGTTAGATTGTGTGTGATCAGTTAGATCGTGTGTGTCAGTTAGATCGTGGGTGGTCAGTTAGATCGTCGGTGATCAGTTAGATCGTGAGTGGTCAGTTAGATCATGTGTGGTCAGTTAGATTGTGTGTGGTCAGTTAGATCGTGGGTGGTTAGTTAGATTGTGTGTGGTCAGTTAGATCGTGAGTGGTCACTTAGATCGTCTTGGGTCACTTAGATCATGTGTGGTCAGTTAGATCGTGTGTGGTTAGTTAGATCGTGTGTGGTTAGTTAGATCGTGAGTGGTCACTTAGATCGTCTTGGGTCACTTAGATCGTCTGGGGTCACTTAGATCATGTGTGGTCAGTTAGATCGTGTGTGGTTAGTTAGATCGTGAGTGGTCAATTAGATCGTGAGTGGTCAGTTAGATCGTGAGTGGTCAGTTAGATCGTGAGTGGTCAGTTAGATCGTGAGTGGTCAGTTAGATCGTGAGTGGTCAGTTAGATCGTTTACTTTGAAGACATTTTTTAAAATGCGTTTATTCTACTCGTATCACTAACTTAGTACTAGGACTCGACACTGATAACGCTTTCACTAACTTAGTACTAGCACTCGACACTGATAAATCTTTGAAATATAAATGTGTCACTCAAGTGAATAACTCTAATTATAAAAGATTGGATCGCTTTGTACAAAGTGTCAACCTTACATGTAACTCTACAGTACAAAATGTTAACCATTCGTGTATCTTTATAGTACACAAGGTTGACCTTGCATGCATATCTACGGACAAAATTTTAACATTACATGTATCACTAAAGTACACAATGTTGACCTTGCATGCATATCTACGGACAAAATTTTAACATTACATGTATCACTAAAGTATACAATGTTGACCTTGCATGTATCTCTATAGTACACAATGTTAACATTACATGTATCACTATAGTACACAATGTTAACGTTAAATGTATCTCCACAGTACAATATCCTCTGGTTTAAACTCCATATCGGCGTGTATGTTGGAGGACGTGGTGAGGGCTTATTTCAGTTCAAATTTACGAGAATCCAGAGCACGATTATTGTCACAAATATTTGGTGAGTAAAAGTCACTTCATGTCAGAGGTAAAAGGCAACTGTATGTAACACCTTGGAACGAAGGAGCCAGCCATGCTAAGATGATTTAGTATAAAGTTAAATTCTTTGTTTAAATGAAATGACAAACACCAAATCATGTTCAATGTATTTTGATCATATTAAGGTTAAGGCTAAACACTTTTAAGATTTCTCTGATTTTTTAATAGTTAAGTGATTTCAAGCAAAGTTTAACGCTTGTCAAATAGTTACACTAGGCCCTGGTCCTTAATATCTTTACACTATGTATTTTCACCTTATATTTTACTCAGGATAACTTGATGTTTCAAAATTATATTGTCCCTTCATATTGTTACATCTATTTTCAATTTATTTTGTTACATCTATGATCACTTTTAAATTTTTACACAATCAATTGTCCCTACATATTATTACACAATCTATTGTCACTTCATATTATTACACAATCTATTGTCCCTTCATATTGTTACAAAATCTATTATCCCTTCATATTATTACACAATCTATTGTCCCTTCATATTATTACACAATCTATTGTCCCTTCATATTATTACACAATCTATTGTCCCTTCATATTATTACACACTCTATTGTCCCTTCATATTGTTACACAATCTATTGTCCCTTCATATTATTACACAATCTATTGTCCCTTCATATTGTTACAAAATCTATTGTACCTTCATATTATTACACAATCTATTGTCCCTTCATATTATTAAACAATCTATTGTCCCTTCATATTATTACACAATCTATTGTCCCTTCATATTATTACACAATCTATTGTCCCTTCATATTATTACACAATCTATTGTCCCTTCATATTATTAAACAATCTATTGTCCCTTCATATTATTACACAATCTATTGTCCCTTCATATTATTACACAATCTATTGTCCCTTCATATTATTACACAATCTATTGTCCCTTCATATTATTACACAATCTATTGTCCCTTCATATTATTACACAATCTATTGTCCCTTCATATTATTACACAATCTATTGTCCCTTCATATTATTACACAATCTATTGTCCCTTCATATTATTACACAATCTATTGTCCCTTCATATTATTACACAATCTATTGTCCCTTCATATTATTACACACTCTATTGTCCCTTCATATTATTACACAATCTATTGTCCCTTCATATTATTACACAATCTATTGTCCCTTCATATTATTACACAATCTATTGTCCCTTCATATTATTACACAATCTATTGTCCCTTCATATTATTACACAATCTATTGTCCCTTCATATTATTACACAATCTATTGTCCCTTCATATTATTACACAATCTATTGTCCCTTCATATTATTACACACTCTATTGTCCCTTCATATTATTACAACATAAAATTGTTACGCAAGCCATTGTTACTTACTTTGGTTATCCAGAGAATGTTTACTTACCATAATTACACCGGGTATTACCAATTATTTTATTCACAGCCTTGGTATTTGGGTTGATATGTCTAGCACTAACCTACGTAGCATCTCAGCTTGGCAGCATTCTACAGGTAAGTTATAGAACAGGTGTGAAGAAATTCAGAGTTTGTAGAACCGTTTGCCCTCATTCCTAGCACCCGACAATATTTACGAGAGAATCTCAATGGAGATTTCATTTCTATTGTGTGTAGATTTTGAAACATTTTCTTTTGTCTTAAGGTAAAACAGATGCTGTGAACATCTCATGTATGATGTGAATATCTCATGTATGATGTGAATATCTCATGTATGATGTGAATATCTCATGTATGATGTGAATATCTCATGTATAATGTGAATAACTCATATATGATGTGAACATCTTATTTATGTGCTACATTTTAATGCTAAGTAAACCAGAAAAGGCAGAGATGTTTTAAAAAAATAGTTTTAGAATCACTAAACAGTCGCAACAGAGCATTGAATTCTCCCCAATTAAATGCAGTTTCTCAATAGTAGACTTTTATAAAAAAGACCGCACTGTTAAAAGACACAGCACACCCTTAAACATAATCTATTTTTCGCGTGCGACTAAACCGCTTAAAAGCACATCATTTGTTTCGCAATGTTAAGTTTGAAAACAAAATATTTTTGTGCCACAGTGTTACAAGTGTCTAGTAATTTTGGGAAATTTGTATGCCATGAATGCAACAACAAGCTCGCTAAATTTAATTTAATTTCATTGGAATAATTTCGAAACTGGGATAAACGTTTCATTAGATCATAGTCCAATGTTGATAGTCCAGTGTTGATAGCCCAGATGTTGATAGTCCAATGTTGATAGCCCAATGTTGATAGCCCAATGTTGATAGCCCAATGTTGATAGCCCAATGTTGATAGCCCAAATGTTGATAGCCCAAATGTTGATAGCCCAATGTTGATAGCCCAATGTTGATAGCCCAATGTTGATAGCCCAAATGTTGATAGCCCAATGTTGATAGCCCAATGTTGATAGCCCAAATGTTGATAGCCCAATGTTGATAGCCCAATGTTGATAGTCCAAATGTTGATAGTCCAAATGTTGATAGCCCAATGTTGATAGCCCAATTTTGATATCCCAGATGTTGATAGTCCAAATGTTGATAGCCCAGATGTTGATAGCCCAAATGTTGATAGCCCAGATGTTGATAATTAGGGCACCCGTCTTGTCTTCCAGGCAGCTCTGTCCCTGTTTGGTATGATTGGAGGACCGTTGCTGGGTGTGTTTTCTCTTGGAATGTTTTTCCCATGGGCCAACAAATGGGTAGGTGTTTAAATTTCTGTCATATATAGTCTGTGTCTGTGTCTGTGCCTGTGTGTGTGCCCGTGTGTGTGTCTGTGCCTGTGTCTGTGTCTGTGCCTGTGCCTGTTCCTGTGCCTGTGTCTGTGTCTGTGCCCGTGTCTGTGTGTGTGTCTGTGTCTGTGCCTGTGTCTGTGTGTGTGTCTGTGCCTGTGTCTGTGTGTGTGTCTGTGCCTGTGTCTGTGCCTGTGTGTGTGTCTGTGCCTGTGTCTGTGCCCGTGTCTGTGTGTGTGTCTGTGCCTGTGCCTGTGTCTGTGTCTGTGCCTGTGCCTGTTCCTGTGCCTGTGTCTGTGCCTGTGTCTGTGCCTGTGTCTGTGCCTGTGTCTGTGCCCGTGTCTGTGTGTGTGTCTGTGCCTGTGTCTGTGCCTGTGCTTGTGTCTGTGTATGTGAATGTGCCTGTGTCTGTCTGTGTAGTTGAGAATATGTAATGATTATGATGTTATTTTCCATTTTAATAAAAGCTCATTAAAGACATTCTCTAAAAATAAAGTTTAAGTTTACAAATTATATTTAGGTTTGTCATGTGGATTAAATAATTGTCATATTTATTCTATGACCTGTATTCCACCATGTTGTCTATGACCTGTATTCCACCATGTTGTCTATGGTCCTGTATTCCTCCATATTGTCTAAGGCCTGTATTCCACCATGTTATCTATGGCATGTATTCCACCATGTTATCTATGGCCTGTATTCCACCATGTTATCTATGGCCTGTATTCCACCATGTTATCTATGGCCTGTATCCCACCATGTTGTCTATGGCCTGTATTCCACCATGTTATCTATGGCCTGTATTCCACCATGTTATCTATGGCCTGTATTCCACCATGTTGTCTATGGCCTGTATTCCACCATGTTATCTATGGCCTGTATTCCACCATGTTATCTATGGCCTGTATTCCACCATGTTGTCTATGACCTGTATTCCACCATGTTGTCTATGACCTGTATTCCACCATGTTGTCTATGGCCTGTATTCCACCATGTTATCTATGGCCTGTATTCCACCATGTTATCTATGGCCTGTATTCCACCATGTTGTCTATGACCTGTATTCCACCATGTTGTCTATGACCTGTATTCCACCATGTTGTCTATGACCTGTATTCCACCATGTTTTCTATGACCTGTATTTATCAGTGTTGTCTACGACCTTAAAATCCTCTACCACAGGGCGCCTACTCTGGACTGTTTGGCAGTCTTATTCTTATGTTCTGGATCGGTGTGGGTGCCGCTATTGTCAAGCCGCCCTCGGTTAGAGCCCTGAGGTTTGTCAACAACTGTAACGTGACCGCCTTCACTCAAGCTGAGATTGCGTCTGTATTCGCGCCCCCTGTGGCGCCCGAGGAACCACCGTAAGAAAATAAACGGAATTCTCTAGTCGATATTTGGTCATTGTCCAGTGTCACGTGGATGGGAAGATGCCTGACAGACTATTAAACAAATGCACGTGTCACTCCATTGTTGATCATTAAATCCTAAGTTAATCACGTACATATGAACACAGCACTTATATGTGGACACATCACTTACATATTAACAAAGCACTTACATGAATATGAACACAGCACTTAATTATGAACACAACACTTACATGTGAACACAGTGTATTCCCCACACATGATCTACAGACCACAAAGCTACGTCACGAAGACAACTCGAACATTGTTTTAATGATTTCTTTTGCACAGAAATAGTCTACCTTTGTTTTTCATAGAATTAATTAATAGAATGCAAGTCATGATGGTACATTGTAATCTTGAATGAGAGTCATGATGGTAAAGTGTATTGTTGAATTAATGTCATGATGATACAGCTCATGGACAGATTATTGTCTCATTTATTTTCTATCCCCCCCTCCCTCCAAACCATTCTCTTCTCTCTCTGTCTGTCTCTCTTCTTTCTCTCTGTATGTCTCTCCCTCTTCTTTCTCTCTGAATGTCTCTCTCTCTTTCTCTATATATCTCTGTCTCAAACTCTCCCGCTGTCACTTGCTTTCTCTCTCTAGCTCTCTCTCTCTCTCTCTCTTTATCTCTATGTCTTTCACACCTTCTCTCTCTCTCTGTTTATATCTCTCTATTTCTCTATCTCTCTGTCTCCCTATGTCTGTCTCTATCACTCTATCACTTTGTCTCTCTGTCTCTTTCTATCTCTGTCTCTCTCTCTATGTCTGTCTCTTTCTCTGTCTAACGATGTCTGTTTGTCTCTCGCTCTGTATCATTCTCTCTGTCTCTCTCTCTCTGTCTCTCTCTCTCCTTATCTCTCTATCTCTGACACGCCCCAGACACACGCATCCCCCTGGATATACAAGATACCATGTTCTCTTCCCAGAATCCCCGCCTTCTCGTTGTACACGCTGTCCTACATGTGGTACAGCCTGACTGCTGTCTTAGCTTGTGTCATCATTGGACTCATCGTCAGCTTTATTACAGGTGAGAAGTTTGTATTGGACACATACCAATGTTGCATGCTTTTGTAACAATATTCGTTAATTGGAAAACTTGGAAACTCCAAGTCATGGCCCAATCCTACGTGCGGTCCATTGTAAGACAACCTAGCAATGAAAATATTGGTCATTCGTCATATCGAACTGTTTGTTACACAGGTAACAGGTAATCTTGACACGGTCTCTTTCTCCTGCCCTTTATAAATGCCACGGGACAACTGTCAAATAGTAGTAATTAATTTTGTTTTAAAAAAGCACTATTTCATCGCTGCTGTTGTTTTTGTCCATAAAGCCTCGAGTCCAAGTCTTAGTGGCTAAACACAACAGTGTTTGAGTCATGTGCTATTTTATATGAAATAAACAAGAACATTTCCCATAATTCTATTGAAGTGTTTCTTGTGTGGCAATTGGATTCATCTCATTGTCCCATCAATTGTGTCTCATTCTCCCACCAATTATTTCGCTAATGGATTGGTCTCATTGTCCACCAATTGTGTCTCATTCTCCCACCAATTATTTCGCTAATGGATTGGTCTCATTGTCCACCAATTGTGTCTCATTGTCCACCAATTGTTTAGCTAATGGATTGATCTCATTCTCCCATCAATTGTTTAGCTAATGGATTGATCTCATTGTGCCATCAATTGTTTAGGAGCAAGGAAGCCCAAAGACCTAGACCCAAGGTTGATATGTCCGATATTTGACATTGTCTTCCCCTTGTCTTTCCTTCCCGAGTGTATACGTAAGCCAATGCGGTTTGGTGTGGTGCACGAAGGCGTAAGTACACACTACATGTGACAGTACTTGTGACAGTACTTGTGACAGTACTTGTGACAGTACTTGTGACAGTACTTGTGACAGTACTTGTAACAGTACTTGTGACAGTACTTGTGACAGTACTTTTGAAAGTACTTGTGAAAGTACTTGTGACAATACTTGTGACAGTATTTATAACAGTACTTGTGACAATACTTGTGACAATACATGTGACAGCCATTGTGACAGTACTTGTGACAATGCATGTGACTGTACTTGTGGCAGTACTTGTGACAGTAGTTGTGACAATATTGTGACATTACTTGTGACATTACTTGTGACAGTACTTGTGACAGTACTTCTGACAATACATGTGACAGCACTTATGAATAATAATTATAACAATGCTTGGGACAATACTTGTGAAAGTACTTGGGACATTACTTATTACAGTGTTTGTGACAGTATTGTGAAAGTACTTGTGACAGTATTTGTTGAAAGTTCTTGTGACAGTACTTGTGAAAGTACTTGTGACAGTACTTGTGAAATTTCTAATGACAGGACTTGTGAAAACAATTTAATGAAACACTTCCCGTCAATGTAGTTGTTAGTTCATATATTTTAAGGTTGTGTGGCTGGGTGATCGTGCGGTTCAACGTGTCGACTCGATAAAAGGACTGACATGTCCATGGGGCTCAAACAAATCGATTGCAAAAAAAAATTAATTTCAAGCTTATAGTTTTAAGCACTTTGGACAAATGAATACATGAGTCCAGATGGTGGCTCACCGGCGTGAAAGAGAAGTCAAACTGTAAATGTCTACTGACTCTATGGTTAGGCCAAGACATTAAACTCAATGGAAACACTCTGACACCAATGTGGCAAGTTGTGTCAGATATTTGATATGTCATATGGTATGCCAGCTGCATGAAGATAGAATTCATCTACTTGAGAAACAGTTGATTCTCCATAGAAATAAATGACCACTGCGCAATAGTTTCGTCCATTGAAGTTGGACAGAAGACATTCTACAAGGGATCCACTATCAGTATAATGTAGCAGATGACACCTTATTGTGATGATGACACCTTATTGTGATGATGGCACCTGATTGTGATATCAGCTTTGAAAAACATCACCCCATGTGTTTCTATGTCTAGTGATAGAGATTCAACAAACTTTGAGAGCATCCAACAATCTTTGAGAGCATTCAACAATCTTTGAGAGCATTCAACAATCTTTGAGAGCATCCAACAAACTTTGAGAGCATCCAACAATCTTTGAGAGCATCCAACAAAACTGTACAGTTAAACAATTCGGTTACAGCGTTACATTGATTTTTGACTACTGTGGATAATTTAATGACCGCTCGCATTTGATGGGAAACCAGAACAAGATTAATTCATTTGAAATTGGGTCATGATGAGCGATTACATTTTTATTTACAGTCGACAAATAACCCGCCAAAAAAATCTCATATAATCATTTGAAAGAAAAAACAAATTTCATACATACCGTTTCAAAAACACCATTTCGAACACACCATTTCAAAGACACCATTTCAAAGACACCATTTCAAAGACACCATTTCAAACAAACCATTTCAACATTTGATTCTTTGTTGTTTAGAAATATGACAAGCCAGAGGTGCCAAAAACTGAAGACGCCCCAGAACCAATAGGCAACGGCCACATTCTTTCAGAGAACGGTCAGACCAAGACCGACAAACCCACATCCTACACGAACGTGGCGGCGAACGGAGCGAGCTTTGACAGTCTGAGGAAGGCCGGAGATTCCGTGGACAAATTCGACAACATCATAGATAAATATGATACTTCCCTTTAGTCAAATTTGTATGTTTGTTTTATAGATCTTATTATTATCTATGAGGGTTTGCTCTATTTTTAGCATTGGACACCGGTTTATTAGCACTTGATACTAATGTATTATCACTGGATACCGGTGTATTATCACTGGATGCCGGTGTATTGTTACAGAATACCTGTGTATTATCACTGCATTCCAGTGTATTATCACTGGATACCAGTGTATTGTCGCTGGATACCGGTATCAATTTTTTAAGCACTCAGCCCAGTGCGAATTCCTGTATTTATTCGGATTTGTTTTGTACTCGCCATCCAATTCGTTATCTAGAGATGCACATTCTTGTACCAACTATACAAAAGTAATGACTGTGCTATATATAGAATACCCGGTATTGATAACGTAACGACTATTCCAAATGTCCATAATAGGATACGTCTCCATAAGTTCAAATAACTTCTTTAAAACATTTTTTTAATGAATTTCTTCTTAAACTTGATCCTACTTTGGGGACTGGCGACATGTTGAAATAATTTAGCATACGTTTAATATGATTCTTAGATTATAGATTTAATCATTTGTTTTGGGGAAGGACAAAAATAGGAATTTGTCTCGGAACACCTGGCTGTTTCTAAATTGTTTTTAAAATGTCGATATTTTGAGTTAGAGTATCACAAGGATCCTAACCTGATCCATCCCGGGCATTCAGCACATATCAGGTGTACATCCCAGTTGTGCATCCCAGGTGTACATCCCAGGTGTACATCTCTGGTATGCATCCCAGGTGTAAATACCAG
This sequence comes from Omphiscola glabra, assembly GCA_964017045.1. NCBI lineage: Eukaryota > Metazoa > Mollusca > Gastropoda > Lymnaeidae > Omphiscola > Omphiscola glabra. The sequence continues at coordinate 4,096,992 of OZ024795.1, read as the reverse complement.
GTGTACATCCCAGTTGTTCATCCCAGGTCTATACGTCAGGTGTATATGCCAGGTATACATGCCAGGTATACATGCCAGGTGTACATCAAATGGAAGAAATGTTGCATTTATGATGAATCACCCAATGAATGCTAGGCATATCTCGTAATTTTGTACACATATTTTCCAATGTTGTAAGCTGGTGACGTCACTAGCATGTCTAGAAATATTTTAATGACCGTCTCCTGTTCTTGTTCCGTGTTTCTCAACAAATGGTACAAGGGGGAGAGGGGGTGTAGTGGTACAAGGGGGAGAGGGGGTGTAGTGGTACAAGGGGGAGAGGGGGTGTAGTGGTACAAGGGGGAGAGGGGGTGTAGTGGTACAAGGGGGAGAGGGGGTGTAGTGGTACAAGGGGGAGAGGGGGTGTAGTGGTACGAGAGGGAGAGGGGGTGTAGTGGTACGAGGGGGAGAGGGGGTGTAGTGGTACGAGGGGGAGAGGGGGTGTAGTGGTACGAGGGGGAGAGGGGGTGTAGTGGCACGAGTGGGAGAGGGGGTGTAGTGGCACGAGGGGGAGAGGGGGTGTAGTGGCACGAGGGGGAGTGGGGGTGTAGTGGCACGAGGGGGAGTGGGGGTGTAGTGGCACGAGGGGGAGTGGGGGTGTAGTGGCACGAGAGGGAGTGGGGGTGTAGTGGCACGAGGGGGAGAGGGGGTGTAGTGGCACGAGGGGGAGTGGGGGTGAAGTGGCACGAGGGGGAGTGGGGGTGTAGTGGTACGAAATGGCAGGTTTAATTTTTTTCCCCTAAATAATCATTAGTCTTTGACCAACTAGACATCACGTGGTGTGATTGTTTTATTAGTTCAATACAAAACTGCTCCTTCTGAATGCTAAGGATCGCCTCGAAATCATTGTGTGTTGGTGTGTCTGTATGTATGAGTGCGTGCACGTGACTGTGTGTGTATATATAATATATAAACGTGTGTGTGTGTGTATTTGTATTGCGTTGATTGTGTGTGTGAGCATGTGTAAGGAACGTTGTATGTTTATTCAGTTTTTCTGCTGATTAACGAGCATAAATATTGAGAAAAATACATCATAATGTTTTGCAACATCAATAGGCACTAATTATGTTTTAGGATGGACAGAGAATTTACTTTTGGCAAAGTTGTGACTGGAAAGTTATTTTTGTGTTATGAATCAAGTTAAAATCATCTTAAGTTCATATTTAAGACATGTCCTCAGAGGTTAATTATTCCTTCCTTTTTTATATATATATTTAATGTGAGGCAAGTGACCGTATTGCCATGAGCTACTAATCCAATCCATACATTGAAACTGTCGGTAAACTAATTGGTATTACCCTGGGTCTGTGTCTCGATAAATGTGAGCTTCAGTGTCTAACTCCGGGTCTGTGTCTTGGTAAATGACAACTTCAGTGTCTAACTCTGGGGCTGTGTCTTGGTAAATGACAACTTCAGTGTCTAACTCTGGGTCTGTGTCTTGGTAAATGACAACTTCAGTGTCTAACTCTGGGGCTGTGTCTTGGTAAATGACAACTTCAGTGTCTAACTCTGGGTCTGTGTCTTGGTAAATGACAACTTCAGTGTCTAACTCCGGGTCTGTGTCTTGGTAAATGACAACTTCAGTGTCTAACTCTGGGGCTGTGTCTTGGTAAATGACAACTTCAGTGTCTAACTCTGGGTCTGTGTCTTGGTAAATGACAACTTCAGTGTCTAACTCCGGGTCTGTGTCTTGGTAAATGACAACTTCAGTGTCTAACTCTGGGGCTGTGTCTTGGTAAATGACAACTTCAGTGTCTAACTCTGGGTCTGTGTCTTGGTAAATGACAACTTCAGTGTCTAACTCCGGGTCTGTGTCTTGGTAAATGACAACTTCAGTGTCTAACTCTGGGTCTGTGTCTTGGTAAATGACAACTTCAGTGTCTAACTCCGGGTCTGTGTCTTGGTAAATGACAACTTCAGTGTCTAACTCTGGGTCTGTGTCTTGGTAAATGACAACTTCAGTGTCTAACTCCGGGTCTGTGTCTTGGTAAATGACAACTTCAGTGTCTAACTCTGGGTCTGTGTCTTGGTAAATGACAACTTCAGTGTCTAACTCCGGGTCTGTGTCTTGGTAAATGACAACTTCAGTGTCTAACTCTGGGTCTGTGTCTTGGTAAATGACAACTTCAGTGTCTAACTCCGGGTCTGTGTCTTGGTAAATGACAACTTCAGTGTCTAACTCTGGGTCTGTGTCTTGGTAAATGACAACTTCAGTGTCTAACTCTGGGTCTGTGTCTTGGTAAATGACAACTTCAGTGTCTAACTCTGGGTCTGTGTCTTGGTAAATGACAACTTCAGTGTCTCACTCCGGGTCTGTGTCTTGGTAAATGACAACTTCAGTGTCTAACTCTGGGTCTGTGTCTTGGTAAATGACAACTTCAATGTGTAACTCTGGGTCTGTGTCTTGGTAAATGACAACTTCAGTGTCTAACTCTGGGTCTGTGTCTTGGTAAATGACAACTTCAGTGTCTCACTCCGGGTCTGTGTCTTGGTAAATGACAACTTCAGTGTCTAACTCTGGGTCTGTGTCTTGGTAAATGACAACTTCAATGTGTAAGAAGTTTCTTCTAATGTTATTCATTCAACTTTTAATTGTTTGTTTTTTTCTAAATTTAGAAATCTTCATCACAACACTACGTCACAACACTACGTCACAATACTACGTCACAATACTACGTCACATTTATATTGCTGATATAAAGTTTACAGAAAATAGCCATTGTACAGTGAAATATTAATATGATTTCAAAATATACATTGATACGCAAAATGCTATGTTTTGAGTTTATGTTGTAATGCGTCATAAAGTTTTTATTTATATGTTATAATATGTCTTATAGCAGAAGAAATCTTGACCAATAAAATAAGGAAACAAAATCATCCATTCAACTGTTAAATGACGTCCTCACGTCTGCTCTTGTCATCCCGTCAATTAAATCATGAATTTCGGAGAATGGCGGGATATAGGATATATTGGTGAATAATTGAATTTTGTTACTTGTTTTGGGTTGGGGGGGGGGGGGTCGAATGAGGATTAATGATATATTAATGAATAAAATCTCAAAAGAAAAGTTCTAAAAATGACACAATAAAATTTCCAGCTCATCTCTTCAATGGAATGTCCACATTAATTACAATATTTTTGTTCATCTCTTCAATGGAAAGTCCACATGAAGTACAATATCCTTGTTCATCTATTCAATGGAATGTAAACAAGACGTACAATCACATTGGTTTTCATGATAACCTTAAACCCAGATGAGGATTTCATGCCAAATATTATTTCAGTAGTGTCTTGCTTACATCATCAGTTAGGTTAAAATTCGTCCAAGCCATACAACAAATGAAGTAAGAGGGAAATCATTCGGAACAGTTTGTGCTTATGTCTTTGTGATCAGTTTCCTCTCAGGAACAACACAACATGTTCAGCAATAATTATAAATATGTTGTACACAAAGCTGGTGAAGGTGTAATCCTTTTGTCAATATGGAAACTTTTGATTATTATATTATCAGTTCAAAAATATATACGAAAGATCATACATGAAATTGTATAGTTTTATCATTTAAACGGTTATATGTTTTCAAGATGTATCATTCTAAAGAAAGTAAATAAAATGTAACTAAGACATGCTAAATAATATAGAAAGACACCGATCTTTCTTAGATCTTTTAGATCAATATATGGAAATACACCGATCTTTCTTAGATCTTTGAGATCAATATATAGAAATACGCCGATCTTTCTTAGATCTTTTAGATCAATATGTTTAAACGTTCAGCTAGAAGGGACAGACCACATAACTCTGCTGATTACTTATCAACATTATTGCGTGAAAACTTACTTCCCTTGCTTTACATTTACTCTCCGGTCAATAATAGCAGCAAGATATTTGTCATTCAATAATAGCAGTATATCTGTCAGTCAATAATAGCAGTATAATATCTGTCAGTCAATAATAGCAGTATGATATCTGTCAGTCAATAATAGCAGCATGATATCTGTCAGTCAATAATAGCAGTATGACATCTGTCACATTGTGTTTCGCATGCATCTGATGACCCGTGACAAGAGTACGTTGTAAGCCTATTTGATTGTATTTATTTATTTGAAGTAATCCTTCATTAAAATACATATGGATCATTCCGTATTCGCGAGACGACGGAGTAGCTATGGACACCTCATCAAACGGCTTACTACGCCGATCCTGGAATTTCAGTCTCAGCTACATTTCCAGCAGGAGAACCTTGACTACTTTTTAGAATTGGTCCTCCCTAATGCTCTTTTTGTTGTAACGTCTTTGTTCTGTTTTTTTTTTACTCCTTCGTCCATTGTTGTTCGCCAGCTGGAACGGTGCTCAGCAGTGATCTCCCATTTGTTGATTTCTACGTTGGCTTATCTCAAGCTCCTTTTGCAAACATCAATAATTCGCAGCCTGTTGCTGTTCAATAAGTTTCGACTCTGCTGCCAACTCTCCACAACAGCCTTCCTCCATTCTCCTTACATGGCATAACCAGCAAGTGCGCCTTTTGCTAAGAGCTACATAGGTTTGTACATTCCAAGTTCTCTGTGTTAGGCACCTTGTACTTCACTGATACAAATCTGCATTACTTGTGATAAAGGATTTGTTTGTGTGGCGCCAGAGACAGGGCGCCTCATCTATTTTCTAGGCATCGTGTTGACATGATGAAATTACCAGTAAGAAAAATTAAAAACTTGGCGATGAGATATATGTCAGTCATAATTTTGTAAGCTATGTTAAGTCGTGTCTTATTCGTGACTTTTATTAACTGGTTTTGCAGTCTTTGAGGGTTCTACTCCTTGGCGACCACTTTTCTCTCCCAGCTGCGGTGTGAATTAGTCACACCGAAGAAGACAACGTAAACCCTTTTAGAGGGCGTCTGTAAAACACCTACGTGTCTGCCCGGGTTGGGAAGGGGGGACACCAGCGTTGTGAAAGTCCGGTTGCTGTGTTAAGCAGCACCCCGGGCGGCCAGGCGTTCCTTCTCTGATGTCGCATCACTCGCATAGTCAATCGAATGGAAGGGTTGGTGAGGCTGTCTCAGGGGCGGAAAGCCCCCAGGTAGCCGCTTCACGGCCTCACTGGACTAGAAGACCACGGGGGAGTGGTTGAATGCCGGTTGGGAGTAGCGGGGGTGCGCTGGGGAAGACTTCATGAGCTTCGGCTCAATAGTTTGCTGATTTTCTTAAGTAGATTAGATTAACTGGTTTTGTGAGTATGCATGGGCTGTGTATTGAATAGTTGGCGAGAAAGAGTTTTGCAATGGCCCGATGTGATTGATCGGGTCATGAAAAGTCAATACACACGTGAGGTGTTTAATGGCCGTGCCAGCACGGGGTGACTGTTAGTATGTCCGAGTATCTTAAAGGATATTGAAAATTCTGTAGGTAGTTATCGTCTGAATGCCAATGCTAGTTTGTCAGTGGCAGTCTTGAGAATGGTATTAGTGTCAGTGGCAGTCTTGAGAATGGTATTAGTGTCAGTCACTGGCTAAAAACTGGTATTAGTGTCAGTCGCTGGCTAATGAGTGGTATTAGTGTCAGTCGCTGGCTAAATGGTCAATGGATATGTTACGTAACGTTATCAATATAGAGAAATTAATCTCTTATTTAAGTGTATGGCTCGTTCTAAAACAGTACACAACAAAGGACGATACCAAATGATCAATACAATAACAAAGAATGCGAAACTCAAACCAGTGCTAATTACAATTAATAAATTTTATTATGTTAATTATAATGAATTACAAAATCAAAAGCAATATTATTATTACTTACGTTATACTGTTTGGCTAGTACCGGTACGATTTTGAATAAAATACAATGTGCAAAAAGGGCTCAATGATGAAAATAAATCTATACACACACTGTAAACAAAGTCCTGCCATTCAAGCTATCGGATTTAAATAGTCGGTTTCTGTAGATGATTCCAGAAACAGAATACGCCTTGTACTCGCTTCTGGCTTTTCTACAATTTTCTATAATATTCGAATCATGAAACAGGCCATGGATTTTTTAATTGTAGTCGAGGCCAAATGGAGACTGTTTTTAGCTACATAACCCTCAATGCGGTCTCGAGCGTGTTGTCTGCTAGAGTTCTTGCACGGGGAAAGCATGAAGTAAACAAGTCGTCTCCATAATAGGCAGTCTTGAGAATGGTATTAGTGCCAGTGGCGGTCTTGAGAATGGTATTAGTGTCAGTGGCAGTCTTTAGAATGGTATTAGTGTCAGTGGCAGTCTTGAGAATGGTATTAGTGTCAGTCGCAGTCTTGAGAATGGTATTAGTGTCAGTTGCAGTCTTGAGAATGGTATTACTTTCAGTGGCAGTCTTGAAAATGGTATTAGTGTCAATGGCAGTATTGAGAATGGTATTAGTGTCAGTGGCAGTCTTGAGAATGGTATTAGTGTCAATGGCAGTATTGAGAATGGTATTAGTGTCAGTGGCAGTCTTGAGAATGGTATTAGTGTCAATGGCAGTCTTGAGAATGGTATTAGTGTCAGTGGCGGTCTTGAGAATGGTATTAGTGTCAATGGTAGTCTTGAGAATGGTATTAGTGTCAATGGCAGTCTTGATAATGGTATTAGTGAATGAATGAACGTCATTCAGTGTGTGGTCATTATCTAGTGTAGGCGTAATCCAGGGTGGACTTCATTCACTATGTGGATGTCATCCAGTTTGTGGTTGTCATCTAGTTTAGACGTCATCCAGTGTGCAAAAGTCATCCTGTATGTACGTCATCCAGTGTGCGGACGTCAACTAGCGCAGACGTCATTCAGAGTTGACGTCATCCAATGTAAATAACAACTAGTGCAGATGTCATCCAGTGTGTGTATATCATCCAGTTTGTGGACGTCATCTAGTTTGGACGTCATCCAAATTATATCTCAGAATAGTTTTGTCTCACTACATGTTCAAAACGCACCTACTGCGATAGTTTGTTAATGGTGAATTCGTTCTGAGAAAGAAGTTTGCTTCACTGACATATTTCAAATTCAAAGTGGCTATTGGTACACGGCTAACAGAATTGAGAGGTTTGTGATTAAAAAACGATTTAAAATATTTTTGTTGGGTTTGTAAGACCAAATGAGGTATCAAATGAAAGATAATTGAATGTACCCTACGTTTAAAATCTTAATTCTTCATTTTAACTAAAATAAACGACCACAAATGACATCCGAATAGCATTGAGCTTAATGGTACCCGGGTGCGAATGGCGGCGCTGCGTGTCCGTGTACATTTTTACTAATGCTATTCGGATGTCATTTGTAGTAGTTTATTTTAGTTAAAATGAAGAATTAAGTTTACAAACGTATAGTCCATTCAATTGTCTTTCGTTTGATACCTCATTCGGTCTTACAAACCCAACAATAATATTTTAAATCGTTTTCTTATCCCAACCTCTCAATTCTGGTAGCCGTGTACCTATAGGTGCAGCCTTTCAAATTAATGTAGTCTAGAATAAGTTGACCCAACAAAAAACAAACAAACTAAGTACAAAGTTATATCATCTTAGGTATTGATCAACAAATCTACATCCTGTATATGCGGAGATGAGACATCGTCGCGTCTAAGATTCATATCCAGACACCATAGCTGAATTCAGTTGACAATTGGAATTAAACATATCTAATTTAGCTGAGCTAAGAGGATTAGTTGCATACGTAAGATTAACTAACAATAGAGTTAGCTAAATGAGCTAACAATAAAGGTAACCTAACTAGCTAACAATAGAGTTAACTAATTCAGATAACAATTGAGTTAACTAAATGAGCTAACAAATAGAGTTAGCTGAATTAGCTAACAATAGTTTTAGAACATGTCTTAGAACTCATTGATTGCCAAACCTGTTGCAGGAACTCTGGTTTACACATCGCGGTCACATAGTTTCGATACGTGACATCACAGATAGAATACCTCGTTGACGAGTAGGCGAACACATTACTAGAGAGCCTTGTAATATTCAAAACCTTGGCCATGATGCCCGTAATAAAAGCATCTTCATTGGGAACGATGGACACATACGGGAAACTCTTGACCATCAGCTGGACTGCGGGAAAAGAGATGACATAAGAATGACCGTAGACGTATTTCGGGAAGACGTCCAGAGGGTAAACGTCTTGGGAGACAGCCCACCTTCCTGTTCGTGTCACGCTTGGTTTTGTGGAGCCGTGTTGGCGACCCACGATAAAATGTGTGTGATTTTGAGATATGTTTCTGACAAACTGAAGGAGCATCAAAACATGGGCAAAAGTATCTGTGTCAACTTTAGCAACGTACTTGGCGCAAGGACAATGTTGAACACTCCAAGTAAGCGATGTCGCTAGTTTGAGAGAAAGATTTTCATAGGATTCCTGAAAATCTGCCACAACGATATCCCCGTATTGGTTAGACTCTAGCATCAAAGATCGAACTTCCTCAATCCTTAACACTGCTCCGCCAAAAAAATATACCATCCTGACGATCCCATTTTGATCCCAAGAATCATCGTAGAGTGGAGACGCCCATGTTGTCCTGATATCCAGCCTCGTTTTAGTATCACCGGGCACGCTCATTAAGATAATCAACATTTCCACAGGCCCCTGGGCACAGATTGCTTCACACGATATCTTGAAGGTTGATGGGACATTTGAAATGGGTTTTTGCTTTTTCTGGAAGTAGGTCACGTTTTGGAAGTAGCCAGAAAACTCTGTGACTTCGGAGACCCGTCTGTCCGTTGACGATACATTCACCAGAAGATCATCAGTGAAGCTCGAGTTAGACATTGTGTCGATAAACGAATGGAGTGTTCTATTTCTGGTCATGCAGACAAGACTTATTTCTTCCCAAGGGTCTGTTGCAACCTCCTTCTCTTGGTATTTAAACAAGTTAAGTCTGTGGAAAAAAAACCGGCCAACTGTCGACAGGTTAAATAGATTTATAAGAAGCAATACAAAAAGTCCAAAGTAAGTTATCACTTTAAGTCGATGCTTGATTGTAGATGGGAACATCATTCTGAAAGTTGAAATACAAGTTGAAATAATTAGAGAAAATAAGACGTTTGGTTTTGTAATACAAATATGGACTTTTTAAAAATACATTCTATAACGAGGTCAAAAGCTAACAAAACTGTCAGTTGTCCAAGTGTTAAAATTTTTTAACTTCATGATTTATTTACCAAATACGCTGTATCCTAATGGGGAAAAAAGAAAATAATTTATATTTCTAAAATAATAATTTAAATTATTTAACTTATAGTTTCTAAAAGATTCAATATCTTCTAAACTTCATATAAAACTTTTCTTTAGGATTTCATTTTCAAAACTTTCAGATTATGAGACATGTCAGAGTTGAATATCGAATGAGAAAGGAAATTAAAATGAAGATTCTAAAATAGAAATCTTTGAAATTAAAACTGTAAGATTACAATATGCCAAACTACATCTGTATTTACTTGATCCAAGGGAAGAAAACATAAGCATAGAAACAAAAAAATATCACGGAGAGGAAAATATCACAGCACAGACACGAAAATATCACATTAAAGAAAATAAAACATTGAAAAAAATATCACAGAGAACAATATATCACATTTGAGAAAATATCACATTAAAGGAAATATCACGTTGAAGAAAATATCACAGAGAAGAAAAATATCACATTGAAGAAAATATCACAGAGAAGAAAAATTTCACGTTGAAGAAAATATCACAGAGAAGAAAAATATCACGTTGAAGAAAATATCACAGATAAGAAAATATCACAGAGAAGAAAAATATCACGTTGAAAAAAATATCACAGAGAAGAAAAATATCACGTTGAAGAAAATGTCACAGAGAAGAAAAATATCACAGAGAAAAAATAGAAAAATCGAACAAATTATGACAGAGAAAAAAATAGAAACATTTTAGAAATTATCAAAGAGTAGAAAATATAAATATAGAAGAAAATATCAAGGAGAAGAAAATATAAACATAGAAGAAAATATTACAGAGTAGTTGTACAAAGTTTTCTACCATGGAGTCAGCACACGTGTTGATTCTTTCCGATATTTCCGACCACAAATTCCTCTGGATTTGTCGCAGTCGGTTACGGTCTGCTCAGTCAAGAGATTGAGTCACAGGTTTTCTGATTCGACAAAGTTATACCGGCACACGTGGCCCGGTTGTGCTCCGTAAGTGGTCACACGTTTGATCTGCTTACAGAAAATATTTCCAATATCGCGACAGTCTCTAGAGATTTCATTTTAATCCTAATCCTTTGGCAAACAACATTGTTGGAATGTTACTACTTTAAGCAGTCTTCTAAGTAGGTTAGATTTTATTTTTAAAATTCATTGTGAGTTTAAAGAATGTCAGTTCAGTGCAAGATCCAACAAATATTCTTCGTATGACTATCAACTAACGAAGTGGATATTGGTACCCGGGTACCAGAATTAAGAGGTTGGGATTAAAAAATGAAAGATAATTGAATGTACTATACGTTTGTAAACTTAATTCTTCATTTTAACTAAAATAAACTACCACAAATGACATCCGAACAACATTAGTCAAAATGTACCCGGACACGCAGCGCCGCCATTCGCACCCGCAGGGCAGTAAACTGATGTTGTCGCCCAGGGCGGTAAACTCATGTTGTCCCCCCCAGGGTAGGAAACTCATGGTGTCGCCCAGAGCGGTAAACTCATGTTTTCGCCCAGGGCAGTAAACTCATGTTGTCGCCTAGGCGGTTAACTCATGTTGTCGCCCAGGGTGATAAACTCATGTTGTCGCCCAGGGCGATAAACTCATGTTGTCGCCCAAGGCGGTAAACTCATGTTGTCGCCCAGGGCAGTAAACTCATGTTGTCACCCAGGGCGATAAACTCATGTTGTCGCCCAGGGGGTTAACTCGTGTTGTCGCCCAGGGCGATAAACTCATGTTGTTGCCCAGGGGGTTAACTCATGTTGTCGCCCAGGGCGATAAACTCATGTTGTCGCCCAGGGCGGTAAACTCATATTGTCGCCCAGTGCGGTAAACTCATGTTGTCGCCTAGGGGGTTAACTCATGTTGTCGCCCAGGGCGGTAAACTCATGTTGTCGCCCAGGGCAATAAACTCATGGTGTAGCCCAGTGTATAAAGCTCATGGTGTCACCTGCTCTTATGGCGACCTGCTCTGAGGGTGACCTGCTCTGATGGCGACCTGCTCTGATGGCGACCTGCTCTGGTGGCGACCTGCTCTGATGGCGATCTGCTCTGGAGTCGACCTGCTCTGATGGCGACCTGCTCTGATGGCGACCTGCTCTGATGGCGACCTGCTCTGATGGCGACCTGCTCTGATGGCGACCTGCTCTGATGGCGACCTGCTCTGATGGCGACCTGCTCTGATGGTGACCTGCTCTGATAGTGACCTGCTCTGATGGTGACCTGCTCTGATGGCGATCTGCTCTGGAGTCGACCTGCTCTGATGGCGACCTGCTCTGATGGCGACCTGTTCTGATAGTGACCTGCTCTGATGGTGACCTGCTCTGATAGTGACCTGCTCTGATGGTGACCTGCTCTGATGGTGACCTGCTCTGAGGATGAACTGCTCGGATTTAACATCATCTTGTGACAAACGTCTCTTGGTGTCCACTTCCCCCCCCACCCTCCCCCCCACCTTTCCTTGGCAAAGGAGTTAAAGTGAAATTTATTCCTTTTTTTTTTGTGCTAATGTTTAATTGAAATGAAGCTCAAAAAAATATATATAGCGAAAATTTAACACTTGACGAAATTTATCGTAATGAAATTTAAATAGATTTTTTTTCTTTTTACCGTAATATCACCAAAAATGTTTGTCTATTTGACTGTTTAACATCACCAACAATTTCGTTAATTTGAATTTTTTATATCGGTGAGAATCACTAATACGTTTTTTTATTTTTAATTTAACTGTTAGATATTACCGCCACTTTTGTTAATTTGACTGTTAATATCACCAATACGTTGTTTAATTTGACTGTTAATATCACCTATACGTTGTTTAATTTGACTGTTAATATCACCAATACGTTGTTTAATTTGACTGTTAATATCACCAATACGTTGTTTAATTTGACTGTTAATATCACCAATACGTTGTTTAATTTGACTGTTAATATCACCAATACGTTGTTTAATTTGACTGTTAATATCACCAATACGTTGTTTAATTTGACTGTTAATATCACCAATACGTTGTTTAATTTGACTGTTAATATCACCAATACGTTGTTTAATTTGACTGTTAATATCACCAATACGTTGTTTAATTTGACTGTTAATATCACCAATACGTTGTTTAATTTGACTGTTAATATCACCAATACGTTGTTTAATTTGACTGTTAATATCACTAATAAGTTTGATAATTTAACTATTTAATATCACCAAAAGGTTTGTTATTTCAACGATTTGATGTCACCAAAAGGTTTGTTAAATTGAATGTTTAATATCATCAACAAGTCTGTTCATATGACTGTTTAATATCACCAATAAGTGTGTTAATTGTGACAACTAAACATCACCAATTAATTTTTAACTTGACTGCTTAATATCCCCATGGTAGATATTTTGAATGTTTCATATCACCAAATTAGTTTGATAATTTGACTCTTTACAATCCACCAAATTATTTGTTAATTTGACTCTTTACAATCAACCAAATTATTTGTTAATTTGACTCTTTACAATCAACCAAATTATTTGTTAATTTGGATGTTTAATATTACCAACTGTCAAGAGTGTGAGAATCACTTTTGTTATTGCTGGGTTTAGAGTAAGTTGTGTTCACTAGAAGGAGTGCGAGTGAACAAGGCGTGAGAAGAGTAAGTTGTGTTCACTAGAAGTAGTGTGAGTGAACAAGGCGTGAGAAGAGTAAGTTGTGTTCACTAGAAGTAGTGTGAGTGAACAAGGCGTGAGAAGAGTAAGTTGTGTTCAATAGAAGGAGTGTGAGTGAACAAGGCGTGAGAAGAGTAAGTTGTGTTCACTAGAAGGAGTGTGAGTGAACAAGGCGTGAGAAGAGTAAGTTGTGTTCACTAGAAGGAATGAGAGTGTGAGTGAACAAGGCGTGAGAAGAGTAAGTTGTGTTCACTAGAAGTAGTGTGAGTGAACAAGGCGTGAGAAGAGTAAGTTGTGTTCACTAGAAGTAGTGTGAGTGAACAAGGCGTGAGAAGAGTAAGTTGTGTTCACTAGAAGGAGTGTTAGTGAACAAGGCGTGAGAAGAGTAAGTTGTGTTCACTAGAAGTAGTGCGAGTGAACAAGGCGTGAGGAGAGTAAGTTGTGTTCACTAGAAGTAGTGTGAGTGAACAAGGCGTGAGAAGAGTAAGTTGTGTTCACTAGAAGTAGTGTGAGTGAACAAGGCGTGAGAAGAGTAAGTTGTGTTCACTAGAAGGAGTGTGAGTGAACAAGGCGTGAGAAGAGTAAGTTGTGTTCACTGGAAGTAGTGTGAGTGAACAAGGTGTGAGGAGAGTAAGTTGTGTTCACTAGAAGGAGTGTGAGTGAACAAGGCGTGAGAAGAGTAAGTTGTGTTCACTAGAAGGAGTGTGAGTTAACAAGGCGTGAGAAGAGTAAGTTGTGTTCACTAGAAGGAATGAGAGTGTGAGTGAAAAAGGCGTGAGAAGAGTAAGTTGTGTTCACTACAAGTAGTGTGAGTGAACAAGGTGTGAGGAGAGTAAGTTGTGTTCACTAGAAGTAGTGTGAGTGAACAAGGCGTGAGAAGAGTAAGTTGTGTTCACTAGAAGTAGTGTGAGTGAACAAGGCGTGAGAAGAGTAAGTTGTGTTCACTAGAAGTAGTGTGAGTGAACAAGGCGTGAGAAGAGTAAGTTGTGTTCAATAGAAGTAGTGTGAGTGAACAAGGCGTGAGAAGAGTAAGTTGTGTTCACTAAAAGGAGTGTGAGTGAACAAGGCGTGAGAAGAGTAAGTTGTGTTCACTAGAAGGAATGAGAGTGTGAGTGAACAAGGCGTGAGAAGAGTAAGTTGTGTTCAATAGAAGTAGTGTGAGTGAACAAGGCGTGAGGAGAGTAAGTTGTGTTCAATAGAAGTAGTGTGAGTGAACAAGGCGTGAGGAGAGTAAGTTGTGTTCAATAGAAGTAGTGTGAGTGAACAAGGCGTGAGGAGAGTAAGTTGTGTTCACTAGAAGTAGTGTGAGTGAACAAGGCGTGAGAAGAGTAAGTTGTGTTCACTAGAAGGAGTGTGAGTGAACAAGGCGTGAGAAGAGTAAGTTGTGTTCACTAGAAGGAATGTGAGTGAACAAGGCGTGAGAAGAGTAAGTTGTGTTCACTAGAAGGAGTGTGAGTGAACAAGGCGTGAGAAGAGTAAGTTGTGTTCAATAGAAGGAGTGTGAGTGAACAAGGCGTGAGAAGAGTAAGTTGTGTTCAATAGAAGGAGTGTGAGTGAACAAGGCGTGAGAAGAGTAAGTTGTGTTCAATAGAAGTAGTGTGAGTGAACAAGGCGTGAGAAGAGTAAGTTGTGTTCACTAAAAGGAGTGTGAGTGAACAAGGCGTGAGAAGAGTAAGTTGTGTTCACTAGAAGTAGTGTGAGTGAACAAGGTGTGAGAAGAGTAAGTTGTGTTCACTAGAAGGAGTGTGAGTGAACAAGGCGTGAGAAGAGTAAGTTGTGTTCAATAGAAGGAGTGTGAGTGAACAAGGTGTGAGAAGAGTAAGTTGTGTTCACTAGAAGGAGTGTGAGTGAACAAGGTGTGAGAAGAGTAAGTTGTGTTCACTAGAAGGAGTGTGAGTGAACAAGGTGTGAGAAGAGTAAGTTGTGTTTACTAGAAGGAGTGTGAGTGAACAAGGTGTGAGAAGAGTAAGTTGTGTTTACTAGAAGGAGTGTGAGTGAACAAGGTGTGAGAAGAGTAAGTTGTGTTCACTAGAAGGAGTGTGAGTGAACAAGGCGTGAGAAGAGTAAGTTGTGTTCACTAGAAGTAGTGTGAGTGAACAAGGCGTGAGAAGAGTAAGTTGTGTTCACTAGAAGGAGTGAGAGAGTGAGTGAACAAGGTGTGAGGAGAGTAAGTTGTGTTTACTAGAAGGAGTGTGAGTGAACAAGGCGCGAGATTGTCATTGATCAATAAATAAATCGTGGGCCCTCAAACATGAGAAGAAGAAGATTTGATGTTTCCCCCTCAGCTCAAAAGGAGCTCCGCCCCTCGGCCCCCCCCTTCCGGGGCGCCCTAGCTACGCTTCTTGCATAGGGCCCCAAAAATCAGGGGGGAGGGGGGATGCATTTAGTCGAGTTTGCACTTAGTTTTAGAATTAAATCAAGGCACATTAGTGAACAGATGCACACATTTTTAGAACCGCTGGGCTTTTGTTTTCAAGTGGTGTGTGCTACTTTCTACCGTGTACATTGTACCGCTTAAGTTGTGAGTTTATGTTGTTCGACTACTTTTCATTTTAACCACGAATATACATATTTTTTAACAAATGGCTTCTCGTGGAATGTTGCTAAGATAAGGTTTAGTAGGTAGTAAGCTTAGCGTGTCGAATCAGAAAACATGCGACATAATCTCTTGACTGAGCAGACAACAAGAACCAACAGATGTAGCTGCGAGAATTCCAGATCTATTGGTGGTCGGAAATACCCGAAAGAATCAACACGTGTGCTGACACCATGGCTGAAGAAGTTTGTACTCAACAATTCTACTCTGTAATATTTTGTACTCTGCAATATTCTCTTGTCTTTTATGTTTTCTTCTCTGTGATACATTTTTCCGTGATACCTTGTTCTTGGTGATAGTTTCTTCTCTGTTATATTCTCTTCTCTGTGATAGTTTTTTCTCTGTGATACATTCTTCTCTGTGATAGTTTCTTATCTTCGATCAAGTAATTAGATGTGTAGTTTGACATAATATAATCTTAAAGTTTTTTCTTTCAAAGATTTCAGTTACACAATTTTCATTTTCCTTTCATTTCTTATTTTAGATTCAACTCTGACCTGCCACATCAATGTGAAAGTTGTACAAATATCTTTACGACATAAAGTTTTATCTGAAGTTTAGAAGATATTGGGAAATTTGGATAATTTCAGTAAAATAAATTAGATTTGGGAACTATAAATTAATTTTTTCCGTTAGGATGCAGAGTTATAATTCAATAAAAAATAAAAATTAAAAAAAAATTAAAACATTAGACAAATGGAAGTATTGACCGATTATGACCACGTTTTAGGTATTTATCTATACAATTATATAAACGTTATTTATGTATAAGGAAAAATAGCGTCTTATTTTCTCTAATTATTTCAACTTGTATTTCAACTTTCAGAATGATGTTCCCATCTACAATCAAGCATCGAATTAAAGTGATAACTTACTTTGGACTTTTTGTATTGCTTCTTATAAATCTATTTAACCTGTCGACAGCTGGCCGGTTTTTTTTTCACAGACTTAACTTGTTTAAATACCAAGAGAAGGAGGTTGCAACAGACCCTTGGGAAGAAATACGTCTTGTCTGCATGACCAGAAATAGAACGCTCCATTCGTTTATAGACACAATGTCTAACTCGAGCCTCACTGATGATCTGCTGGTGAATTTATCGTCAACGGACAGACGGGTCTCCGAATTCACAGAGTTTTCTGGCTACTTCCAAAACGTGACCTACTTCCAAAACGTGACCTACTTCCAGAAAAAGCAAAAACCCATTTCAAATGTCCCCTCAACCTTCAGGATATCGTGTGAAGCAATCTGTGCCCTGGGACCTGTGGAAATGTTGATTATTTTAATGAGCGTGCCCGGTGATACTAAAACGAGGCTTGATATCAGGACAACATGGGCGTCTCCACTCTACGATGATTCCTGGGATCAAAATGGGATCGTCAGGATGGTATATTTTTTTGGCGGAGCAGGGTTGAGTATTGAGGAAGTTCGATCTTTGATGCTAGAGTCTAACCAATACGGGGATATCGTTGTGGCAGATTTTCAGGAATCATATCAAAATCTTTCTCTCAAGCTAGCGACATCGCTTACTTGGAGTTTTCAACATTGTCCTTGCGCCAAGTACGTTGCTAAAGTTGACACAGATACTTTTGCCCATGTTTTGATGCTCCTTCAGTTTGTCAGAAACATATCTCAAAATCACACACATTTTATCGTGGGTCGCCAACACGGCTCCACAAAACCAGGCGTGACACGAACAGGAAGGTGGGCTGTCTCCCAAGACGTTTACCCTCTGGACGTCTTCCCGAAATACATGTACGGTCATTCTTATGTCATGTCTTCCCTTGCAGCCCAGCTGATGGTCAAGAGTTTCCCCTATGTGTCCATTGTTCCCAATGAAGATGCTTTTATTACGGGCATCATGGCCAAGACTTTGAATATTACAAGGCTTTCTAGTGATGTGTTTGCTTCCTCGCTGACCAAGTATTCTATCTGTGATGTTACGTATCGAAACTATGTCACCGCGATGTGTAAACCAGAGTTCCTGCAACAGGTTTGGAAATCAATGAGTTCTAGGACATGTTCTAAAACTATTGTTAGTTAGTTCAGTTAACTCTATTGTTAGCTCATTTAGCTAAATATATTGTTAGCTCATTTAGTTAACTCTATTGTTAGCTGATTTAGTTAATCTTACTTATGCAACTAATAAACCTAGATCTGCTAAATTAGAGTATATGTTTAATAATTCCAATAGTCAACTGAATTCAGCTATGATGTATGGATATGAACCTTAGACGCGACATTATGTTATCTCAACATATACAGGATGCAGATGTGTTGAGCTATAGCGAAGATTGTGTGATATTTTAAATAATCTTATGCTTACATTTTTATGTTTTAGTTGGACAAACTTATTGTAGCCTAAATTATATTGAAATATGTCACCATTCTCGACAAAGTGAGTGACAAACTAGCAGTTGCACTACGACGATGACTAACTGCATTATCGTCAACATCCCTTAAGAGACTCTGACACGCTGTCACCCCTTGCTCGCACAGCACTTAAAAATTTCACGTGTTTATTGACTTTGCATTACCCGATCAATCACATCTGGCCATCGTAAAACTATTCACCAACTCAATATCGGCAACTATTTAATAGACAAGTTATTATACTCACAAAACCAGTTCATAAAAGTCACCATTAAAAAGGAGTAATGATTCCCTTAACTTAGATTACAAATCTATGACCGATTTTCATCTTATTGCCAAGACTGACATTTTGTTAACTGAGGCGCCCTCACTCCGTGGCCACCCCAACCCATCATTTATCCTAAGATGGGCAGTACTGTATCAATGAAGGACACGGTGCCTAACACAGAGGTCTCTGGTCGTGCAAGAATGTGGGGCATATTTTCCGATCCTATCACGAAGCGCCTTTGCTGATTAAGTCATGTAAGAAGAATGGAGTAAGTTCGTATCCCGAACAATCTGCTGTATGGAGAGTTGGCAGAAGGGTCAAGACTTATTGGGTGGCCGCGGCTGCGATATATGGACGTTTGCAAAAGGAGTTTTAGGAAAGCCAGCATACAAATCAAAGAATGGGAGATCATCGCTAAGCACTGTTCCTGCTGGCGAACAGCAGTGTAAGAAGGACTCAAACAGCAGTGTATGAAGGAGTCAAACAGCAGTGTATGAAGGAGTCAAACAGATGTGTTTCTAGTAGGTCTGATAGCGAGCTGCGCTATATCATAATATATTCATATGTCTATTGAAGTTGCAGCTTTAGTTATTAAAGTTATAGTTATGAAAAGGACTTGAGTTATTCATTGATATTAAGAATAGAACGACGTGTTACAACTTGTTTTGGGAACTTGACGAATTACTCAATCCAGAAGAACATAAGAGTTGACAGTATTGTACTTAATGTAGACATTCCTTTGAAAAAATGACCAAGGGTATTATAGTTACTGTTGACATTCCATCAAAGAGAGTATCAGGGATCTAATTGTGTCATTTTTAAGAACTTTGCTGTAATATAATCATGAAGCAAATGAAAAATATTGGACTCGACTTATCAGAAATCTTTAACATTATATCCTATATTCCCGTTTGTTGTGATCTGTTTAGCAAAGAGCCTTCTGTTAAATTATGGAGTCCATTCTTTAAACATTGGGACGGCCCGTGTCATGTGCATTGCTGTTGTGTATTGTGTGCATTCCTGTTGTGTATTGTGTGCAATGATATTATGTAATGAGTGCATTGTTGTTATGTAGTGTTTGCATTGATGTGGTGTGCATTGATGTTGTGTTTTGTGTACATTCATGTTGTGTTTTGTGTACATTCATGTTGTGTTTTGTGTACATTGATGTTGTGTTTTGTGTACACTGATGTTGTGTATTGTGTGCGTTAATGGGGTGTATGGAAACTCGTTTTACTCATTCAATTTTTGTTTTTGCTTTGAAATTTCAAATTTCTGAATACAGCGGTGAAATTGTTTAAGTTTTAGGGTCGGTTCACACGATCAAATTTTTTCTTCAATCATTTGATGCAAATCTTGCATGAAGCCTTGTCACAACTTTGAAATTACTATTTGATCAAATTCCACAAAAAAGAAACCACGAACAAAATAGTGCGTTCTTACAACAATTTGACGCGAATTTCGATCGTGTGACCTGACGCTTAATCTTGTGTTTGCCATTTGATGATAAAAACTAACGTCATCAGAGCAAATTAGAACAACCACTGCGATATGAACGTTTAAAGTCCACACATTTTTAGCCTTTGGTTTACAGTTTGCTAACGAGATGAACATTCTATGTAGCCCCCAGGGCGGTGTTCTCAAATTCCCTGTAGCCCACAGGGCGGTGTTCTCAAATTCTCTGTAGCCCCGAGGGCGGTGTTCGCAAATTCTCTGTAGCACCCAGGGCGGTGTTCTCAAATTCTCTGTAGCCCCGAGGACGCTGTTCGCAAATTCTCTGTAGCCCGAAGGGGCGGTGTTCTCAAACCAACAAATCATGAACTCAAAATAACTGTCTGAGTCTTCATTTAATTTATTCCTTAGCTATAACTTAATACACCACAGGTAACACATGTCTCAGTATGCTCTCAAGATATTCATGGGCAGAGATTGAGGACATCACAGATGTCGTCAGGTGTCACAATGTGCTGGAAAAAATAATCCCACCAGATCGGAAATTGAGCGTCTACTGATGTTAGACACTGGAAAAAATAAATTATACTTTTAAAAATACAATATTTATTTACGTGGCAGAATTAAAAGCTTAAGAAAGTTCATTTACTGTGCATAAGAAACGTCTAAAGTACACGAACAATAATGTAATGAACGTATTCAGTACTACTGCACTGTGTGCGGTCAGTTACTTACTGTAGAATCTGCTGGTGGTGCCAGGCCGTGACACAGTTTATTTATAGCAGCTAGTAGTTTGTCCTGTCAGATGGATATAACGTCATGGATTAGATGTATTATTGCTAAGCCAGTATATTGTGGGGATGTGCAAGCTCTTCTGCCAAATTTCTCTCGCAGTCCGGGGTTTGGGGAATGACAGCGATGGTATTATTATTATTATTATTATAAGTTGACTTATATAGCGCGGTACCCCAGCCTAGGGCAGGGCTCACCGCGCTGTACATAAAAATATTAGCAAAAGAGACATAATGGTGATATTAAAATAAAATACTTACATGTACTAAAGAACAGCTGTATAAAAAAAAAAAGCAAATGCGTATTCACCCCACCCACCCCAGAACCTTTACATGTCAAGCCATGGACGACGGCCAGCAGTGGCGTTTATCGTTTAGAGGGGGGAATCAGTCGGGGTAGTAGAGTTTAAAGATATGTGTTTTAAGTGCAGTTTTGATAGCCTGAGTGGTTATTATACTGCGGATGCGTAATGGTAGAGAATTCCATTGTTTGGGTGCGCAGAAACAGAAAGAATGTTCACCATATGTTTTAGTACATGTATTTGGGAACGGATAGAATACGTGTCTGCGGAGGACCGAAGCTATCGAAGGGGTGAATTGACAGAAAGGAGTTCGTTTAGATAGGAAGGACAGGAATTCGAGAAAAATTTGTGACAGAGAACAGACAGCTTGTAATCAATGCGTGCCTGTATAGGGAGCCAATGAAGTGACTGGTGTAGTGCAGTGACGTGATCACGATTTTTGCCTTTAGAACTAGCCTAGCAGCTTAGTTTTTAACCTTTTGTAATTTTTCTATGAAGTGTTTTGGTGAACCTGACAGAAGAGAGTTGCAATAGTCAAGACCAGAGAGAACAAGATCACAGACTAGTGTTTTTGTTGCTTAATTGTGAAGCAGTTGCGGATGGAGCTGATCTGACAGATAGCGATGTATGCAGAACGACAAATGTGAGAAATATGTTTATCAAGAGACATGTTGTTAGAAAGAATATAACCAAGATTCCTAGCAGAGGATGCAAACTGTATGTCGGTGTTACCTACTTGAAATGGGGAGAGTTGAAGTAGAGGATGATTTGTGATTGTGAAAGAAGAGTGCTTTTGGTTTGTCATGTTAAGCTTCAACTTGCTGAGTGTCATTCATGACTTGACATCACCAATGCTCTCCCGCAAAGTCTGGACAGCGGCATCCACAAGAAAGGGATGGGTGTGGATGTATAGCTGCGTATCATCTGCGAATGACTGGCTCTCAGCAGCATGCCTCCCAAGCAAGTGGATCAGTGGCCTGGTATTCAGTATGTATATAACCGGGCCCAAAATGGACCCATGTGGCACTCCGTATCCATAATCAGCACTACCGGAGAGACAGTCATCGAAATAGACCGCCTTCTTTCTATTGGAGAGGTAGGACCTAAATTAATCCAAAACAGTACCAGAATTTCCAAAGTAATTTTCAAGTGTTTTGTAAAGGGTTTCATGGTGAACAGTGTCAAAGGCAGCACTGAGATCTAAGAGGATCATGATGGAGACATTGCCGCTGTCCATTTCACGTAAGAGGTCATTACTGACTCTCAAGAGAGATGTCTCTGTGCCATCGAAATATCTATAGGCCGACTGATTAGGTCCGAGAAGAAAGTGGTCGTTTAAGTAAGCTAAATGTTGTTTTAGAACTAGTTTTTCAATGCCTTTAGATAAAAATGATGTTAGATAATGGTCTATAGATTTTAAAGTTATTTTCATTCAAGCCAGGCTTCTAAAGCAATGGTTTGATGACAGCTGTCTTACAGTAAGTTGGAACCGTGTCAGAAGACAAGCATTCATTGACTATGTGGGTTATCGTTGGGAGCAAATGATCTAATTTCTCAACCAACAAGGGGGTGGGGATGGGGTCCAAAGAACATGAAGTAGGTTTAGATTTTAGAATAATACTTTTGACCTATAGTTCTGAAACAGGTTCAAAAACATTGAAATTTGAACTAACACTAGAAGAAGAAGGCACGTCTAAGGACTTATCGCCAAGACAATCAAGCAACGGCAACACTGAAGGGAGAGCAGTTTCTTTTTAGCACCCTCTAGGTGGCTACAAATATCAAACAAGTGCCTTCTGGTTTTACACATAATTATCTTCTGGCTAAAATACAAAGTCTTAGCACATCAAACAATCTGAGTGGCACGCTTCTTGGCAGTGGAGTTGATCTGCTTAAAAACCATAAGACCTGACCTCAACCACTTTTTTCCGCACTACGTCTCTCTTTCTTTACTTTGCATAGTTCTTCCCTTATGGTCACATATCAGGGAGCTGACCGTGCTATCCTAAAATTGGGGCGGGTGACTGGGACGTGCCGGTCAAGCTCAGCGCGCAATGCACTGTCTAGCGTTTCCAAAGTAGGGCAGATGTCGAAGGACACTTCTAAACTTAGGTGGTGCTTAAAGGCATCCCTGTTTATGGTTTGCAGACTGTGGATCTCCTTAACCGAGGGAGATAATTGGGGGCCCTAACACTTAGCTCGCAAACAATACAGAAGTGGTCAGAGTACAGCTTTTGAATGAAAGAAGTAGAGCAAACTACACCATCCTAAGGCCAATGTAGCACTTAGCACTGAAGCAAGAACATGACCACGATTATGGGTCGGTTGGTCGACTGATTTGTGAAGACTAAATAAGTCCAAAATGTCCATCAGCTTGGCAGGTGAGGGGTGCTGTGGTCGATCCAAGGAGCCGAATCAAAGCATTATTGTTGGTGACGCCCAGGGGCTGTTATTGACTTTGCCGCTCCAAATTAACAACAAAAATAGAGCGCATAAAGAAATGAACCTAAAATGCCGACCCATTTTAAGTGCTGCGGGGCGTGGGGGGGGGTGACCGCCGTATCCACCATCTCTTTCTACGCTCCTTGAGGGAGATCAAACTAGATAGCAATGTTTTAAATGTACATAAAATGTCTATATAATCTCCATCTATTTACACAGTGCAATTGTAGTTTATGAAACATTCATCACTATTTGTTGGCCAACCGAAATATTTTATAATGTAGTGTATAAAATATCTTTAGTACTTTTCCATACTGTCCTACCTTGTCCTTGAATAAATCTTTGTCCATGAGAGAAATAACCTTTTTGCAAAGCTGGCAATCGGCTGCATTACAAAGCAGTCCACTACACCTGGTTTCCTTTCCCTCCGTAAACCGACCTAACACCTGCTGCTTGAGATTTAAACCAAGAGATTTCAATACCTGGAAGCTGGGTCTACCTGGGCCAGGTGCAAACACATCTACAGATAAATACAAGGCCGTAATATCAGGGCTGCATTATGATATTTCATAGTTGGATTTCATGAATCATTCACTACAAGGAATTATAAAACGATTTATATCTCCTTTCTTTGTTTCTGTAATATCTTCACAGTAATCGGTTATATACGACTCTAATGTCTTACGAATGAGGCTAAAATTGTTCACCACTTACGTAAAATTCTTTCGATTACCACTCATGGATCAAAAGCTGATTTTGATAATCGGCTTCTGTTGTGCGTTCTTTTAGTATCTACTTACAATTTTTAGAACCGCTTTGTTTTGAGAATCGGATTTGTCTAATTAGAACGAATGACTGACATAAAAATAGCATTACGATGGCAAAGCAGATATGTGACAAGTGTACAGCCTGTCTGAAAAAAAATATGTTACTTTGGTTGGAGGGTGGTAATAAACAAGTAGAATCTTACTGCCAATGTAACTAGTTACCGTTGTTGTAGTGAGAATCTTACTGTCAATGTAGCCATTTACTGTTGTAAGGAGAATCGAACCGTCAATTTACGTGGCTAAAAATATTTCCCTTCTTAATATATGAATTTAAATAAATAATATACGTGTATTGTATAAGGACAATAGATCAATTTTGTTTATGAGGACAATTCATCTAGTTTGTTTATGAGGACAATTCATCTAGTTTGTTTATGAGGACAATTCATCTAGTTTGTTTATGAGGACAATTCATCTATTTTTTGTATGAGGACAATTCATCTAGTTTGTTTATGAGGACAATTCATCTAGTTTGTTTATGAGGACAATTCATCTAGTTTGTTTATGAGGACAATTCATCTAGTTTGTTTATGAGGACAATTCATCTAGTTTGTTTATGAGGACAATTCATCTAGTTTGTTTATGAGGACAATTCATCTAGTTTGTTTATGAGGACAATTGACCTAGTTTGTTTATGAGGACAATTCATCTAGTTTGTTTATGAGGACAATTGATCTAGTTTGTACCATTTAAATGGACCGATCCTTTGACCCTTGAACTGGAACACAGCATTAATTTGATACAAGCAGCCTGCGGGTCAAACCCATTTTGGAGTTGACCTTCAACCCACGGGATGGCCTTGATGCACTACAGATAGAAGGAAATAAAAACAACTCATTCATTTCTCAGCCCTATTTCTCAAATCTCTTGCCAAGTGTTACAAATGTAGGTTTGGGAAATGAAAAAATCAAACTGAAAACATGAACAATTTTTTTTTAACAAATTAATTCATCATCACGGGTTTATTGGATCGAAAAAAATAAAAACAATATGGATTTCAACGTAATCTTGGTGGACCCTATTTTAATAAATTAAAATCCGTTTTATACAATCATTGGCGTAACTAGCGTTTGTGCCCACCGGGGCCAACAACCCCTCCACTACATATAACAGTGTAAATAGTGATTAATTATTTAAAAGGAGAAGAAAACAGTTCAGTTGAAAACCACGGATTCTTTTAATAATTGTTTATACATATTTTTTTTTTTTTACATTTTGAATTTGAAATGTTTAAATTGAAACCAATCCTCACTATAATTTGTGTTTGCTTTCTTACAACAATCCCATTGTTCTTTGCTTTCTTACAACAATCACATTGTTCTTCGCATATACATTAATTTATTCAGGAAATATCAGAAACAATCTTATTTTACAGAACAACGTATTTTTAGCGTAAAAAAGTTAATAATAAACCATGTTAAATGTTTAAGTCTGCGACTTAAAAAGTTTAGTTCTAATCCTAGTTTTCACCCTAAAACTAAACATACCTCGTCTCTTACGTCCCCTGTGGTCAAGTTACATAAACTGTAGAGTATCGCATCGATCTCAGGCTGAGTTGCATTCTGTTGTATGAGGTAGTCCAGCTTCTCCATCACCACCAGACATACGTAGCAAAATGGCAGACCTTCCTAAAACATATGTATGTGACAGTTTGAGATGTGTTTTAGAAATACGAATAATATGATTTTGTGTTCATACATTGATAACATTCAGATTCCGGCGGATGTTATCTTTATTAATTTACTAGCTAATATACCCGGCGTTGCCCGGGGGAGCATTTGAAAGAAACAAAAACTTAAACAACCTTTTAATTAACATTAAAATTAAGCACCATGTAAAAAAGAGCACCCCTATATTAAAACAATAAATAATTCCTTTGTCTCCTATTAAAACATATGTATAATAACCTTTGTAAAACTTTCATTCACAAATAGGATCCCGATCTGAGAGAGATCCCAATCGAAACCAACTCCGTTTGGTTTCCTACCCTTGTTGGATTCCGATCCCTTTGGTATCCCTATCCTTTCGGTATTTCGATCCTGATTCGATCCCAATCCTGGTAATATCCCGACTTAAAAATAAACATACATTAATGAAAATACGAGAGATACCTTTCAAAGTCAAAACATAAGTCAGATCACCACACCCCCATAGAAATGGATATTATTTTTGAATTACCCTTCGGTATTTCAATATGGATAATATTTGTACTAAGTTTGGTCAAGATCCATCTATTGAAGTAGGAATATTTGCTGTTAATTTAATTAATATAGCTCATAAAAGAAAAAAAACGAATTTGGGGCCCCGGCCCCAAAAGGAATGTTATAAAAATTCATAACCCACCAGTATTTGATTCTGTTTTATTATGGATATATGTGCCAAGCTTGGTCAACATACAACAATCCATGTACAAGATGACGTTTCTAAGATGACGTGACTAAGATGACGTGACTAAAATGACGTGACTAAACTGACGTGACTAAAATGAAGTGACTGAACTGAAGTGACATGGGATCACGTACCACAGGTTTGGAACAGCTGACTGACACACTTTTAAAGCTACATTGCCCAGAGTCACAATGGATCTTTGAAGCAATGGTGTTGACAAGTCTTGTAAATGTGTTTTATATTATTAAGTTAAAATGATCATGAGGACTTACCTCTGATGGTTCAACGTGTACGACATTTCCATCTTTATTAGCTGGCAATGCTGAAATACGACAGTGATATAATAAAAACACTGTAACAGTATGTTCATACTGCAATGACAGAAGTAACAGTCTCGAATGATGGAGCCACCGATTTACTAAAGAACATTAAGAAGAAATAACAAAAGATTTGTATTTCACTTAGTGTCCAGGAGCGGTCAATCACGATTCTTCATAGACCATCTTTATGAAATGATGAATAAAGTGGTGTATTTAGATCCGATGTACCGCTCTGTCTAAATGGTGTGTCAATATTATGACTATTTCAGGAAATATTTAGTAGCCACACCCATCCCTACACCCCAGATAAAAGTGATTGATGAAAAAGGTTCTTAATCCACACTTCTTGGTGTGGACATACATACTGACTTATTATTTAGCGAATACAGATTACGTCACGAAAAGGGAGATTTGTATAATGGATAAATGAGATGCTCGTGTCATTCATGAATATGTCACTGCACGTAAGTGGGTTCGTCTACTACATAAACTTTTCTCATTTCCTAAACACATGAGCGCAACTTCTCAAAGTCTTCGTAGGTGATATGATTCTAAGCACACCGGCTTTGCGCCAGTGCCAGATTGCCATTAGGGCAAACGTTCTGATTGTAAGCTCACCTGCTTTACACCAGTGCCAGATTGCCATTAGGGCAAATGTTCTGTTTCTAAGCACACCAGCTTTACACCAGTGCCAGATTACCATTAGGGCAAATGTTCTGATTCTAGGCACACCAGCCTTACACCAGTGCCCGATTACCATTAGGGCAAATGTTCTGATTCTAAGCACACCAGCCTTACACCAGTGCCAGATTACCATTAGGGCAAATGTTCTGATTCTAAGCACACCAGCTTTACACCAGTGCCAGATTACCATTAGGGCAAATGTTCTGATTCTAAGCACACCAGCTTTACACCAGTGCCAGATTACCATTAGGGCAAATGTTGTGATTCTAAGCACACCAGCTTTACACCAGTGCCAGATTACCATTAGGGCAAATGAGGCACATGCCTATGGGCCAGGTGTCTTTAAGGGACCCAGGACAATTGCATCTATAGCTTTTTGGAGGTTGGAGATTGAGGGTGTGGATTGGGGGATTTAGGGTGTGGATTGGGGGATTGGGGGTGTGGGTAATGGGTTTGGTGTGTGGATAAGGGGGTTGGGGTGTGGATAAGGGGTTTGGGTGTGGATAATGGGTTGAGGGTGTGGATTATGTGGTTGGGTCGGAGATTAGGGGGTTGGGGGTGTGCACTAGGGGGTTGTGGGTAGTAAGGACATCATTTATTTTATGTTTGTGATGGGCATCACAGGGAACTTCGTACATAACAAATTATAGAGTTTGTGATTGGTGATTGTCCGGGGCCTCCAAAAGTCTTCAGCGGGCACTGTGATATCTTACACAGTTTTACATCAGTAATACATCACACATTTTTTACACCAGTGATACATTACACAGTTTTAGACCAGGGATAGAGCACACCATCTTTACATACGAGACCCATCACAGCATCATTAAACAAGTTTCACAGCACCCCATCTTTACACCACTGACACAGCACCCATGTTTACACCACTGACACAGCACCCCATCTTTACACCACTGACACAGCACCCATGTTTACACCACTGGCACAGCACCCCATGTTTACACCACTGACACAGCACCCCATCTTTACACCACTGACACAGCACCCCATCTTTACACCACTGACACAGCACCCCATCTTTACACCACTGACACAGCACCCCATGTTTACACCACTGACACAGCACCCCATGTTTACACCACTGACACAGCACCCCATGTTTACACCACTGACACAGCACCCCATGTTTACACCACTGACACAGCACCCCATGTTTACACCACTGACACAGCACCCCATCTTTACACCACTGACACAGCACCCCATGTTTACACCACTGACACAGCACCCCATGTTTACACCACTGACACAGCACCCCATGTTTACACCACTGACACAGCAACCCATCTTTACACCACTGACACAGCACCCCATGTTTACACCACTGACACAGCACCCCATGTTTACACCACTGACACAGCACCCCATGTTTACACCACTGACACAGCACCCCATGTTTACACCACTGACACAGCACCCCATGTTTACACCACTGACACAGCACCCCATGTTTACACCACTGACACAGCACCCCATGTTTACACCACTGACACAGCACCCCATGTTTACACCACTGACACAGCACCCCATGTTTACACCACTGACACAGCACCCCATGTTTACACCACTGACACAGCACCCCATGTTTACACCACTGACACAGCACCCCATGTTTACACCACTGACACAGCACCCCATGTTTACACCACTGACACAGCACCCCATGTTTACACCACTGACACAGCACCCCATGTTTACACCACTGACACAGCACCCCATGTTTACACCACTGACACAGCACCCCATGTTTACACCACTGACACAGCACCCCATGTTTACACCACTGACACAGCACCCCATGTTTACACCACTGACACAGCACCCCATGTTTACACCACTGACACAGCACCCCATGTTTACACCACTGACACAGCACCCCATGTTTACACCACTGACACAGCACCCCATGTTTACACCACTGACACAGCACCCCATGTTTACACCACTGACACAGCACCCCATGTTTACACCACTGACACAGCACCCCATGTTTACACCACTGACACAGCACCCCATGTTTACACCACTGACACAGCACCCCATGTTTACACCACTGACACAGCACCCCATGTTTACACCACTGACACAGCACCCCATGTTTACACCACTGACACAGCACCCCATGTTTACACCACTGACACAGCACCCCATGTTTACACCACTGACACAGCACCCCATGTTTACACCACTGACACAGCACCCCATGTTTACACCACTGACACAGCACCCCATGTTTACACCACTGACACAGCACCCCATGTTTACACCACTGACACAGCACCCCATGTTTACACCACTGACACAGCACCCCATGTTTACACCACTGACACAGCACCCCATGTTTACACCACTGACACAGCACAACACTTACCGAATACACATCCAACTGAAACAAGTACTATGCACGACAATGCTATTATATTCATGGCACAGTAGAGCACTTCAAATGTACTGCACACGTTCACTATTAGTAGGCTCTTGAAAGTACTTGAGATTAGTTTCCTGTTCACAATCCTGTTGCTGGTCCTAATTATAAAGTGAAGTACCATTAGTAAGTTGGTGACTGCTTTTATTTCGTCTAGAATTTTACAAGACTTTCTTCCATGCTGCTCAGTAGTATCTGAGTTGTTTTTTTTAAGGCAAATGCGAAAATGTAGTTGTGAAGATCGATACGCCAATAAGTAATTTAGAAAATTAACTTTTTGAAAGATATAAAAACACAACAACTTTTGAAACAAGATTTTAAACACACCAAAAGTGGGAAAGTTTGTTTTCAAATCCACAAAGTAAGACTGCGCAAAGGCGTAGATGACACCGTACATCGAAAGCAGCAAAAATTCCGGTTAAAGGGACTTAACTCTCCAGCTAGCTCACCCGACCACCAGTTCACCCCATCGCGAAGTGGACGCTGTCAGCCCCGATAAATGTGTCTACCCCACTCCGTCGACCCAGTCTTCCAGCCGTTCACCAGGTGAGCAGCACACAAGAAAGTCTTAATTCGTGGGTAGTGGTAGTAAAGACATGCATCGTACATAATTAGTCTCGTGTGTAAACATAGCGCCCAACACGCTAGAGTACACTCAACAACACGGGAATGCAAGTAGAAAGTCTGTTTTAAAAATGGCTAAAACTGAAAAACAATAATAAGATATTCACCAAACGTTATTTTCTTATATTTTATTTTTAATAATTAGACCATAATACCCACTGTTAGCGTTGAAACAAATTATACGACCCCATGCCCCCCAAAAAAGTCTTTCCCCCTACCTTCCCCCCTACCTTGCCCCCTCCCCCCTTTCCAACTGCCAGCCCATTATTTCAAGAAAAAAACATTCTGTTGTATCAGGAAATTTCTTCTTCTATTAATTCAACAACAAATAATTCTTACCATTTCAAACAAAAATATGATATGAAATAATAGTTTGTTGGGCTTTTATAGCTGTTGGTCATATAACTATCGTTCATAACAGACCATAAGCATCGCGTGATACTGACTTATAACTACTTGGTATACTGTGGCCTAGAATGACCTAGATGTGACTTTTATTTTATAATCATGAGGCCAGGTGATAACAATGTTCAGATCTCCTGGGTGGGATTGTTTTGTCAGGAGGAAAGTTTCGGTAAAGAAACAACTTCAGCAAACAGTGACCGATTACTTGAACCAGCGAGCCAGACTAGGGTCTCAGTTTAAGAGGGTCCTGGGTCTCAGGTTCCAAGGGTCTTAGTTCTCAGGGCATCTTGGTCTCAGAGTCTCAGTGTCTCGGTGTGTCAGAGTCTCATAGTCTCTCTGTGTCAGGATCTCAGGGTCAAAGTGTCTATGAGTAGCAGGGTCTCTCTGTGTCAGGGTCTCAGGTCTCCGAGTCAGACATGGTCGTCCAGATATCTGTTATCTGACTTGCAAACGTGACCTATTCCTCTTAAGACGATCTTTTATCAATTGAGCAAAATTCTTTCAGCGCGTATTCAAGACAACATTTATATATTTCTGTCTTTCTAATTTTCTGATATGGAGTTGATGCTGCGCAAGAGATTCTTTTGCACCTTTTACTAATTACCGTAAGTCTTCTTAATCAACAAGTTCCAAAGCCTTATATCAGTTAAGGCTTTCAAGAATAGGCCACCTCCAAAGTAAAAATGTATGTTTCATCAACATTTTTTCTTCACTAATCAACATCAAGCTAAGCCTTGACTTAAACCCCTTGAATAAGGCTCTTTGTATATGCGGGCAGCGTTGACAACAGCTCCATTGCTCTTTAATTTAAGGCTGCACCTATTGGTACCCGGGTACCAGAAGTGAGAGGTTGGGATTAAAAAACGATTTAAAATAGTATTGTCGAGTTTGTAAGACAAAATGAGGTATCGAATGAAAGATAATGGAATGGGCTATACGTTTGTAACCTCAACTCTTCAATTTTACTAAAATAAACTACCACAAATGACATCCTAATAGCATTGAGTCTAATGGTACCCGGGTGCGAATGGCGGCGCTGCGTGTATGGGTCCAGTTTGACTAATGCTATTCGGATGTCATTTGTAGTAGTTTATTTTAGTTTAAATGAAGAATTAAGTTTACAAACGTATAGTACATTCAATTATCTTTCATTTGATACATCATTTGGTCTTACAAACCCAACAATAATATTTTTAATCGTTTTCTAATCCGAACCTATCAATTCCTGTACCCGGGTACCAATAGCCACTTCGTTAATTTAAAGGCGTCTCAATTCTACGCATTTAAACTTAAACTTAAATTGTTGAAGTTTAAAACAATTTCAACTTACGTCGCAGGAATCGCAAAACTGTTGAATCCTAGGACGTATCATTAACCGTTAAGCAATGTATGGTCCACCACATAATCTCTAACCTTACATAAAGCTGCTATCACGGCATGTATTAATAGCGCTGAGGACCACAGTTCATTAGAAGGTGATATTGATAACTAAAGTTGTTCATTTATAGGTTTTCTGTCTATTTTAAGTAACAGCGTCATTACGTTATAAAACATTGTGATGCATTGACAAAGTGTCTATGTTTAATATGAAGTTTCTTTGTTTAGGATTGTGAGCTATTAAATAGATACATTGGTTGGTAACTTCTGTCCATGACATACATACATACATGCATACATACATACATACATACATACATACATACATACATACATACATACATACATACATACATACATACATAAATACATACATACATACATACTTAAAACCATAAATAAATACATACATACATACTTACATACATACATACTTACATACATACATATATACTTTTAAACATACATACTTACTACATAAATACATACATACATAGAAATCGTGTTAACTTCTTTAGTGACGATAATGATATAATTAGTGATAATTTAGATTTGCTAATTTAAGGTCGTGTTTCAAGAAAAAACTGTATTTTAGGGGCGCGAAAAGGGGTATGGTAGGCGTATAATATATTGTTATGAAGATGACGTGTTATAGCACGCCTACCTCGCTTTCTACGTGCATAACCTCTTACAGTCGAAGCCGTTTTGGGGTGTGGCTAGTGAAATGTAACCTTGTATACATTTAAGCTTATTGTCGTCCGTTCCAATTAGGAAAATTATCGAAAGATCTAGAGGATGCCCTATTAGTGGGCGTCTGTTAACACCTACGAGTCCCCCCGGGGTGGGAAGGGGGGGGGGCTTTAGAGACGTAAATTGTATCCACCCCAGCCCAAGGAAGTCCGGCCCGGTTGCTGTGTAAGCATCACCCCGGCTGGCCAGGCGTCCCTTCTCTGATGCGGCCTCACTCGCATAGTCAATCGAGTGGAAGGGTGGGTGGGGCTGTCTCAGGGGCGGGGAGCCCTCGGCATGCCGCTTCGCGGCCTGACTGGAATAGAGACCACTGGGGGAGTGGTTGAATGCCGGTTGGGGGCGACGGAGGTGTGCTGGGGAAAACTTTATGAGCTTCGGCTCAATAGTTTGCTGCTTTTCTTAAGTAAGTTAGTTAGAGGATGCGGGAAGCTCTGAGACTGCGTATTCTTTTCGAGAATGATCATTTGAAGTGGACTATAAAAGGCTGAACGACTGAATGAGAGGGGGGGGGGGGGTCCTTTCCTTTATCACGAGACGTGCAGTGTGTCATTTAATACTAGTCAGTGCTTTGTTGTGTGTAGATTTTTCTTCAATTGTACAACTTGAACTCATTGTATTTTACATACAGTACCGGTACCAGTCACACTGTAAGTTAATAATTTTAATCATATTCTCTTGTGTTTGTAATTCAATTCAAATTCACATATTAAAAACGTATTGATTGTAATTAGCCCTGACTTTGTGCATCGTTCTATTTTTTATTGTTTTTATACTTTATTTTGGACTCTTTTGAAAAGAGCCAATAGACTAAAATCAGAGATAATATTCTCTCTTAATAACAGTCCGTAATAATATAGCAGATAAATCAAAACTTTATGATGTTAGAAACGCAAATATAATTACATAGGTACTTCATTTTAAAGTTACTAATTGTGATTAGTTTTTGCAGTAGTAGGTAGAAATTATCGCAAAGGATCTACCATTATTGTCCCGATAATATCGTGTCATATATTCTAGTGCCGGAAAGCATAGTAATCATCCCACAATAATGTAGTACACACCCATCAGTAACATAGTACTCACCCTTCAATAACCTAGTACTCACCCCACAATGACATAGTACTCACCCCACAATGACATAGTACTCACACCACAATGACATAGTACTCACCCCACAATGACATAGTACTCACCCCACAATAATGTTTGATGAAAAACTGTAAAACGTTCTATGTTCGTACTCTGTCTACATCAGCCTCAACCTAATGATCCTGCACCTACTTCGAAATGTGTGATTGACTTATGTTAACAATCTCAGATACAAGAAAACCTCATAAATATTCTTTTGACGCCCATTAATATTCATAAGTAAACTTTAAAGAGTATTCATATAACTGACCTTTAACGTGATCAGGTGACACCTGCGTGACTCCATAGCTAGTGGGAAAAACGAGGCCAAGGCCATTTCATAGACACAAAAAAACTATGCAGTTTTATTACAGGACTTTGTTTAATAATAAACATCATCTTCTTACTTGGCGAATTTTTAAAATTACATTTAAGACCTTAATTATATAAAAAAAACAATATAATGTTGACGTAATGAACATTAAACATAGCAGACTAATGATGTTCAGAAGCTCTTCACAGATTGTTCATGTCTTCATTTCATAAGGTAATCCATGTAACCTTTTGTAAATAATCATAATAACTTTTCCGCGAAAGTTCAAGGTTGCAAAACAATCATGGCTGATAAATAGTGTGGAAAAATCTGGTCAATATCACATGACCGTCGTGGAATAATGTTTAAAAAATTAATTAATAAAATAATTGCGTGACAGATTTGATGTAAAAAAAATGACCATGATCTAACAGGGTCACTGGGTGTTAGTTCGTGGCTGGCTTACATTGCAAGGTGAGAGACCGTAGACAAAATAATGATTAATATGAACTTTTGTTTTATGAACAGTTACACACCACTCACAATATTAATGGTTGCATGTTACATATAATCATCATTAAGAAATAAGCAATTCCTCTTGAATTATAATTAAATTTCTATCAGATTTAAATCATCAACAAAGGTGTCACGTGTCACATGTCACGTGTGTGCATCTTTCAAGTAATTTTTTTTACATTCCAACTTAGAAACAACAACAACAAAAGCATTTAAAGAAAAACGAGATTTTCAATGACAAAATATTTTCAGCAATACATAGATAAATGACTTCCAATATAAGCATTTTGGCAGTTTAAATCTCTTTCCTCGTCCGTTTCTTTTGCAGTATTTTCAACATTTCATATATCTATGTCATACAATATTTCATATACTTTCTTGCTAGGATTATTCTCAAACTGGACTAATGATACACTTACTACACATAAGGGCTCATGACCACACATTAAGGCACAGAGGGCTGCGTTTAGTGAGATTCCTTGAAAGAAACCTCTAAAGGTTTATGGGACAAAAATCGTACTTAACATATGTTTGAAATCCTCTATTTCCGAATAAACTCATATATGTGGTACACATTAGACATATTGAATATCTAGTCAGAGGCGCAGCCAAAGGGGGGGGGGCAGAATGGGACACATGTCCCTGGCCGCCAGACTAGTTAGGGGTGCCGAAATCTGCTTTGATATTAATTTATTGATGAAAATAATGGGTTTAAGAGTTCAAAAAAAGAAAAGGAGGCTCTTTAAATGAATCTCGTCCCCAAGCGCAAAACAGTCTAGCTACGCCCCTGTAGCTGTTACACCTTAGACCCATTTAATAGCTAGTACACCTTAGACACATTGGCTGGCTGGTACACCTTAGACCCATTGACTAGCTGGTACACCTTGGACACATTGACTACCTGGTACACCTTAGACACATTGACTAGCTGATACACCTTAGACACATTGACTAGCTGGTACACCTTAGACACATTGACTAGCTGGTACACCTTAGACACATTGACTAGCCGGTACACCTTAGACACATTGACTGGCTGGTACACCTTAGACACATTGACTGGCTGGTACACCTTAGACACATTGACTGGCTGGTACACCTTAGACACATTTGATAGCTGGCATAACATCATATTACAAGAGTAGATGTAAGACGGACATTTCTATGTGAACATCAATCTCTGGTCAGTCTGGGTGTGCATATCAGGGTCAATTCTTTGCTAATGGTAATATACGTAGATGAACACACACACTTCAAGTATATGGCCAGCTAGGCATCATTTCTGTCAAGTTAAAATGTTGGTGGCCATTTTTTGTGTCGCTACATTCTATTTTATGAGATTTTCGTTTTTTTTGCGCGTTTATTGTGATCACCGGTTATTAGAAGCAACCGCTTTATGGAATCAAATGTATAAACACTGTTTTCAAAACATAAACTGCCCTATTTGTTTCATTTAAAAGAATGGGTATATCCGGCAAATGGAATGAATCAGGAAAGTTAAGGGACATTGTAAATGATAAAGACAGAATAACTAATTTAATATGCAACATGGCACGCAGAGCCATCAAGTGACTTTTGGGGGCCCCCTTCCATTTTTCGGGGTGTTTTTGGACCCCTTGCATTCAAAGTAGATCGTTTCATTTTCCCCAAATCCCACTATTGCGGCGCCTTAAATTGTTTAAATATCTGAGGCCCCCCTGTAGCCCCTGTGGCTTTCAGGGTGCTAGCGACGCCTCTGATGACGGCAACGACTAAGATAAATTCATTAGCTACTCTAAAAACAAAATATCTCAAATACTTTTTCAAATTGTTATACAAACTTTAAACCAGCACACACACGCACACACACTAGCACACACATGTGTGTATGATGTCATCAGTAGTCGAAGACTATCTTAAAATTTGGGTAGTGTGTTGATTAGAAAAAAAGCTTTGACATGGTTTTTAAAATGAATATTTTGTTCAATCGAGACGAACTATTCATAAAAACCGGTAACGAAGCGAGTTAGACGCGAAGCTGTAATAGTTGGAACAAGCGGTTTGTGGTGACAGCAGCGGTGTATTGCCAAATTCGTAACAAAGGGTTCGCAGTTAGTATGTCCCCTTATGCCATATCGGTCACCGCCCCAGTCAGTCAAATTACGATTAGGGGATCTGGCGTCTGGGCCCACGAAGCTCCATCAGCAGAGTTTCGGGTCCATCCGCCAAGGCATTTTAAAGTGTTTGAAGTCAAATAGAGCAAGTTTTTCTATGAACTAATGGTTCGCACGAACCTGACCGAACCGGCTCCAAACCATCACCGGGTGACAGTGATTAGAGACGCTTGTATGATTGGATACAATCTTTGTGGAGAGTTCACATTTCAAATTTGGTAATTCAAGACGAAACAGTTGTTTTACAAAAAAATAAATTAAACAAATAATAATTATATTGATTGCATCGAATGGTTTATACTTTAGGTTTAGGTAAAATAGGTGATAATATGTATACTCTTTTTTTCTTTATACAAATCAGACTCCATATATATGTGTGTGTACATTTGTCTTATCTTTGATGATTGCAATCGCCGCTTAATAGGGGACTGCAAATTCCTGAAAAAGCAGGGGTTTTTGCCCTTGTTAATCTTGTATCAGATACATACGTTTTTTCCCCCACAAATGCGCAACGCTAAACAGCCGCGTCCCCGATCTACAAGTTCTGCTTTATTTCCAGATACCGGCTGATGCAATTCTCGTAAATATTTCTTAATTTCTTCAACTCGCCAGGTCAGAAATGCTGTTTTTGCCATGTTTTCGCTATTTGAGTAGCCATCTTTGTACTTTCTTTGTACTCCCCGGTATGAACGATAATTCTGAGTGACAGGGAAAGTTGCAGTCTCCTATAGACTCAATATGTCCTAGAAAGAACGGGATCACGGTAATAGACTCAATATGTCCTATAAAGAACGGGATCACGGTAATAGACTCAATATGTCCTATAAAGAACGGGATCATGGTAATAGACTCAATATGTCCTATAAAGAACGGGATCACGGTAATAGACTCAATATGTCCTAGAAAGAACGGGATCCCGGTAAAAGACTCAATATGTCCTAGAAAGAACGGGATCACGGTAAAAGACTCAATATGTCCTAGAAAGAACGGGATCACGGTAATAGACTCAATATGTCCTAGAAAGAACGGGATCACGGTAAAAGACTCAATATGTCCTAGAAAGAACGGGATCACGGTAAAAGACTCAATATGTCCTAGAAAGAACGGGATCACGGTAAGAGACTCATATGTCCTAGAAGAACGGGATCACGGTAAAAGACTCAATATGTCATAGAAAGAACGGGATCACGGTAAAAGACTCATATGTCCTAGAAAGAACGGGATCACGGTAAAAGACTCAATATGTCCTAGAAAGAACGGGATCACGGTAAAAGACTCAATATGTCCTAGAAAGAACGGGATCACGGTAAAAGACTCAATATGTCCTAGAAAGAACGGGATCGCGGTAAAAGACTCAATATGTCCTAGAAAGAACGGGATCACGGTAAAAGACACCTACAATGATGGATACATTTATGTCTTTAAAAAAAAATCCAACCTTTTTACATGTTTTACCTTTACCCTAAAACCATTTGAAGTAAATTAGTTACAAACGTAATAAAAGAATATGGAAATATTTGAAAATTGTATTATAAAACGAATTAATTAAACCATCATAAATGTCTAATAGAAAAGGTGTTATATTGGATCGGCTGACTCGTTGGGTCAAGGTAAAAGATGTTGTAGGCTGTTACATTCCTGGATTGTGATTGGCACATTAGAACGTTTGCGATAACATTGATTTATCTGATTCTTTAGACGAAGAGATAAAACAGCATCCAGAATTATTGTTATAGCCTGTGTGCTGCCCTAGTTTTGTTCACCACGAGCCACGGCATGCAGCCTTGCCCCCCCCCCCCACCCATCCCTCTTTTTTTTTTGAGACTGGCGTCACCGATTAAATCTATAGCGCACAACCACACCCATCCCTCCCTTGATTGGGAACAGGCTGTTGACGTTCTAATTCATTCTAAAGAATGTTATGTGTGACGCAATTTCTAGAATTTCTTTTCCGGAAGGTTCTAACTACCTCCCATAAATAAGGCGGCAGTTTGCTTAGCCGAGAGATTTGCTAGATTTCACTGAAATGAGACATTTAATATATTTAAATAAGCCTTAAAAGCTTTGACTCTTTGTGTGCATTTGTATATATTAACATTTGTAGCATTCGAGGATTATACTTTTTCCCTTGCTGTAAGTTAGAATATATTTTATTTCTGTCTATTTGATTTTTTAAGGTTATGTACATTTAATAATGAAACTAAATTGAATAGTGTTAATATCACTAGCTTTGCTACAGGTTTTCAGTCCTATGTTATTTATGGTTCATCTACTGAGCGAAATCTGATTCAATTTGAAAATCCTGATAGCTTTAGTTAACATTATGTATTTCAGACATAATATTGTAAGATGTGTCCATAAAATCAAAATGTTCATGTTCACTAGGAAACTCAAATATATTTTCTATTTGTGAGCATTTAAAGATTATATACAAGGTTTGCACACACGAAAGAAAAACTAAATTATAAAAATGACAAAATTCATTTAAAAGTTGTTATAGATCTTGGGTATATCGTTATGTATCCTCTTGTTAGGCATTGCTGTGGTCTTGTGCCTTGGTCAGTTTGTCCAGCATCTCTAAGACTGTCGTGGTCATGTCGGTTAGCTCGTCAATCCTGTGCGAGGATAGACAGAGGACAAAAGTAGTTCACTATCTGATAAGAGATTTACGTCTTACGGGTACGTTTGAGTTGTTGCTACGCACTGATCTGTTTACAAGCACTCTTAACATGAGCGTTCTGGTGTAATCATTAATACGGTGCGATAACTATGGTGGAAAGATTTAAACATGGACCGTCAACGGGTGTGCAGCCCGCTCTTACTTCTTTCTCTGGCTGACCATTTCCTTCTGCAGGTCCAGCGTTGTGTCTTCTTGGCTGTGCTTGGACACCTTCTTTGTCACGAAGTTAATCTGGTTGCCGTATAACACGGTTTTTTTCATCTGAAAGAGCAATTTCCGTAATCTCTTAATGAAACCAATCTCGGATAAAGACGTTATCTGAATTATGAAATTTTGACAACCTGTCAGCAGTGAAGGTGAATGAAATACAGTGGAACGGGGTGCTAAGGGGCGGCACGCCTAGAGTGGTACTTTTTTTCTTCAAATAGAGGGGACGACATTTTCGACCAATTGCAGAGTATTTTTCTTGGAAGAAGGCTGCTGAAATCTTGACCCGCCCTCCGCCGCATTAACCCCAGCTAAGCCACTGTTTAAATGGCTCTCGTTTCAGTTTGATTGGTTAACTAAGAGAGAAGATTAACCCTTGTCAACTTATTAAAAGCCTGGAGGAATTATTAGAAGTAGATTGGTTTTTGTTTTAATAATAATAAAAATGTCAAAGACAACCACAAACAATGGATGCATTGCGGACAATGATGCGCGGAGACCTTACTTTAACTGTAGCTTAATAAAATAAAACTCTTTGGCATTGTACTACACCATTTATTACTTTGATAACTTGGTATCATATTTATATAAATCATGCCGGAATTCTTCTTCTTCTATATTTTTAGGGCCCGCGATCAAAGCATTGATCATTCTAGCCATTCAACAGTTGGTTGCTTGCAGCCATTTCAATGTTGGATGCCTAACACTAGCGGATGCCTAACACTAGCGGATGCCTAACACTAGCGGATGCCTAACACTAGCGGATGTCTAACACTAGCGGATTTCTAACACTAGCGGATACCTAACACTAGCGGATGCCTTACGCTAGCGGATGTCTAACACTAGCGGATGCCTAACACTAGCGGTTACCTTACACTAGCGGTTTCGGACATGCTATAATGGAGTCAATCTATGTTAATTATGCAAATGTACGGTGAATTAAATTATGATAGTATATTATATAATTTACTTGTTTTATTTTTAACTTGTCATTTATAGTATCCTCAAAACATCTAATTATGCATGTGTCATAAACACTCTACTAACTATGCCAGCTACTTCAATTTGATTAACTTAAAACTTTAGAATTTCTTAACTGCTAAACATACTTGCATATCAAATGATAAAATCACTAATTTATTAAAAGCATACGGGACAAACACAAGTAAAACACATAGAAAGCGTACTGAAAATACCTGGTCCCACTTTGATCGAGGTTTTTTGTTTGGCATGACCACAACTTTTTGTGTGTGCAACCACAGGCGTATTCTCATAAAGGGGTACATCTCTGCACCAAACAGATAGCGAACCTGGGAAAGGAAGTTTAATCTACAGGTGTTATGGTATTTCCTTTCTAAAAACTACCAATGGAATAATTTTAAAAAGCGTAGTTTGATAACGTGATTCAAATCAACCAATGGGATACATTTTAATAAAACTAATTCAATATGGAAAACGCAAAAATCATCATGTTTATTGAACGATGGTCTCAGGACAATGAGGCTACCCCAGAATTCAGTGTTAATTATACAATGTCGATGTCTAAGTACTTGAGATCACTTTGAATTTCTTTTTCTCATGAATTGATGACGTCAAAGTTTTGGATATGATATTACCTGTGTCTTTAGCCTCGTCAAGTACGCTCGCTTCTCAACCTTAGTGATGTCCCCTACGGCCACACCGATCTGAAAAAAACACAGAGACAAAAATAACCAAAGGTTTGTTAAAAAAACAACAAAAAAGCTAATTGGATTTGGAATTTTCTCATTTTAAAGGCGTATTCAAAGTACACACTTAAAAGAAGAATTGCAAAAAATAAATGTTATTACCAACAATATCAATAGTATATAAATATTTGCGTGCTTATGGAAAAAAATAAGCAGTATTCCGCTCCGCCCCCGCAACCCCCCCACCCCCCAAAATCGATTTTGCCTATGCACCACTTCCTTGTCTCCAAATTAGATGCGTCATAATATTGTAGCTAATCTACAATTTATTTTCTGCCATACAAACATACGTATTTTATTATGACGTGTATTGCATTGCACATCTAAGAGAAGAGATCAACAGATAGTGTATGGCATCCTTCCGTCTTCACGAGACGATGGAGTAGCTATATTGTAGTCCTACACTTCGACAAGTGGCTCACTAGGCCAATCCTGGAATGACAATCTCGTCTGCATTTCACGCAGGAGAATGATGATTCCTGGTTAATTTTGGCCTTCTGTGCTGTTCTTTTTCTTGCAAGGGCTTCGTAACGCACATCTTCTGCCTTTTTCACTCCTTCGTTCACTGCCGTTCGCCAGCTGTAACGTTGTTCGGCAATGATCTCCCATTTGTTGACTTCAATGTTCGCTTCCTTCATGCTCTTTTCGCAAACGTCCATATATCTCAGGCGAGGCCGTCCAATAAGTCTTGTCCCTTCTGCCAACTCTCCATACAACAGCATCTTTGGAATACGGCCTTCCTCCATTCTCCTTACATGTCCTAACCAACGAAGGCGCTTCTTGCTAAGAGCGGATAATATGCTACACATTTTGGAACGTTCCAAGACCTCTGTGTTAGTCACCTTGTCCTGCCATCGGATGCGTAGAATGCCACGCAGACATCGTTGATGGAAGCTGTTAAGTTTCCGCTCGAGACTGGTATATGTGGTTCACACTTCACTGCCATATAGGAGCGTACTAAGCACGCATGCCTGATAGACACTTAGCTTTGTTTTTTTCAGATAGTAGTAACTGAAAAATGGTCATTATTTAGGTAACGGGTAACACTCGATTTCTTAGAATGAAATATTTGGCGCCAGGAACCAGAAGCATGTAATAAGCATAAGAAGATGAGAGTTTGACTTAAGTGTGGAGAGTCGATTAGGGGGAATTTAAGTAAACATTACAAAGGTAAACAGGAAAACTATCGCACAGTGTTATTTACTTACCATCAAGTTCATGAGAGATAAGTTCATGAGAATACAGAATAAGGGAAACAACACATAAAGGTCGTAAGTAAACGGTGAATTATTCCCCCTTATAAAATTATCCCGAAAGTTGAGCTCTCCAATCGTCATGGCGAGTGTGGATAAGATGGATTGGTAGATATCTCGAAATCCATCCTGTGAATAAAAGATGTATATATTAATACACACAATTAATTTTGCTTGTTTCATCAAACAATGACACACTGTCAGAGCTGTGTTTTAAAGAAAAAGTAACACACTCAAGTAAATCTATTTCGTTATACAACGATCTATACAGTGATATTTGATAGCTCTCAATTGATCGTACCTGCATCAGCATGATTGACAGTGGGACATTCAGAGCAATCACAAAAAATAACAAGAGAATGAATATCTGGCGAGTAAAGTAAACATACATGATATGGGGCGTTAGT
This sequence comes from Omphiscola glabra, assembly GCA_964017045.1. Taxonomy (NCBI): domain Eukaryota; kingdom Metazoa; phylum Mollusca; class Gastropoda; family Lymnaeidae; genus Omphiscola; species Omphiscola glabra. The sequence continues at coordinate 4,053,692 of OZ024795.1, read as the reverse complement.
ATGTCAATTATGTAGGTTACTGTTAACATTAGTATGTCCATTATGTAGGTTACTGTTAACATTAGTATGTCCATTATGTAGGTTACTGTTAACATTAGTATGTCCATTATGTAGGTTACTGTTAACATTAGTATGTCCATTATGTAGGTTACTGTTAACATTAGTATGTCCATTATGTAGGTTACTGTTAACATTAGTATGTCCATTATATAGGTTACTGTTAACATTTTTAGTTCCCGTATGTAGGTTACTGATAACATTATTATGTCCATTATGTAGGTTACTGTTAACATTTTTAGTTCCCGTATGTAGGTTACTGATAACATTATTATGTCCATTATGTAGGTTACTGTTAACATTTTTATGTCCACTATGTAGGTTACTGTTAACCTGTTTATGTCTATTATGTAGGTTACTTTGACCATGTTTATGTCCATGTAGGTTTACTCTTAAAATTTTTTATGTCCATTATATAGGTTACTGTTAACATTTTTATGTCATTCTGTAAGTTACTGCTAACATTTTTATGTCCATTATGTAGGTCACTATTAACATGTGTTCATTATGTAGGTTACTGTTAACATTTTTATGTCCATTATGTAGGTTGCTGTTAACATTTTTATTTCCATTATGTAGGTTACTGTTAACATTTTATGTCCATTATGTAGTTTACTCTTAACATTTTATAATGCCGAATAAAGAGACTATCTCACGCCCACGCAGAATCCAAGAATAATGTTAAATTGTATACGTAGCAGTTATTTTGTTGAACACCAGATTTCTCTTAAAGGCGGAGACTGCAATGGACTTTTTGGGGCATTGCTTAGTATTGTTATAAAAAATAATAATAATAATAATTATTGTCAGAAATGAAAACTATTCGAAGTATGGACATTTGCTATGAGCAGAATAAAAGTGCTCTTACTTGTTCAATCAACTTCAACGTGCCCGTATAAAGTTCAATAAAGTTTGAGTGTTATATTTTGAAACTTCACAAACTGTTTGTTACCTTTAACATTGTCTTGAATACTTCAAAGAACATGGTAAAATATAAGCCTAGGAGGTCGAACCTGGAAACAAGCAAAAACATTTATTTTAATTGATTTTACAAGCAAATTTATTGATTAAATATCAGACTTATTCACTTCAATTTAATTTGGGGTAAATTTTTCTTTAGGTACATTATAGAATTATAAGATTTATCAAATAACTGCCGATTTTAATGGTCGATATTTCACAATGGACAAAATTGAACCATATGAAAAAATGGATAAAATATCATATTTAATTAACTGGTTTTAAAATAATATTAAATAAATAGGATTGTCATTTAAATAGCTAAACTTAACAGACGATTTTATTATCATTCAGTTTTACACATAAATCTTGTATTTTACTGGACGGTAGGACACAACTGATTTCGGCATACTGGCATAAATAGAAGCTAGAGACACTCTGTAGCAAAGATCACACAAGCTTTAAACAAACAGTCCGTTTAGCAAACAGTCCATTAAACAAACAGTCCATTAAACAAACAATCCATTAAACAAACAGTCCGTTAAACAAATAGTCAGTTAAACAAACAGTCCGTTACACAAACAGTCCATTAAACAAACAATCCATTAAACAAACAGTCCATAAAACAAACAATCCATTAAACAAACAGTCCATTAAACAAACAGCCCATTAAACAAACAGTCAGTTAAACAAACAGTCCGTTACACAAACAGTCCATTAAACAAACAGTCCATTAAACAAACAGTCCATTAAACAAACAATCCATTAAACAAACAGTCCATTAAACAAACAGCCCATTAAACAAACAGTCAGTTAAACAAACAGTCCGTTACACAAACAGTCCATTAAACAAACAGTCCATTAAACAAACAGTCCATTAAACAAACAGTCCATTAAACAAACAGTCCATTAAACAAACAGTCCATTAAACAAACAGTCCATTAAACAAACAGTCCATTAAACAAACAGTCCATTAAACAAACAGTCCGTTTAACAAACAGTCCATTAAACAAACAGCCCATTAAACAAACAGTCAGTTAAACAAACAGTCCGTTACACAAACAGTCAGTTAAACAAACAGTCCGTTACACAAACAGTCCATTAAACAAACAGTCCATTTAACAAACAGTCCATTCAACAAACAGTCCATTCAACAAACAGTCCATTCAACAAACATTCCGTTTAACAAACAGTCCATTCAACAAACATACCGTTTAACAAACAGTCCATTCAACAAACAGTCCGTTACACAAACAGTCCGTTACACAAACGGTTTATTGAACAAACAGTCCATTAAACAAAAAGTCCGTTAAACAAGCAGTCCGTTAAACAAGCAGTCCGTTAAACAAGCAGTCCGTTAAACAAAAAGTCCGTTAAACAAACAGTCCATTAAACAAAAAGTCCGTTAAACAAGCAGTCCGTTAAACAAGCAGTCCGTTAAACAAGCAGTCCGTTAAACAAAAAGTCCGTTAAACAAGCAGTCCGTTAAACAAGCAGTCCGTTAAACAAGCAGTCCGTTAAACAAACAGTCCGTTAAACAAACAGTCCGTTAAACAAGCAGTCCGTTAAACAAACAGTCCGTTAAACAAGCAGTCCGTTAAACAAGCAGTCCGTTAAACAAACAGTCCGTTAAACAAACAGTCCGTTAAACAAACAGTCCGTTAAACAAGCAGTCCGTTAAACAAGCAGTCCGTTAAACAAACAAATAAAAGCTGAAGTCCTTTCTATTCTCTTGATGTTTGTAACATATAGATCAGTTATGATTGTAATGGAGGTTGTCGGTGTCATCAAATTATGTATTATACATATGTCTAAAAAATGCAAAGTAATGTCTTTACCTCTGTAGCATTATTGATTCTCTAATGAGGAAGATGAGTGTTGAATATGCGAAGGTTCGCCACTGGTTCTCACAAGGCTCTAATCCGAGTGGGTACATTGCTGACGCGATGAGAATCATTGATAGGGTGGTCATAACGAAAGGGCCTGAAAACACATATCTGCACCCCTGAAAAATAAAGGTTTCAATTTTCAGATCAACATTTCTCTTTTGATTGTTGCTGGTGTGCTTGCTAGGTGATATACAATACGTTTTTAGCCAAGATATTCTTTAAAGCGTTTCTGAAACCATGGCATTCTGGGGCGTCTGAGTAACTTCATATAAACTCAAGCATCAAGAAAGTACTCACACTACATGGCCGGATATAGAGAATACAAAATATTTAGTGTAGTGGTTGAAAAGACGTGTTAGAAAGTGTATGTACGTGTAGAAAGGTGTAGAAAGTTCTAGCCAAGTGCTGGAAGTCAAGGACTAACGCTGGAAACTCTAGGAACATTCATGAACATATAGGAAAGTTTAAGAAATGGAAGTGTTGGAACGAGTAGGAAAAATTATGAGAATGTTTGAAAATTTAGAAAAGTGTATAAACAGGCATGACAGTGTGTGAAGGCGTAGGGCATATAGGGAATTTAAGGGGTGTGTAGGGCATGTAGCGAATTGAAGGGGTGTGTAGGGCATATAGGGAATTGAAGGGGTGTGTAGGGCATATAAGGAATTGAAGGGGTGTTTAGGGCATATAAGGAATTGAAGGGGTGTGTAGGGCATATAGAGAATTGAAAGGGTGTGTAGGAGTCTGTAGGAAAACTTTAAAAGTGTGCGAAAGTGTCGTTAAGTTTAGCAAAGTGTAGCGATGTGTATAAAATGTAGGAAAGGGCAAGGAAAGTTTAAAAGACGTGAAAAGAAGTTTTGAATGGTTCTCGGAAATGTAGGAAAAAGTAGGGAAATGTAGGGAAAAGTAGGGAAATGTAGGGAAAAGTAGGGAAATGTAAGTAAAAACAGGTAAATGTAGGAAAAAGTAGGGAAATGTAGGAAAAAGTAGGGAAATGTAGGAAAAAGTAGGGAAATGTAGGGAAAAGTAGGGAAATGTAAGTAAAAACAGGTAAATGTAGGAAAAAGTAGAGAAATGTAGGAAAAATGTGGGACAGTGGGGGAAAATGTAGGAAATGTAGGAAAGTCGTATAGGAAATGAAATAAAATGTAGGAATTTGAATGAATATTTAGGAAAGTGTAGTGAAATATAGGAAAATGTATAAATGTGTAGATAAAGTAAGAAAGTGAAATTAAATTGCATAGCGGAAAAGGTTTAAAAGTGTATAAAAATGTGAAAAGTATAGGTATGTGCACTAAAACGTTCAAGTACGTTTAGGGAAAAGTAGAAGAAAGGTGAACACTTTGGTAAATATATGAAAGAGTAGGCAAGTGTAGGAAAGTGTTATAAGTTAGACATATAGGGAAGTGAAGGGAAGTGTATGATAGTGAATAAAATGTGTATGTAAGTGTAGGAAAGTATAGTTAAGGGTGTGGGAAATTAAATCGAAGTTTATGGAAATTTAAGGAAAGGTAGAGAAGTTAAGGAAAGTGTAGGAAACCGCAGGAAAGTGTACTAATGTCTAATAAATAGAAGGATATTGGAGGAAAATAGCAGGAAAGGGTAGGTATTAGTAGAAAATGTTAAGGAAATTTAGGGGGAAAAAGGGAAAGTGTGGGGAAAAAATGAAAATTTAATACATTATGGGTAAGATGGTGAAGTTAAATTTGTGGAAATTAAAGGAAAATTTAGATAAAGTATAGGAATGTGCATGAATGTGTATGAAAACAATAAATTTTCGGGAAATGGAAAGTGTATTGTAGGGTACATAAGTGTGCAATGGTCTCAGTAAGTTTAGTGAAGTGTAGTGTAGTAAGGGGAATGGTTGGAAAGTGTTGGAAGGGAAAGGGAAGTTTAGGGGGAAAATTACGTATACAGGAACGCTCCATAAAGTTTAGGAAATGTAGGAAGGTAAAGAAGATTTAGGAATGTGAAGAACATTTAGGAATGTGAAGAACAGTTGGGAAATGGAGTAAATATAGTAAAATTTGGGAAATTGAATGAAGATAAGAATAGTAAGTAAATACTGGAACATTTTGAAATGTTTAGGAATGCATTAAAAAACTTTGGAAACTTTAGGTAAATATAGAAAGTATAGTTAGGTCTAGAAATTGTTGGAAAGTTTAGGATGATTTAGAAATATGTAGAAATGCATAGAAAATGTTAGTGTATGTAGGAAGGTGTAGGAAAGTTAGCAATTTGTATTAACGTTTTGGTAAGTGTAGAAAAAGTGGGAAAATGTAGCGTTATGTTTTTAATATGTTTTTATTTCCAACAATAAACGTTAACATATATATATATAATACAAGGTCTTAATAATGTTGACTCTATGCTTGACTCCGGAACACACTGTCCATGCTGCACACACACACACTACAGTCCCTGAGCCTGGGCGCAGCTTGACCTAGTTGCCTATCCGGACGGTATTTTTTCCGCCAGTCCACTATAACAGGTAGAGCAAATTTACAAAATGTAGAACAAATGTAGGAAAATGTAAGAAAGGGTAGAGCAAATGTAGTAAGATCTAGAAAAATAAGGGAAAGTGTAGGAGGTGTAAGAAAGTTTGGGAAAGTGATGGAATTTGAAGGACGATGTAGTGAAGTGTAGGGAAGTGTAGGGAAGTTTAGAAAAAGGCAGGGAAGTATTGGAAAAAGTAGGAAGTGGTGGAAAATGTAGTCAAGTGTGGGGAGTATTAGGGTCACAAGTGTAGGAAACTGAAGGGAAGTGTAGGAAGGTGTTTGAAAGTGTAGGAAGGTGTTTGAAAGTGTAGGAAGGTGTTTGAAAGTGTAGGAAGGTGTTTGAAAGTGTAGGAAGGTGTTTGAAAGTGTAGGAAGGTGTTTGAAAGTGTAGGAAGGTGTTTAAAAGTGTAGTAAGGTGTTTGAAAGTGTAGGAAGGTGTTTGAAAGTGTAGGTGTGTGTATTCGTGTACAGTAACGTTTAGGAACATTTATGAAAGTACGAAGTTGTAGGGAAAAGAAGGGAATCGTCGTTTGGTTTATGGAATAATGGGGAAAATTAGAAAAATTTAGAAATTTGTGTCGGAAAAAAGGGGAAAGGGTAATCAATTATATAAAAGTGTAGGAATATTTAAGAATATGTATGGAAGTGTTGGAAAATGTAGGAATGTGTAAGGAGGCGTAGGAAAGTCTAGGAAATTTTATGGATGTGTTTATAAGTTTAGTAAAATTTCGTAAAGTTTAGAAAGTAAAGAGAAGTGTAGGGAATTGTAGGACTGTCGCAGGGAAGGGAATAACAATGTACGCATGTGCGGGGGAAGCTATCAGTCTGACCTTCAGCATGGTGCTGTTTTTACGGTCACTAAAACATCTACTCAATTTTGAGCATACCTCCATGAAAGCTCCCTTCACCTCCCGCAGGAACAGAGCTACGGCGACTCCACACATGGCGTAATGCATAGGGTACATGTAAGTATAGCGAAACACAGGTCGGCCATCTATCATCATCTGAAGGAAAATTGCATCCTTTAGAAACCAGAATGACTGTGGTTATAGTGTATATATATAAGACAATTGAAGTGACAATTGAAGTGACAATTGAAGTGACAATTGAAGTGACAATTGAGTAGTTCTTTTGATGGCTTAATCACCTCAGAGTTGAACGTCTCAGTATTTGATGAGTATGTACACAATTTACCAACCGCTAATGATTATATAAATTGAGAAATTAAATCTGTATAAAATATTAGATTCTCAATACCCTAAGTAGATTAGACTTTAGAGGTCCCCTTATCACTATTATCTGTAGAACCGCTAAAATCTTAACGTATGTGTTTTTATATATAATGTTATCTAAGAAAAAAGGGTTATTTTTTTGGAAAAACTGATTAAAGGGAAAAAAGATAAAGAAAAGTATAAAATCATGCTAGCCATCAAATTAATGTGAAAGAAAAGTATAAAATCATGCTAGCCATCACATTAGTGTGAAAGAAAAGTATAAAATCATGCTAGCCATCAAGTTAGTGTGAAAGAAAAGCATAAAATCATGCTAGCCATCAAATTTATGTGAAAGAAAAGTATAAAATAGTGTTAGCCATTAAATGTCTACTTACATTCATTTCTCCCCAAACCCATTCCTTACCGTAAGATTTGTATCATTGTTTCCCGCTACTGCATCACACCTGTAGTCCGTCTCGTTAGGCTTGACCATCACCCAGAAATACATGGACAGCAACACCACAAAGGCCAGCTGGACAGTTATGTCAGCAGTGAATGCGTACCTCCCGTAGATCCGCCTGATAGAAAAATAGATACTTTCATGTATAACGGAATCAATGTTCAGCATTAGTTTAAAATGTGTCCATTTCTTTGTCAGCCAGTTTCTGTTTTAAATCTCATAATTATCTTAATTAAGCGAGTTCTATAGCCCAGCACGATCTAATAGTTGGCTTTTAAGATGGCCTGGACAAAAATCAAATTAAATAATTTGTCGCAACAAAAATGGACAAAATATGTTACAGTTGTTTTTATTATGTCATAAAATTGTTTTTTTTTTTTATTGATGACATCATTAGCGTGCTGTCCGTCACTTGCAAGATGGACGATCATCATGTCTAAGCTGATTGACTTAAAGTAAACAATAGCGCTGTGTCATGTTAACAGTTGATGCGATCCCTAAGGTATGTACTACAACATACAATCCTTGGGGTATGTACTACAGCATACAATCCTTGGGGTATGTACCACAACATACAATCCTTGGGGTATGTACTACAACATACAATCCTTGGGGTATGTACTACGACATCTGATCCCTGAGGTATGTACTACGACATCTGATCCCTGAGGTATGTACTACGACATTTGATCCCTGAGGTATGTACTACGACATCTGATCCTTGAGGTATGTACTACGACATCTGATCCCTGAGGTATGTACTACGACATCTGATCCCTGAGGTATGTACTACAATATGTGTAACCGTTCGATGAACTCCCGATTACAATCTGATAGCAATTCGCTTAAAAACATAATTTGTGTGAGACTAGTGCGTCTGTTACTAGAGTATGCCTGAGGCCAATTGTTCAATGCAGACCCCAATATGAAGTTTCTACAACTTACTTTAACAAAATATTTCATCAAAAAAGTTTGTTTTTTTAAAAACGTATATGTTTTTTTATTAAGACATTTAGGACCATGGTGATGACTTTGTCATCAAAATTATTTTAGATAAACGATCACCTACCATTTGTAGGATAGAAGACTTTGACAAAGAGGATGCGACAGTAAATCTTCTCTTTCATAGCTCAACATACTCTGTGGAGAAAATGGAAAAGTAAATCTCTCTGAAAAAAAAGTGTTATATTGTCTTTGTTTCACAGATAGTTTGTTTTAATTTGACACGTTAAACTGCACGTTCTTTGAAATTGTTCATAAATGTCACACAAATTTAACTAACATGTCAGATGGTAGTGGTGAAACCAGGCGTAAACCAACTAATATTAAATTGGTAACAGGTTTGGGGGAAATTGCTTCAGCGGATCAATGACTTTGAATTACTTTAAATATCCTCTATGACAAAAATAGAGCCAAGAGAGAGAGATATTTCTCCCACGCTCGTCTTCTTCTTAACACTACGGGACGGAGTGAAAAATGTTATTAACTCGCTTGAGCAAGACTCTGCTTAACACGGATATGCTTAACATGGTTATGTTACCATGACTCTATTCCTACCACCTTACTTAATAATATTTAACAAACAAGTTAAAAGCATGTTCAAATTAGCCTTGAGTTATAATTACATGATATTAAATCTGCAAATGGCTCAGATGTTTTATGGATGTTTTTTATGATAGATTTCAGGGGTACCGTGAAGGGTGTCGTGAGGGGTGTCGTGAGGGGTGCCATGAGGGGTGCCGTGAGGGTTGTCGTGAGGGGTGCCGTGAGGGGTGTCGTGAGAGGTGTCGTGAGGGGTGTCGTGAGGGGTGTCGTGAGGGGTGCCGTGACGGGTTCCGTGAGGGGTGCCGTGAGGGGTGCCGTGAGGGGTGCCGTGAGGGGTGCCGTGAGGGGTGTCGTGAGGGTTGTCGTGAGGGGTGCCGTGACGGGTTCCGTGAGGGGTGCCGTGAGGGGTGCCGTGAGGGGTGCCGTGAGGGGTGTCGTGAGGGTTATCGTGAGGGGTGTCGTGAATTACATGCAATACAAATTTGGTAATCAAGGACAAGATTGGGGGGAACATTTTATTCTCAATTGACTTTAGGGGCTGTGTTGGGTAGGCCGATGTATTGACTTTAGGGGCTGTGTTTGGTAGGCCTATGTATTAAGTTTAGGGGCTGTGTTGGGTAGGCCTATGTATTGACTTTAGGGGCTGTGTTGGGTAGGCCTATGTATTAAGTTAAGGGGCTGTGTTGGGTAGGCCTATGTATTGACTTTAGGGGCTGTGTTAGGTAGGCCGATGTATTGACTTTAGGGGCTGTGTTAGGTAGGCCGATGTATTGACTTTAGGGGCTGTGTTATATAGGTAGGCCAATGTATTAAGATTAGGGGCTGTGTTGGGTAGGCCTATGTATTGACTTTAGGGGCTGTGTTAGGTAGGCCGATGTATTGACTTTAGGGGCTGTGTTAGGTAGGCCGATGTATTGACTTTAGGGGCTGTGTTAGGTAGGCCGATGTATTGACTTTAGGGGCTGTGTTAGGTAGGCCGATGTATTGACTTTAGGGGCTATGTTAGGTAGGCCGATGTATTGACTTTAGGGGCTGTGTTAGGTAGGCCGATGTATTGACTTTAGGGGCTGTGTTAGGTAGGCCGATGTATTGACTTTAGGGGCTATGTTAGGTAGGCCGATGTATTGACTTTAGGGGCTGTGCTGCGTAGGCCTATGTATTGAGTTTAGGGGCTGTGTTGGGTAGGCCTATGTATTGACTTTAGGGGCTGTGTTAGGTAGGCCTATGTATTGACTTTAGGGGCTGTGTTGGGTAGGCCTATGTATTGACTTTAGGGGCTGTGTTGGGTAGGCCGATGTATTGACTTTAGGGGCTGTGTTAGGTAGGCCGATGTATTGACTTTAGGGGCTGTGTTAAGTAGGCCGATGTATTGACTTCAGGGGCTGTGTTGGGTAGGCCTATGTATTGACTTTAGGGGCTGTGTTAGGTAGGCCTATGTATTGACTTTAGGGGCTGTGTTAGGTAGGTTGATGTATTGACTTTAGGGGCTGTGTTAGGTAGGCCGATGTATTGACTTTAGGGGCTGTGTTGGGTAGGCCTATGTATTGACTTTAGTGGCTGTGTTAGGTAGGCCGGTGTATTGACTTTAGGGGCTGTGTTGGGTAGGCCTATGTATTGACTTTAGGGGCTGTGTTAGGTAGGCCTATGTATTGACATCAGGGGCTGTGTTAGGTAGGCCGATGTATTGACTTTAGGGGCTGTGTTGGGTAGGCCGATGTATTGACTTTAGGGGCTGTGTTAGGTAGGCCGATGTATTGACTTTAGGGGCTGTGTTAAGTAGGCCGATGTATTGACTTCAGGGGCTGTGTTAGGTAGGCCGATGTATTGACTTTAGGGGCTGTGTTAGGTAGGCCGATGTATTGACTTCAGGGGCTGTGTTAGGTAGGCCGATGTATTGACTTTAGGGGCTGTGTTAGGTAGGCCTATGTATTGACTTTAGGGGCTGTGTTGGGTAGGCCGATGTATTGACTTTAGGGGCTGTGTTAGGTAGGCCGATGTATTGACTTTAGGGGCTGTGTTGGGTAGGCCGATGTATTGACTTCAGGGGCTGTGTTAGGTAGGCCGATGTATTGACTTCAGGGGCTGTGTTAGGTAGGCCGATGTATTGACTTTAGGGGCTGTGTTGGGTAGGCCGATGTATTGACTTTAGGGGCTGTGTTGGGTAGGCCTATGTATTGACTTTAGGGGCTGTGTTGGGTAGGCCGATGTATTGACTTTAGGGGCTGTGTTAGGTAGGCCGATGTATTGACTTTAGGGGCTGTGTTAGGTAGGCCGATGTATTGACTTTAGGGACTGTGTTAGGTAGGCCGATGTATTGACTTTAGGGACCGTGTTAGGTAGGCCGATGTATTGACTTTAGGGACTGTGTTAGGTAGGCCGATGTATTGACTTTAGGGACTGTGTTAGGTAGGCCGATGTATTGACTTCAGGGGCTGTGTTAGGTAGGCCGATGTATTGACTTTAGGGGCTGTGTTGGGTAGGCCGATGTATTGACTTTAGGGGCTGTGTTGGGTAGGCCGATGTATTGACTTTAGGGGCTGTGTTGGGTAGGCCGATGTATTGACTTTAGGGGCTGTGTTAGGTAGACCAATGTATTGACTTTAGGGACTGTGTTGGGTAGGCCGATGTATTGACTTTAGGGGCTGTGTTGGGTAGGCCGATGTATTGACTTTAGGGGCTGTGTTGGGTAGGCCGATGTATTGACTTTAGGGGCTGTGTTAGGTAGACCAATGTATTGACTTTAGGGACTGTGTTGGGTAGGCCGATGTATTGACTTTAGGGGCTGTGTTAGGTAGGCCGATGTATTGACTTTAGGGGCTGTGTTGGGTAGGCCGATGTATTGACTTTAGGGGCTGTGTTAGGTAGGCCGATGTATTGACTTTAGGGGCTGTGTTAGGTAGGCCGATGTATTGACTTTAGGGACTGTGTTGGGTAGGCCGATGTATTGACTTTAGGGACTGTGTTGGGTAGGCCGATGTATTGACTTTAGGGGCTGTGTTAGGTAGGCCGATGTATTGACTTTAGGGGCTGTGTTGGGTGGGCCGATGTATTGACTTTAGGGGCTGTGTTAGGTAGGCCGATGTATTGACTTTAGGGGCTATGTTAGGTAGGCCGATGTATTGACTTTAGGGGCTGTGTTAGGTAGGCCGATGTATTGACTTTAGGGGCTGTGTTAGGTAGGCCGATGTATTGACTTTAGGGACTGTGTTGGGTAGGCCGATGTATTGACTTTAGGGGCTGTGTTAGGTAGGCCGATGTATTGACTTTAGGGGCTATGTTAGGTAGGCCGATGTATTGACTTTAGGGGCTGTGTTAGGTAGGCCGATGTATTGACTTTAGGGGCTGTGTTAGGTAGGCCGATGTATTGACTTTAGGGGCTATGTTAGGTAGGCCGATGTATTGACTTTAGGGGCTGTGCTGCGTAGGCCTATGTATTGAGTTAGGGGCTGTGTTGGGTAGGCCTATGTATTGAGTTTAGGGGCTATGTTAGGTAGGTCGATGTATTGACTTTGGGGGCTGTGATACCATAGCATTATGTTAAAGTTACTGAAAAACCGAACAATTTTAGACACACTGATGAGACCAATTTAATAAACCTTTATTTTCTACTTATACAAGTGGAGCATACATACATTGATGGCATTGTAATTGGTCCGTTTCGACATGGCGTCCATTGGTCCAGGGTCAATATACTTGTAGTTGAATTCGATCTGAAGGTTTTTAATATTGAAGTATTAATCAGAACAATGCCGTCATAACAACAATTATTTATTGATTGGAATATATTTAAATTGAAGTTGTCTCTTCATTAAATGTTTATATTTAAACAATTCGCCAGTGCTTAACTTTAGTAAAACTGATACTGTAGTGTAACTCATACATAAGTATAGTTCTTAATTTAGTAAATTCATACCGTGTAGTCTTCATCGGTCGGGTCGTGACTGGACACTTTGACACACTTGTCCAGCACAGCCTGCAGAGTGGACATTGCTCAGAATCAGTCTAGAACAGTGGTCTTTAAACTTCTAACACTGCCGAAAGCCTACTTTTGAAATATAATTTTTTGGAACCCTATCAGGTAAGACTTCTTAACAGTATAGTTTTAGGATTAGAAAACTGATCTTTAGTTTACAATCATAAATACGAATTTCGATACAACATGACTCACTATCTTATGAACCTTAATTAAATTATTTACAAAATAAAAAGCATTAGAAATGATTCGTAATGTGAATTTTAACAGATGCATTTATGACTGGAATTCTTGACCGACCTTGACGGCAATGGGTATGTTAGCAATCATCCTGTCCATGCAGTTGGCACCAAACTTGTCTCTGACGGACAGACTCTCTTCCCAGCTGGTAGGCAAACAAAAAGTTCAAATAATTTTATACAAATTATCCTAACTTCACCTACTTTGTGGATACATGTAATACAATATAAGGAATATTTGTAAACTAATTCTTTTTTCTATCTCCTAAAAGCTGATCCTATATTTACAAAAGAACTGTGACCTGTATATTCCCAAGTTATCTATCACATAAACTTAAGTGTTTTATAAAATTCTCTCCCTTTCATAATGATAACCTAACGTCTGCTCTTGTTTTAAAGAGGTCATATTTTACATGTTTCTCTCATCCGCCAGTTGGTTTCCTCCCAAAGAATTCTGACAGTTTTCTTTTGCCAGAATAAGAAATACGATGGAAAATCAATTATAACGATATATTTACCTAAAATGTTCTATCATCAACAGAACAACATCGTTCATTTACCTTGAATGTTCTATCATCAACAGAACAACATCAGTCTTTTACCTAGAATGTTCTATCATCAACAGAACAACATCAGTCTTGCTCTTGTCTATGGCCAGGTCGAGCGGACTTTTCCCGCGAACGTTAGTGGCTGTGACCGGGGCGTGGCTTTCTAACAGGACCTTCACAGTGGCCACGTGACCATGATCACAGGCGTGATGCAGAGCTGTGTTCTAGTTATAGCATAAACAAATACTTTCTATAGACAGTGGGATCTTAAGACATCACTTTGTAACAAGGATAATTCGAGTTTATCTCAGTGTATATTCAAAGGCATGTCGGACCTTATAAGCCTATTTAAGAACCTGGTCTAATTGCAATGCATACATTTGACCTGACGACTTACCCGCTCTTCATCCCTGGTGTTGAGCTGTACTCCCAGCTCAATCAAATCAAGGACAATGTCCGTGAACCCACTCATGGCGGCCACCATCAGTGCATCTCTGAAGTGGACATCACTGGCGACAAACAGGCAAGCGAAAAGACAACGTTCATTTATTAGGTGTATACAAGATGGATGTAATATGAGTTTATAGCTGCTAGTCTACTTAACAACTTATTGGTGTCTCGATTGCTCATTGACCCACTCACTAATCTACATTCTTAAAATAAATCTAAAAATAAATTGAGATCATGGACTCACGTGTCTTTGACGTTTGCACCAGCTTCGATCAAAGCACGAAAGGTTTCACTGTTTCCGGTTTCACATGCGCAGAAAAAAGCGCTTTTGCTTTCAAAGTTCTGCGCGTTGATGTCACTGACCACTTCCGCTAATTTCTTGACAGTTTCGTAGCTGCCATGTCTGTGGAATACATCAGCAACTGACGAACAAACACATGACCACAACTTTCCATGACATGTCAGTTCGACTTACTTCAAGAAACCTCGGTTTCTGTAAGCTGTCATATAATTGCATCAGTAATTTATCATACAGTTTTGACACCGAATAAATACAAGCAATATATAATTCTATCTTTTTGTACTAAAATATTTTTTTGTTCTAGTCGCTTCCTGGAACTAAAATTGTCTCAGAACGAAAGCGACAAATAGTATCTCTCTTCTTCATCAAAACTCTCTACATTAAAAAATTTAGAATTAACGGGTGCATTGTGTATAAGATGATACCATACACATATCGACATGCACCATCGAAACAAACTAAATAGCAATTTATACTTGTAATTTATTTTTAGAAAATGTACAAAACTCACTCCCCCCTCCCCCATACACTCCAAGAAAAAAATATTGTTACTTATCTCCCCAATAACTAACCTTGCTGCTATGTGCAAAGGCGTTTCCGACATCGCATTCGTTGCGTCAGGGGAGCATCCTCTCAGCAGTAATTCGTCAATAAACTGAAGATATTAAAATTAGAATATTTATTGAAAATCAAAATTTGCATCAAGAGTTTTTGCATTTAGCAAATGATATTTCAGCTTTTCTAAGAGTCAAGTTTTTCCTAAGTTTGTTTGAAGTGCCATTCAAAAGATTGGTTCCCACTGAAACTGTGTGATTACGTTATACTTATATAAATGCCCACTATTGGAAGCCCTGTGTTGTGTGAGACGCGTTGTAGTATTCAATACTTTCCAGAAAGACTATTGTGGTACATTGGCCAAGGGTTCTCACCCGAATGTCGGTTAGCCTCGCTGCGTGGTGTAATACGGTCTGGTCGAAGATGTCTATTCCATCTAGGAGTTTCTTGTCACAGTGCTGCCAGGGAATAAAAATAAAAGACACTGTCACAACATTGTATATATATATATGTATATAAGAATGAGCTATGGGGACATAACGTTAAAGAGCCGAAAATATTTTGATACGTTCGGACTCTTAAAAACAAACATAGTTATTTTCTATTATTTTACGGAAATCGAATAAATGTACATGCGCAAAAAATATTATATTTCCGTTTTTATTTTAGCAAAAGTTTAAGTATTATTATTATAAATTACAAATACATATAAAGAAACAACTAAGGAACTATCTTAAGCATTTTATATGCGTTTAAAAGTTATGAAAAAAAAATTAAATAGAAAAATATGATCAAAGAAATACACAGTAATCACATTTATCGGGACAACCTAAACATCAGTTGTTGTTAAATCATTCTTTAGCGCGTTGTCAATAAGGCGAAATAAAATTAAAATTAATTAGTTCTAAATAATCACGCAAATGACGTCATAGTGCGAATTGCCTATTTAGCCAAAGCTAAAAGTTATCTGATTTAATAAAAGAGCGTGACAAAACTGATGATGTACATTCCCCTTCTTATAAGTAAAATTAATAAATAGCATTGATTGCTTTCAAATTGCTAAACTTAAATACTAATTTAGCTTTGTATTTTTAACATTTAATAAGTTTGTACTTTTTATTCATTCCAAAAATAAACTTTTATGAAATTTATAAAGTAGTAAAAACTCTACCTTTAAAAATAATGTTAATAAGAATATGCCTTTTAATTAAATTGGTGTAGCAAAACTAAATAGCCAAATAGCATTTTTAATGCACTTATCACTGATCTAGATAAGAAATAAGCATATTAAATGCAAAAAAAAAATCTTCTGCGTAAGTAAGGGGGCTACAATCAAGTGGATGATATTTTTAAAAAAAAACTCTGTGTAGCCCACTATACACTATACAGTCATTTTGCCCAGTGCAGCACAAGATAAGCCTCAGAATAAATTAGATCAATTATTAACCTTCTTCGATACATTTATATCGATGGTAGGAAATTGAGTTCATGCATTTTTACTTGGATGACAATATCTTTCAATCCAATGACATTTCAGTTGTAAAAAAAAAAAAGAAGCTATATTCTCATTTTACATATGAACATATGTTAACCAATTAAGAAAATCAATGACTTAAACAAAACATAAAAATATTTTCATAATTATCCACAGGGATATCAAAACCCAATCATTTTACACAAGTGAAAATTTAATTTTAAAAATATATATTTTATTAGATAGAGATATAGAAAGACATACAGACAGGCAGACAAATACACAGATAGATGATAGATAGATAGAGATGTAGATAAAAGATAGCTAGACGGATGGATTGATGGATGGATGAAAGGATGGATGGATGGAAGGCTGGGTGGGTGAGAGGATGAATGGGTGGATGGATAGATGGATAGATAGGTAGGTAGAAAGGTAGGTAGGCAGGTAGGTTGGTAGGTAGGTAAGTAGGTAGATAGATATGTAGGTAGGTAGGTAGGGAGATAGGTAGATAGATAGATTGTTAGATATATTATCTAAGATAGTAGCTGGATTGGTAGATATTTAGGTAGATAGGAAGGTAGGTAGGTAGTTAGGTAGGTAGGTAGGTGGGCAGGTAGGTAGGTAGGCAGGCAGGCATGTAGATGGTAAATAGGTAGATAGGTAGATAAACAGACAGACAGACAAACAGACAGGCAGTCAGACAGACAGGGAGACAGAAGGAGATACAGAAAGATAGACAGTCAGAGAGACAAACAGACAGACAGAGATGTAGACAGAGAGACAGACAGAGAGACAGACAGAGAGACAGACAGACAGCCAGAGAGATAGACAGAGAGACAGACAGAGAGACAGACATAATGCCAGAGAGATAGACAGAGACTGACAGTGAGACAGACTGAGAGACAGCTTGAGAGACAAACATAGAGACAGAGAGACAGACAGACAGAGAGAAAGAGAGATAGACAGAGATAAAGAGAGACAGACGATGAGAGAAAGAGAGATAAACAGAGAGACAGACAGAGCGACAGAGAGAAAGATACTCAGAGAGACAGACAGAGTGACAGTGTGACAGATAGACAGACAGAGAGACATAGAGACAGGTGAATACAGAGAGACATACAGAGAGACATACAGAGAGACAGACAGAATGACAGAGAGACAGACAGAGAGACAGACAGTCAGACAGACAGACAGATCATCCTTGAATAATTGCAAAAAAGTTATCTTAATTTGGTAAACTATATCTATACATTTATAAGTATATCCCGTATGTGCTTCTATACCATCAATCCAAAGTGATGAAAATTGTGTGAATTGTAAAAAAATGCAAATGTTTCTGAATTATTACACACATTTGACAATATTCCGTTTTGGGACCGGGGACCTAAATTATTTTTTCCCCCCTTTTATGAGCTAAATATAATTTTCGTATGCGTTCCTATACCATTCATCCGATTGCGATAAAACTTTGGTAAATTGTTGTGCGCACAAATGGTTTCTGAATTAGCTTATCCATTTTGAAATATTCGTTTTCAGGCCGGAGCCCCAAATTATTTTTTTCTTATATGAGCTATACAAATATAATTTCAATGAGTGCTATTGCATAGGTGGCTAGAAATCAATCAAATACACACGACATTTCAGTTTGTGTGTGACAAAATTACAACCATTTTAAAAGTTTACGTTTTGGGCCGGGGGCCTTATTTTAAAAATAATAAATATTTGAGCTATGTAAATATAATTTAAAACAGAGCTTTTGCGTGGGTGGATCAATCGCTACAAGTGTGTGGACTAAATTTTGAGAATACACGCTTCTCACGTGGACAGCTATATGTTGCCTGCTCACGCTTTGAAAAAACTTCTAATTTATTTGTGTACGCACTAGACGGAAAAAAACAATAAATATTTTCTATTTACAAATTTCTTTAAAACTCAATTAAAACAAATACACTTTTTCCATTGAGTGGCATGCAACGCATGCCGGTTCTCGCTAGTAGTACCATAAGTAGATAGTGCATTATGTGAATATGTTACCGTAAGCAGAAAGTGTAGTATGTCCATATTCCCAGCGATGGTAGTCACGTGAAGACATGTTTGTCCAAAAAAACTTCTCTTGGAAATGTCAGCACCGTGCTCCAGCAGCAACTTGACGGCATTAAAGTCACCCTTCCTGCATGCCGCAACAATGGGGGTGTTACAGTTGATGTCTTGTGCATCTATGTCAGCACCCTGCAACAGACACGGCTTAGGGTGAGCACTATAATTAATCATACTTCGTATGTTTTAAACCATCATTTATCTTACCAATGTCTTCAGAAGACGAATTTAAATCTTATTTAGTTTGGGAAAAAAATAAAAAAATAAATACTAGCTAATATATCCGGCGTTGCTCGGGTTTGCATTCGGAAAAAACTTTTAAGGCTTATCAGCAGACATTTCAGTTTTGTGTCATGTAACAACTCTTCGATAAACTACCAAACACATTTAACAACCTCCTTTAAAATTAACCAGATTTTTTACATTGCATTGTAGGCCAAAAAGTTTTTTTTTCAAAAAAACAAAACAAACAAAAAACAATAAAATAACACCATAATTTAAAGACTAATTTAAATTTGCAAGATTTCTTATTAAAAAGAAGCAGATGTTCACAGATGCCAAAATTATGACCGTTCTCATTGACAATTCTAGAGGATTCCCGGAAGGAGCATATTCTGAAACGGGTCATTTTAGCTAACCATAAGACAGGGGCCCTATGAAAAAAAAATGTAGATAAACATTCAAGCTAAATGTTTTAATTCATCCCATTGAAATCAGAAGGATAAGTAATTTTGTCTTTTGGGGCCCCAATAAAGTAAGTTTAAAGGGCAACACATTTGCAAATTTCTTCCCAATGAAATGGGATAGATTAAAAAAAAAATCCACATTTGTCAACCTAAACCACCCCACGCCCCCCCAAAAAAAAAAGAAAAAAAAAAACTTGTTGCATTATTTCTAACTGTACGTTTTTCTCATTACGGAAAGAATTACGTTAGTTTGATACACAAGTCACCTTACTATTCAAACAAAAATCGTGACAGTGAAATTTACTTGTTTGTTAATTAATTCTTGTGTGTGTGTGTGTTTTTTTAGTTTCCCTCTAACTCTTGAAAAATATTTTTTTTTTAAATATAAAGAATACAGATTTCTGAATAAAATCATGAACATAATAAGGGATCTCTTATGTGAATCCTTGACAGAATTGTGAGAACTAGACAAAGACGCATATGCAATGTGTATCAGTTTAAAGTAAAGTAGCAGCTTAAATAATGTAAATGCAGAAACAGTGTGCATATTTAACATACAGAAACTGTGTACATATTTAACGTACAGAAACATTGTAAAAATACAAAGTTTGAAACACCAAACCAGTGTAATTGTTTAACATACACAGACGGTACACATGTTGATTTTTAAAAAAAACAGTGTGTTGGTTTAAATATTACAAAACCGATGTACAATTGTAATGTACAGGACACATGTACATTTTGTAACCCCCAGGACGAGTAATTTCATAGAATGGTGTGGTTAAACCCATGGGCTGGACTCGTCTCCATTACCCACTAGTTCCAGCACGCGTACAACACAATAGCCAAACACCATTAGCGATGGACAAACGGGTGAGTGTGAGGGTTCATCCCTCTCCTCCCCTGCACTGTCCAGCTATTAATCAATTAAGTAGCGTCACGTTGAATATACCCACAGGAGCGTCAACAGACAATGCACTGGAAATAACGGCGGTTTAATTTAGTTTATCGATTGTTATAATCCGCTTATATTGATTTGTGTTTACACGGGAAGTTCGTTTGACGTGACCGTGATTTGGGGTATACAATTTTCAAATTATTTTAAAACTGGCTTTTGTTTTGGTTTCCCTAGTCCCCTTCTATTATTTTGTAACTCTGTTACAATTAAGGATTTCGAGCCTTTTAAATCTGGTGTTTTTTTTCATTGGACTAGGATGGGCGAGTGGAGGGGGGGCTTAGGAAGGGTGGGGTGGAGGGGGCGTAGGAAGGGGGGGTGGAGGGGCGTAGGAAGGGTGGGGTGGATGGGCGTAGGAAGGGTGGGGTGGAGGGGCGTAGGAAGGGTGGTGTGGAGGGGCGTAGGAAGGGTGGTGTGGAGGGGGCGTAGGAAGGGTGGGGTGGAGGGGCGTAGGAAGGGTAGGGGTGGACGGTTCGTAGGAAGGGTGGTGTGGAGGGGCGTACGAAGGTGGGGTGGAGGGGGCGTAGGAAGGGTGGGGTGGAGGGGGCGTAGGAAGGGTGGGGGGACGGGGCGTAAGAAGTGTGGGGTGGAGGGGCGTTGGAAGGGTGTGGTGGAGTGGGCGTTGGAAGGTGGGTGGAGGGGGCGTTGGAAGGGGGCGGAGGGGGCGTTGGAAGGGGGCGGAGGGGCAGGCTTAGGAAGAGTGGTGCGGAGGGGGTGGAGGAAGGGTGGGGCGGTGGGTCCTGGGTGGCATTATTCGTCCAACTCCCTTTGAGGTTTTTTGTTTGGAGAGGGTGGCCAAAATGGCCCACCGCAGGTGGCACTAACCCTAGCTACGCCACTGGTTTTTCCATTCATTTTATATATCCACTGATTTATTATATTTTAAAATCTATTAATAGAAGTATTTATCTCTGTTATGCTCTATATTTAATGAAGTCTTGATTGAATGCACACAATTTATTACCTAATTTATTGGACTGTTATTTCAATGCTAGGCTGCTAGCGATAGATTTGTTTAAATGTGATGCACAAATAGTAGGATGACATTAAGAACAATGGAATCATTTAGTCTCTCTATTCTGTTGATGGATATGAGGCTTGGGTGGCGGTCAAAACCCATGCCGATGATTTTAGCTACGCGGCCGTGAGAAAGCTGCTCCTAGGCAACCGTTTCGTCCCGCCACTACTAACGTCCCGACCGAAAGACTCCTTGGGCGGTGGGGGGTGGTAACGCAACACTTACCCACCGGAGTGGAAGCAAAACCGTCCTGACCCACGGAGAGTGGACTGCGGACGCTTTAAACGCAGCGTCAACGGTCGACCGGGCTCCCCCTAGGCATGGGGGGAGTTCCCGGCGTCCTTCCGCACGGGCTGGCGTCGGGAAACCTTCAGTGCGCTGGCTTGTGTGGGGGCGCGCCGGGGGGGGGGGGGCATTAAGAGCTCGCGCTCGACGGCCCAACGACGCCGTCTCCTATGCGACATTTTCAGTCTCTCTATTCTTGTTTTGTCACTATCCCAGCCCACCATTCCTACTCTGTCTCCCAGGATGATGTGACATTATTCTGATATTATCCCAAGCCACCATTTGTATCCCGTCACCTAGTTTGAGTGACATTACTCTAACATTATCCCAAGCCACCATTTGTATCTCGTCACCTAGGCTGGTGTGACATTACTCTAATATTATCCCAAGCCACCATTTGTATCCCGTCACCTAGGTTGGTGTGACATTACTCTAATATTTAGCCTGCTGTTAGTCCTGTATTATATTAGAACTATCTCCACTAATGATTACAAATATACACATTTACTAACATCAGATTGTCTCTCAGTGCAATGAGAAAACATGTCAGCGTAGTGCTAATGAATAGGAAGGGGGATGAGGTGAAACAGACTTTAACAAGATTGATAAATATTTATTTCTACAAAGTTTGACCATAAATAAGTTGAGGAATCTATATATTAGTTATGCCTCTCTCTCTCTCTCTCTCTCCCTCCCTCCCCCCCCTCTCTCTCTCGCTCTCTCTCTTGTTGTTAGAATTCAATTTACATACATAGGCAATGTGGCGATTCTATGAAGATATTAATCTCTTTTTAAAAATTACGTTATTTTGGCTTTTAGCATTTTATACATAAATCCCCCACTTTTAATACAACAGTTACTTCCGCCAAGCACCCCACTTTTAATACAACAATTACTTCAGCCAAGCATCCCATAGCAGCGTAAACATTGTGTTATTAAAGATATGGGGATGGATTTGTTTTAAACATTCTATACGTGAGTCATAACCCTGCCTGCTCGATCATAACAAGTGGGTCATAACCCTGCCTGCTCGATCATAACAAGTGGGTCATAACCCTGCCTGCTCGATCATAACAAGTGAGTCATAACCCTGCCTGCTCGATCTTAACCAGTGGGTCATAACCCTGCCTGCTTGATCATAACAATTGGGTCATAACCCTGCCTGCTCGATCATAACAAGTGGGTCATAACCCTGCCTGCTCGATCATAACAATTGGGTCATAACCCTGCATGCTCGATCATAACAATTGTGTCATAACCCTGCCTGCTCGATCTTAACCAGTGGGTCATAACCCTGCCTGCTTGATCATAACAATTGGGTCATAACCCTGCCTGCTCGATCATAACAATTGGGTCATAACCCTGCCTGCTCGATCATAACAAGTGGGTCATAACCCTGCCTGCTCGATCATAACCAGTGGGTCATAACCCCGCCTGTTCGATCATAACCAGTGGGTCATAACCCTGCCTGCTCGATCATAACAAGTGGGTCATAACACTGCCTACTCGATCATAACCAGTGGGTCATAACCCTGTCTGCTTGATCATAACCAGTGGGTCATAACCCTGCCTGCTCGATCATAACCAGTGGTTCATAACCTTGATTGCATGATCATAACCAGTGGTTCATAACCTTGATTGCACAATCTAAACAAGGAAACCTTCGATGCCCTGACACTGTCAGTCATGTGACAGTTAAACACATGTTGACACCAAAAACTGATTTGATTTACCTCTTTTAGAAGTGCCGAGATGACGTCAATCTTTCTGTGATCCACAGCTCTGTCAACAAAATGCATGTAGTAAATATACTCAAATATCGGACTGAAATGTGTAGCTGTTGAGCACAAGGGCAAGTGCCACAGAGCAGCACTTTTGTTGAGTACGATGTAAATATAACGTAGCGTTTATTATTCTCTGGTGAGATGTGACTGTGGACTTTGAACTACATTGTTTATGGTTGGTGTGAATTATTCCAAGGGACGGGGGGTCTCTGGTTGCTTTTAGCACCAACTTCATTGACACGTTCTCTGAATTAGATAATTGTATGGATCAAATCCTTCTACAGTATTGCTAATAAGGATATGGATACTAATAATTAAATAGACAAAGACTATAAGACACCAAAAATAAATTAGAAAAATAACAACTGAAGATTCAGATTGTTAAGCTGAATTTTAAATAATGTTAATTCCCCCCCCCCCCCCCCCCCCCAAAAAAAAATTCATTTTTTTCTGGATTAAATTTTAAGTTTAGCAAGAAATAATCCAAACTGACTGACTTGTGTAACGGTGTCTTTCCTTTCATGTCCCGCAAATCCAGGTTGGCATTGAACTTGGCAAGTAGTGTCACCATTTTGACGCTGCCGTCAACAGCACAGACATGCAGTGGTGTCATGGCGTAAACCTGTCGTTAACAGGTGGAGATAAGGGTTCGTAGCCCATCGATTAAATCTACTCCCGAAATAAAATATTTTGATTATTTTCAAATTATCTATTTGTAAACTCCATTTGTTTCAATAAAAACATTTGTCACTATTTATATCGCTCGTTTATTTCCTTATATTTAAATTAGTAAAACATATTTTTCTTTTTAGTAATTTTTATCACAATAAACATAGGCGCCTTTTTAGCCTTGAACATTGAATAAATAAATAGAAAATAAATGTAAAATATAAAAATGAAGGAAAATGGAATTTTGTTTTATGTATATTTTGTTTCCAGTTTAGGAATACATCGAAACAAGTTTTTCAAAGAATCGAAGCATGGCTTAACGATAACAAAACAATATATGAAACTGTTCCCGATAAAACAGCAATTTAAATTGAAGACAACCGCCACTTACGTCTTTTGTGTTAGGATCGATTCCCCAATCTAGTAATTACGTCTTTTGCATTAGGATCGATTCCCCACTCTAGCACTTACCTCTTTTGTTTTAGGATCGATTCCCCACTCTAGCACTTACGTCTTTAGTGTTAGGATCGAATCTCACATCTAGCACTTACGTCTTTTGCATTAGGATCGATTCCCCACTCTAGCACTTACCTCTTTTGTTTTAGGATCGATTTCCCACTCTAGTACTTACGTCTTTAGTGTTAGGATCGATTCCCCACTCTAGTAGTTGGCGGGCAGCCTGAGTACTCAGGACAAACAAAAAGAAATTAGTTAAAAGTATGCTTTCAGGAGGCAGGAATTAATGTAACAATTGAATTAATCATTGGTTGCTGTTCAGACCAAAGTCAGAATATGTCCCTAGATTTAATTGTTCTATGATAAACATGATAATAAAAGGTTTTTCTAATCTCCATTCGTGTTTTTCCCTTTAGACATTCGTTGTCTGCGTTTAGAACCAAACAAGTAGTTACACCACACAGCTGTCCATATTAAGCGGTAGTAGTCAATAACGTAGCCAGGCTTTGCCGCTGGGAAAAAAAAAGGGGGGGGGCGAACATTTTAAAAAAGGACTACACACCCAGAGGTGTATATAGGGGGAGAGCTGAAAGGGGTTGAATGCCGAATATAGTTCAGGAGCGTTTGTAGAAATGGTGGCTTGGGATAATTTTGAAGTAATTTCAGACATTGAGTGATTAACCAAGCTGCTAATGTCCCATATAGTGCATTTCTTTCTTGTCTACGCCATTCCCTTGGGATCTGCGCATCAATTAAGGATGGGACCAGATGAGCAGTGGAGACAAGATGAGCAGTGGAGACAAGATGAGCAGTGGAGACAAGATGAGCAGTGGAGACAAGATGAGCAGTGGAGACAAGATGAGCAGTGGAGACAAGATGAGCAGTGGAGACAAGATGAGCAGTGGAGACAAGATGAGCAGTGGAGACAAGATGAGCAGTGGAGACAAGATGAGCAGTGGAGACAAGATGAGCAGTGGAGACAAGATGAGCAGTTGAGACACGATGAGCATTGGAGACACGATGAGCAGTGGAGACAAGATGAGCAGTGGGAGGAGACAAAGAGCAGTGGAGACAAGATGAGCAGTGGAGACAAGATGAACAGTGGAGACAAGATGAACAGTGGAGACAAGATGAACAGTGGAGACAAGATGAGCAATGGCTAGGCCACAGGTAGTATAATCGCTGGTTAATCCACATGTAGTGGTATTACAAGGCTCGGCCAAAAGGTTGTAGTTGTATCACAAGGCTAGGCCAAAAGGTTGTAGTGGTATCACAAGGCTATGCCAAAAGGTTGTAGTGGTATCAAAAGGCTAGGTCAAAAGGTTGTAGTGGTATCACAAGGCTAGGCCAAAAGGTTGTAGTGGTATCACAAGGCTAGGCCAAAAGGTTGTAGTGGTATCACAAGGCTATGCCAAAATGTTGTAGTGGTATCACAAGGCTGGGCCAAAAGGTTGTAGTGGTATCACAAGGCTAGGCCAAAGGTAGTAGTATCACTATCACAGTGGTAGCCATTCGCTGTTCCCGATTTATTTCCTTTACAGATATATTTTAGAATCTAACAATCCTTAAAAGCAATTATTTCGTAGAATCCTTTATAAAACTTTAATATTGATCAGTGGAATGGTGCTGCAGATTTGACAAAACATCTTTTCAAGTAATGCACTTTATAAGAATCCCAATTAGTGATCAACGCCCCTCCGAGGCTCACATGCGCACATTTTTGTCACGCCCCCTGAACTATTATAATATTCTGATGATCCATCCTCTTTTACACCCCAGATTTATTTCGCCAACTATTTCAGAAAAGCAAAAGATAATATGACGCACCGAACTTATGTTTGGGGGGGGGGGGGGGCTGACAATTGGACAGAAGGTGTTGTCATCGTCAACGAGTCTATTTGCCAAGTTTCAGCACGATAGCTTCACGGGATAGTGTGTGTGAGCCATTCCAAGATTTTGCCTAAAAGCCAGCCAGCCAGCCAGTCAGCCAGTCAGCCAGCCGACCACTCAAGATGAAAAGCGGAGTTAATATAAAGGATTTAAAATGGCTTATATCTCAAACAAAGAGAAACCTGAACTACCATCTAAATAATATCTTTTAAGAGAAAAGAAAAATTTTCGGAATAAAATTACAGTTTTTAATTTACCTGGTTGATGAACAGAGATCATTACGGACCTAATGAAAATGTTGATATGAACGGAGGTCATTATGGACCTGATGAAAATGTTGATATGGACAGAGGTCATTATGGACCAGATGAAAATATTGATATGGACAGAGGTCATTATGGGCCTGATGAAAATATTGATATGGACGGAGGTCATTATGGACCTGATGAAAATATTGATATGGACAGAGGTCATTATGGACCTGATGAAAATATTGATATGGACAGAGGTCATTATGGACCTGATGAAAATATTGATACAAACTTCTTTTGATAGGAATGTCGCTTTGGGGTGGTGGTTTGCTTTTAAATGACAGAAGATTCTTGATGTTTTAAAATAAACTAAATCAAACTATCATCAGTGGCGTAGCTAGCATTAGGGCCACCCGGGGCGGGTCAAGATTTTTGTCCCCACCATTCCACGATCGTACGCTGAAGTTAGCCGAGAAGGACAATGGTTAAAAATAAAGAAAAAAATGTCACCCAGCGCGGACCGCCCCTCCCGTAGCCCACCCGCCTCCTCTTTCTACGCCATCGGACGTCATAGGTTTAGCTGGAGTCATACATTTATTGCACTACTCCGACAGCGAGGAGAGACTCGAAGACTCGTCGATACAGATTTCTGGATGAAATGCTTGAAACTGTTGTATCGTGTGTTTGCCTAACAAGCCATTAGCTGAAATATTTGTTTGTGTTAAACAGGAAGACACAATGGCGAAATGATGGCACTGGTAATGTGGGGCCAGGTAGGATAAAATGGTGTCCTTTTTTTTAAAGTGCACACAAAGATAAAGCATCAATTTAAATATTCAATGTTAGCACGCCTGTAGGATACGATTTTAAAAAAAAATGTACGAAATTTAAAAAATACTGATTATCGAGAAATACTGAAGTCTGACATCAACCACGACTAATCAAGAAAGCGTTATGACACAAATTAAACATCCTTCACCCACTTCATCACAGATACCTAAGCTTCCATCCCACTCATTTCATCACAGATAATTAATATCACAACGCACCCATTTCATCACAGATACCTAAGATCACATCCCACCCACTTCATCACAGATACCTAAGATCACATCCCACCCACTTCATCACAGATACCTAAGATCACATCCCACCCACTTCATCACAGATACCTAAGATCAGATCGATTAGGGCGAATTCTTTCTCTTAACGTTTGGACCAAATATATATACAAATTCCTTTGTTCCCCTGTCCCTGCGAATTTACCGGCGTGCTCCCCCAGCGATTACCAAATCTAAATGATCATTAATTGAGCCATTATTGTCACTTATGGAGTTCATTGATGGCTGATTTCTACGCTAGAGAAATACTTTAGATGCCTTCGGTTTAAATAGTTATAATTACAAAATTTGTCTTGTTTAAAATATGTATTTATTGATGTGCTGAAAATTTATATGTACACAGTAATTTAAAACAAAAATATATTTCTATCAATAAAAGAATCTTATTTTATCTTTAAATTCGAATGTTTACAACAACTGTTTTCAGATTATATGTTATTTTATTTTTCTATATTTTTCCTCTTTAGAATTCAGTCTAGTGAAAACGATAAACAAAATAATTGTCAATATTAGCGGAACAATTTTCATGTCGGCAATAGCCACTCTCACTTATCTTTAGACTGTTGATAGAGCTAACATAAGGTTTACAGTACCATTAAAATAAATAAGAGAAATAAGCAAACAGGTCACTGAATGTTTGATTGGCAACACCTCAGAATTGCACCGTTTTCATCAAGAGAAAGGGGACATATGTTACATTGATGTTTTAAGGGTAAATTCATTACAATAATGTATTAAAGGGCCATTTGTTACAATTTTGCATTAAAAGGACATTTTTTACAATGTTGTATTAAAGGGACATTTGTTACAATGTTGTATTAAAGGGACATTTGTTACAATGTTGTATTAAAGGGCCATTTGTTACAATGTTGTATTAAAGGGACATTTGTTACAATGTTTTATTAAAGGGACATTTGTTACAATGTTGTATTTAGTATTTTTTATGCATGCTTGATTGGCGTTTTCTCTGTATGACGCTCACGGGTTAAGACTGGGTCACATCTTGAATCAACCGCAAACCACTTTAACATAGACAGTCTGCTTCAGTGCGTCCTTACCCTGTACAACCAGGGACAAGACAACCAGGGACAAGACAACCAGGGACAAGACAACCAGGGACAAGACAACAAGGGACAAGACAACCAGGGACAAGACAACAAGGGACAAGACAACCAGGGACAAGACAACAAGGGACAAGACAACCAGGGACAAGACAACAAGGGAAAAGACAACCAGGGACAAGCAACAAAGGACAAGACAACCAGGGACAAGACAACAAGGGAAAAGACAAAAAGTGACAACACAACTAGGGACAAGACAAGACAACCAGGGACAACCAGGGAAAAGACAACCAGAAACAGGACAACCAGTGGCAGGACAAGACATCCAGGGACAAGACAACAAGGGACAAGACAATATTTTGTGACTTTTGGCCGGGACATTAGTTCATCGCTCCTGCCCCCTCCCCCAGTTTCACCCCTTCCCGCCCGCTAACAATGTTGAAATGCCAATGTTAACATTACCAGCAGCAGCTTGTTCCCATCACCCTCAAAGCCTGGCAGTTCAGAAATTAGTTGACTTAACCCGTGCTTCACAAGGAGTTGTTAACAAGGTAGAAAGTTTTTTGGTTTTTTTTGGATAACAAGCTGATAGAACACATGGTCATAATTAAAGTGCCAATTACAGTTTACTAATGACTTGCAAAAGAAGACTACAAAGTATTTGTTAAATATATTCTTTGAACTTTAATTTACAACTTTGTATTCAAATGCACTTTCTAACTTTTAGCGTTGACTTTCACACAATTTGTTTGCATGGTACCAAAGCAATAAAATATTGCGTCATTAATGGTTTTATTAAATTGCCGTTAATTTGGGTGCTCACGGTACCTCGACTCTGTTCTCCTGTACAGCGTAATGGAGTGGCCCCATGCCTTCGTCGTCAACCTCATGGAGGACACAGAATCGGTTGGAAAGGTTGACTTTGTCTGCAACAGAGAAATATGGAACGAACTCATTGCATTGCTAGACTGCTGGTTATGGAAAGAAAACACTGCATTGCTAGACTGCTGGTTATGGAAGGAAATCACTGAATTGCTGGACTGCTGGTTATGGAACGAACTCACTTCTTTTCTGGACTGCTGGTTATGGAAGGAAATCACTGCATTGCTAGATTGCTGGTTATGGAAGGAAATCACTGCATTGCTAGACTGCTGGTTATGGAAGGAAATCACTGCATTGCTAGACTGCTGGTTATGGAAGGAAATCACTGCATTGCTAGACTGCTGGTTATGGAAGGAAATCACTGCATGGCTAGACTTTTGGTTATTGAAGGAACTCCCTGCATGTCTAGACTGCTTGTTATGGAAGGAAATCACTGCATTTTTAGACTGCTTGTTATGGAAGGAAATCACTGCATGGCTGGACTGCTGGGTTAATCATCAAGAAAAATATAGTCATTGAAAAAACCCACTAGTTTTATAACCGCATGCGCAGAACACAAAAGATGCTCTGCCTAATGGAGGTTGTGGTGGAAGCATCAACCATATCTTATTAGGCGTAAGCCTAATTATTTGACGTGGTAGCATCATGCCAAAAATAGATGATATTTAATCACCAGCATGAGATATCATTTACATGATGCCAACATTAGATGATGTTGTACTCACCAGCATGAAACATCCTCCTCATGATGTTAAGATGTCCCTGTTTACAGGCTAGCATCAGGGGCGTGGACATGCGGGTGCATCGTGCTTTGGGGTCAGCTCCACGTTTTAGCTGCAAGAAATGGTGTCAACGGTGCGGGGCTTATAGTAATGAAAATTGTCAAATTGCTGAATCATTACAACACTAGAAAGTCACATATTTTCCCCCGAAATTGAATGGAAATGAAATGCATTTAAACACATGCAATACTTGTCATAGGCGCTTCTCGCTTCCTCGCACTGATAAGTTTGAAAAAACACTTTCTCCAATGACACCTTGTTCTAGAAAGCTGAGTTCTAGTAACAATTGCACATTTTGAAATGCTACAAATTTATTTGATGACATTATGGATGTTCGAAAATTTAATGTTTAAAGCAATTCAGAGAGGATGTACGTCATATTTTTAGTGAAAATCTTAAATAATTTTTTAGAGATAATGTATGAGTGTAAAATATTATATACTCACACATCTTGAAAAGTCTATAATAGGACTGTCATACACAGATGAGTTCGATCACGTGACGGTTACTCACATATGAGCGTCACCACTTACCAGCCACTCACAGATGTCCTCGTTTCCGCTTTTGGCCGCATTATGTAACGGTGTGAAACCCAGGTACGCCATGGCATTCACTGGTGGTTTGATGTTCTTGTACACAATCTGAGGTAGGGTGGGGGTAGGAGAGGAGGGGGGCATACTTGAAAGACCAGTATTTCAACCCTGTATTCTAACAACACGTCAGTTTGGATGGATTTACTTAGCCTTCTGTCACACATTGACAAGCGTATTTAACTTAGCCTTCTGTCACACATTGACAACATCAAGTCCTAAAACTGATGACATATGAAAATAAAGTTATGAATCAGGTGGACGTTTCAGTGATGACTTGAGCCACAGTCAAGCTCAATAACGACCCTGTCGTGTAACTTGAATGTATTGAAAGATTTGTTTTAAAAGAGGCCCTTTTCGGTTCCCTTTTATGGGAAATAAAATTATATAAGTAAACCTTTCTACTAGAAATTAGCGGAATTCAGTCCAAAAAAAAAAACTACCGCGGTTGTGTTTAAAATTTGAACAAATGTTTTACTTGAACCTGTATTTACCTCGGCAATCTTGACCGTTGAATGCAGTGCAATGGTGTGCAGGGGCGTGCCTTCTCGACCTACGTTCAGGAGTGGGTTGGCACCATACTTGATCAAGAGTTTGACCACATTCTCACTCTGGAAACGACACGCCGCTGCCAAAGGAGTGTTTCGGTCGTTAGAGTACACGTTGGGATCTGCAAGATAGGACAAGACTATTGCAATTTTGGAAATGACATGTTGGGATCTGCAAGTAAGAAGATGGCTTCTGCAAGTTAGGACATGACATGTGCAAGTTAGGACATGACATGTTGGGATCTGCAAGTTAGGACATGACATGTGCAAGCTAGGACATGACATGTTGGGATCTACAAGTTAGGACATGACATGTTGGGATCTGCAAGTGAGGACATGACATGTTGGGATCTACAAGTTAGGACATGACATGTGCAAGTTAGGACACGACATGTTGGGATCTACAAGTTAGGACATGATATGTTGGGATCTACAAGTTAGGACATGACATGTGCAAGTTAGGACATGACATGTTGGGATCTGCAAGCCAGGACTGACATCTGCAAGTAAGGACATGATATGTTGGGATCTGCAAGTTAGGACATGACATGTGCAAGCTAGGACATGACATGTTGGGATCTACAAGTTAGGACCTGATATGTTTGGATCTGCAAGTTTGGACATGCCATGTTGGGATCTGCAAGTTAGGACATGACATCTGCAAGTAAGGACATGATATTTGGGATCTACAAGTTAGGACATGACATCTGCAAGTTAGAACATGACATTTTTGGATCTGCAAGTTAGGACATGACATGTGAAAATTAGAACATGACATCAGTATGTTAGGACGTGACATGTTAGGATCTAAAAGTTAGGACTCTATAAGAGATTACGTGTACCTAAAGACCACTTCTTATAGTCCGCTTTCATTGAAACTGAAGTCGACCTTGTTATTAATAGTGAGACTGACATTGACCTAGAAATTAACCGTGAGACTGACCTAGATTCATAGTACTGCACCTACAGCAAATATTAATACATATATTCGCAGTATTGCAACTACTGCAGATATCATCACATAGATTCATAATATTGCAACTACTGCAAATATCATCCCATAGATTCATAATACTGCAACTACTTCACCTATCATCCCATAGATTGATAGTTCGTATATATTGAGTCACAGTTTGTCCACACCCTGGCCTTTAAGTCACCTTGTTTTACTTTAAGCTGCATGATTGATGGAAGCCTAAAACGGTTATTCCGCTCCTTGTCTATTACGGGGATTCTTGTAAAAAAGCACCTTGCATTAATGTTCAAAATGCCATTTGCACTTATCTATGCATTGCAGAATGGCATTGTTATGCACATATGCTTAAGACGATACAATGTCAAATTTAGCTGTTTGAAAAGTTATAATTATTATTATTATTGTTATTATTATATTTGTTTGTAAATCTAAAGTGCCGCAAAGGAATACATATGATTTGCTAAGAAGCATACAACAATATTTTACTGTAACAGAAAGGGATCATGATGAGTTTTTATCCAAACAACTATGAGATTACTTGTTATAAGCCCCTTGTATCCACTAAAACTCTTCCAACTTTTATTGAGGTACACACAACCAGGCAACTGACGCTTCAATGTCACAGCTATTTAATCAGATTGTATATTTTGCAATCATTGTTTACATTTCTATGTCGTACATGGAAAAAAATTCGAAAACTTCTCGGCCTTTAGATGAACCCTCCTGTCGAGTCGCAGGAACCGGACTTGGAATTGAGGACTTAGGTGGGATGACGTAAGTCAGGCTTTGACCTCATCAGCACGTGTTACCGAGATTGGACGGGTAGTGTCTGCCTGAAGGGACCAGCCTGTAGCATACCTATACAACAGATAAGACAGTTACTTCTCCGGATACCCTGGATAAGTCTGTCCAGTGTTTCAATTAATCCACTGTGAGCCACTCATCCCAGCAATCATCTTGTTGTGTGGCATGATGCACTCATCCCAGCAATCATCTTGTTGTGTGACATGGTGCACTCATCCCAGCAATCATCTTGTTGTGAGGCATGGTGCACTCATCCCAAGCAATCAACTTGTGAGACGTGGCGCACTCATCCCAAACAATCAAATTGTTGTGAGCCCTGGTGCACTCATACCAAACAATCATCTTGTTGTGAGCCATGGTGCACTCATCCCAAACTATCATCTTGTTGTGTGGCATGGTGCACTCATCCCAGCAATCATCTTGTTGTGAGGCATTGTGCACTCATCCCTAGCTATCAACTTGTGAGACGTGGTGCACTCATCCCAAGCAATCATCTGTGAGCCATGGTGCACTCATCCCAAACAATCATC
The DNA here is from genome assembly GCA_964017045.1 of Omphiscola glabra. Classification (NCBI taxonomy): domain Eukaryota; kingdom Metazoa; phylum Mollusca; class Gastropoda; family Lymnaeidae; genus Omphiscola; species Omphiscola glabra. The sequence continues at coordinate 4,020,147 of OZ024795.1, read as the reverse complement.
TTGTTGTGAGTCATGGCCCACTCATCACAAGCAATCAACTTGTGAGACGTGGCGCACTCATCCCAAACAATCAAATTGTTGTGAGTCCTGGTGCACTCATCCCAAACAAGCATCTTGTGAGCCGTGGTGCACTCATCCCAAACAATCATCTTGTGAGCCGTGGTGCACTCATCCCAAACAATCGCCTTGTGAGCCGTGGTGCACTCATCCCAAAAAATCATCTGTGAGCCATGGTGCACTCATCCCAAACAATCATCTTGTTGTGAGGCATGGTGCACTCATCCCAAACAATCAACTTGTGAGACGTGGCGCACTCATCCCAAGGAATCATCTTGTGAACCGTGGTGCACTCATCCCAAACAATCAACTTGCACTTCGAAAGTACCTGAGTTAAGTTATAATGTTTTGAAATTTAGCACAAAGGCGTCTCCTGGTGATTTAAGTTAAGAGGTAGTTTGAAGGCATTGTCACGTATATTTTCAGCATCCGAACGAAATTGCCGCTGTACATGAGGACGCTACCGAAATCGAGAATTTTCTAATTTTTTTCTTGACGTTATCAAGCTAAAGATTAAGCCGTGGGTGAAGTAAATGAATGGTGGAACATAATCTGTCAGAAGGTATTTTTTTATTAATTTTTAAAAATTATTATTTTGTTATTTTCTTTTTTTTTTTCAAATGTATTTGTTTTATAGAACCGGATCAGCAAGCTCAAATACGTCAAGGTCTCTCGCGTATTAACATTGCCCTCAGTCAGATATTGAGATGAGCGGCGAAAGGATGAGGTCAAACTGCCTGAGTTTTCGTAGAGGCACTAAGCCATCATAACTCTTCGACAAAGCATAGAGCAACAAACTAAACGTTCCGAAGAAAGAAGAAAAAAAAACCGATACAAAACATTAACAGGGGGCTTGTTTGGACTTGGTTTTTTTTAGGCTTTTAAAAATTGATTTACAAAGTCAGCAGGTACAATATTTTAGCATCATAGGACGTACAATTGAGTTTCAGTCAGTGAATGGGTCAGTCAGTGGTTCATTTAGTGGATCAGTGAATTAATATGTGAGTGGGGCAGTGAGTTGGACAGTGAGTGGGTCAGAAAGTTGGACAGTGAGTGGGTCAGAAAGTTGGACAGAAAGTGGGTCAGTGAATTGGACATTGTGTGGGTCAATAAGTTGGACGGAGAGTGGGTCAGTGAGGTTAACAGTGAGTAGGTCAGTAATTTGGACAGTGAGTGGGTCAGTAATTTGGACAATGAGTGGGTCAGTAATTTGGTCAGTGAGTGGGTCCGTAATCTAGAAAAAGTAAGTGGTTCAGTGAATTGGGCAGTGAGTGGGTCATTAAGTTGAACAGTGAGTTGGTCAGTGAGTTGGTCAGTGAGTTGGACAGTGAATGGGTCAATAATTTAGACATACTGTGGTTCAGTGAATTGGACAATGAGTGGTTCAGTGTTGGACAGTGAGTAGGTCAGTAATTTGGACAGGGAATGTTATTTGGCTTTTTATTTAAATTCGTTTAAAGAAGTAATGATTTGGAAGTCAACACAATAATCATACATTATTGACAAATAGAAGTGTCAGCATCACTTGTTGCAAGAGAATCTTATATGTTTGTGTAACAAATTACTTATACACACGGTGTGGATCTTCCGCACGACACTAATATTAGCTCTCACGGCACATGGTGTAGTGATTTGAAGGATAAAGAAAAGAAACAAGAGAAAAAGGAACTAGTTTTTATAGCTCAGCAAGAATTCCTGTTTTTGAGTAGAGTGAGCTTGAACGACACAGTTTTGATGTATGAGGTTCTCATGTTGTATTTTTCCGGTGGATTTAATGAATTAATTATTCGATAAAGTATTGTACGTGTATGGATATATATATATATATGTTTTTCATATTGCAACTATAATTGCTCTAACAATTCTGATGTCAAGGAATCATATGATGTATTTGTTAAATATCTTAATAAAGTGCTATGCGGTGTTCATTGGACCTTGTTACTTTTTGCCGAAGTAAGTGACGGTCGTTTGTGAAGGTGAATGAGTTATATAGGCAAGTCATCATTTGCACTGAAGAAATATAATACATTAGCCAACGTTTACAAGTAAAAATACTCAATTATAAACGTTACAGCTTGGTTTAAGAACTTAGAGATCATTGATTGTAGACATATACTAGCGCATATTCTAGTGATGTGCTAAGCCCATAGAACGTGACCATATTTCTGGTTCTGGTCACCTTCATAACTCTTGTAGTTCTTGAGGTCTCGTGATCAATCAGTGAGACGGTGGGCGTGGTCTTTGGGTGTCTCACATACGCATAGATTCAACAGAAAAAATGTGTAATCCAAGAAATAACTCTTGTTCAGTGGAGTCTAGGTAAGTAGTGGATACGACTTTGATTTTTCATTTAAAATTAAAAAATTTTCTTGGGCAATATTTGTATATCTAAATTATCTGTTACCTGCCCCTCCCCTTTTGAATGTTATCTGTCTCTAGTCGAATGTTATTTGTGTCCAATAAAATAAATTACTTCATTTGTAGTTATTGAATGTTAAATTCTCCTTTTGAATGTGAACTCTTGCTACAAAATTATGAATGTTACCTGTTTACCAGGAAAGTTTCATGTCCCAATTAAATGTCCCCTGTCCCTAGTTATTGTCACCTGTCCCTAGATACAGTTATCTGTCCCTGGTTATTGTTATCTGTCTCTAGTTATTGTTATCTGTCCCTAGTTATTGTCACCTGTTCCTAGTTATTGTCACATGTCCCTAGTTATTGTCACCTGTCCCCAGTTACTGTTACCTGTCCCTAGATACTGTTACCTGTCCCTAGTTATTGTTACCTGTCCCTAGTTATTGTTACCTGTCCCTAGTTATTGTTACCTGTCTCTAGTTATTGTCACTTGTCCCTAGTTATTGTCACATATCCCTAGTTATTGTTACATTTCCCTAGTTATTGTTACATTTCCCTAGTTATTGTCACATATCCCTAGTTACTGTCACATATCCCTAGTTATTGTTACATGTCCCTAGTTATTGTTACCTGTCCCTAGTTATTGTTACCTGTCCCTAGTTATTGTTACCTGTCCCTAGTTATTGTTACCTGTCCCTAGTTATTGTCACCTGTCCCTAGTTATTGTCACCTGTCCCTAGTTATTGTTACATTTCCCTAGTTATTGTCACATATCCCTAGTTATTGTTACATTTCCCTAGTTATTGTCACATGTCCCCAGTTACTGTTACCTGTCCCTAGTTATTGTCACCTGTCCCTAGTTATTGTCACCTGTCCCTAGTTATTGTTACATTTCCCTAGTTATTGTCACATATCCCTAGTTATTGTTACATTTCCCTAGTTATTGTCACATGTCCCCAGTTACTGTTACCTGTCCCTAGTTATTGTCACCTGTCCCTAGTTATTGTCACCTGTCTCTAGTTATTGTCACTTGTCCCTAGTTATTGTCACATATCCCTAGTTATTGTTACATTTCCCTAGTTATTGTCACATATCCCTAGTTACTGTCACATATCCCTAGTTATTGTTACATGTCCCTAGTTATTGTTACCTGTCCCTAGTTATTGTTACCTGTCCCTAGTTATTGTTACCTGTCCCTAGTTATTGTTACCTGTCCCTAGTTATTGTCACCTGTCCCTAGTTATTGTCACCTGTCCCTAGTTATTGTTACATTTCCCTAGTTATTGTCACATATCCCTAGTTATTGTTACATTTCCCTAGTTATTGTCACATGTCCCCAGTTACTGTTACCTGTCCCTAGTTATTGTCACCTGTCCCTAGTTATTGTCACCTGTCCCTAGTTATTGTTACATTTCCCTAGTTATTGTCACATATCCCTAGTTATTGTTACATTTCCCTAGTTATTGTCACATGTCCCCAGTTACTGTTACCTGTCCCTAGTTATTGTCACCTGTCCCTAGTTATTGTCACCTGTCCCTAATTATTGTCACATATCCCTAGTTATTGTTACATATCCCTAGATATTGTACCTGCCCCTAGATATTGTTTGCTGTCCCTCGTTATTTCTTCCCTGAACGTGTATTACCTGCCCCAAGCTGAAGAATGAACTCTGCAGCATCAGGCCTGTCAAATCTGGCTGAGATATGCAGGGCTGACAGACCGTAGCCGTCTTGGACACTGAGTAACATCTTAGGGTTGGGTGAAGCTTCTATGGCGTTCTTTAACTGGGTTGTGTTGCCTTCACGGATAAGCTGATAAGAAAACAACAAAACAAAGAGATGGGGATAGTTAGGATAATATTGAATACAAAAAGATAAACAAAATGTCTTCATCAAATAGGATTTTGCCGAGAAGAATGATCCGAATCAACAGTACAGAAACATACAGTTTTGACAAGAAATTGGGTTGCCAAATTAGCATTGTGAAGTAACAGATTTGACAATTTCGGTTTTACGATAGGAGTCTAAAGGGATGCATCTTTATCTGATGGAATATTTGTGCCAGGTATGCACAAGCCATTACCACAAAAGTGGTGTCATGGTGTCAGGTATAAACTAACCTATGTCACAAAAGGAGTGTCGTTGTGCCAGGCATACACAAACCAATGTCACTAAAAGGGGATTCGGATAGAAAATCTCATTTTAGTTGAAATGAAAAAAATTACATGAAAAATGATACAAATTTAATCTATTCAGATACAGACCGACACAACGAACATACAATAACAGACAGAAGTCTTTTTTTTGTTTTTTTTTTAAATTATAAGCCCAATTTTGATGATCTAAGAATAAATGTAGCAATATATATTCTTTTTGGAAAGTTTCACCAGTAGCATTCCTGTTATATGACGACATTTTTACATTTTTTCCGGCCAAAATGAAGTGAGCACCATTTAAGAAAAGCATTTAATCCACTCACTTATTTTCCAATTTAGCCAATCAATAATCGATTGTGCGGATTTGAAATCAATATTTTAAATTACACTTGTCTTTCAGTAGATTGGTTTTTGTCCCATTTAAAATGTTATAGTTCATAGTTTGTTTTTTTAAATTTAAATAAATTATAACAAAATGTCTTCACTGAATGTCCCCCCAATGGTTTTTTTTTTAAATACATGAGCTAAAATGAACAATTCACGGCATGATTTCAACAATGTGCAAAAGTACAGACGTAATGTAAAGTTGTGTTTTCGATTGTGAAAAGTTGAATTTACCTGTAAAAATTTCATCCTTTCTGTATATTCATTCTTGGTCTGGAATGCCCACAGCATGTCGCTCCTGGACTGTTTGACTTCGTGTGACGTCGACCTTGTGTCCTTTGGGAACACGGCCCCCTTGCCCATGATGAGAGGGTGTCACTAGGGTAATATGGCGCCGTGACGTCTTTATGTATTTAAACAATCTCCATCTCTCTCATAAATGATTTTTTAATCACTGTGTCTCCTTAGTGAGATATATTTAATTTAACTCCATGTCACCATGTTATATAGTTTCACCAATGTTTTATCGAAACGCTGTCACACGACATGTTCATTCCTATCTCATTTCAATGGGGACGAGTCATGAATGACAGGTTCATCCGGATCTTTAACAAATATCTGGAGAATAGTCAATCTTGTTTGCATTTTGGTGGCATGTTGGTGGCATGATGGTGGCATGTTGGTGGCATGTTGGTGGCATTTTGGTGGTATGTTTGTGGCATGATGGTGGCATGTTGGAGACATGTTGGTGGAAAGTAGGTGGCATTTTGGTGGCATTTTGGTGGCATGTTGGTGGCATGTTGGCGGCATGTTGGTGGCATGTTGACGGCATGTTGGTGATAGTAAGAATACGATTAAATAACACACTGCTGGGAATCATTCTGCTGGTTTCAATGTAAGCACATTGCGTCCCAAAGGGGGGGGGGGGGGGGGGTTGGAATCATTCTGATGGTTGCGATGTAAGCACAGTGTGTCCCGGGGGGGGGGCTGTGGTGAGTTGATTTGTATTTATAAAGTGGACACTCGGATATGTCGGACCAATCAGTAAGCTTTCTCTTTGTTAATCACATTCCACACTAACTGGCCATTGTGAGGAAGTGGTTCGTGCTGTCAAGTATACACGTGAGGCACTGGGGCGTGGTGAAATAAATGTATCGTTTATTTACAACGCTAAAATCGTGCATTAGTCGGAGCTATTCATTGAAGAGGCAACGCCTCTGACAAAGCTAACAGTACACAAGTTACCAGTTATCTATCAATGCATTGACGACAACAGGAGGTCTTAATGCAAAGAATGCTTTGTAGAAAATGTATATAAGCACATAGTATACTCTACTACATTAAAAGAAAGGGGGGGGGGGTCATATCATCAAAATGCATACCAATAAATAAATAACAATATGAAAACGCTTACGAGTTCCTCAGTTATGTTAAATTTTGCACTCGTATCTGATTTCATTTCCTGTCTCATAGCAACGTGTCAAACATTTAACTAGCTACTATGATTGGCGTATGTGAGTGGATATTTGACGAGACTTAAAAAGCATACCTTTTATGTTGTAGTTAAATATTTGTTCGTTTTTAAACCTCTTGTCATGCGTCTTGTGTCCTCACTGTCGTAAAGTAATAATCTATTGTTGTATGGGGGGTGGGGATAATGTCCGTCATTTTTAACTACCCTGTATATAGCATATCAGATTTTTATCATAGGCACATCAGCAACACCATCATAGTCCATGTACAGGTAAATATTATTGGCTATTATTATTATGCATTATGAAGATTTCCCACCGACTAAGAATGACGTCACCGATATTATCTTAAACATCTGTTCCTCTAAATCAGAGGTCTCCAAACATTTTTGTCTCGTAGACCCCTTGCCATGCTTTTCGGTTTTGGGTAGACCCCCTGCTTACCAGATAATGATTTTTTGGCAAATTCATTAAATTCAAATTTATTTTTGACAGCCGGTATAGTGCTAATCCTTATGAAAGATTTAAATTGATAGTGAAGTGTAGTGTGAAAAGCTTTTTTTAAAAAACATATTAAGCTTTATACATTTATTATTTCAATTAAAAATTAAAACAAACCGACTTAACGTTTACTTTCTGTTACATAAAATAACTAAGCAAAAAATAAATGCTTTTAATGTGTGGGGTGAACCTGATGCTTTAATTATAAATGTTCAACATTTGGCATCAATTGAGTTAGGTTTAATCTCAAATCTCTTCGGTTAATGACGTCAGTTTGTTTCTTTTTTAGGAGATTGGTAACTGCGCTGAAAACCCTTTCCACTAGGTATGAGGATGGAAAAGCAATTAATTCTTAAACAGATTCATATATCAGAAAATATTCCTGAATAACTTACATTTTAATATGAATCTTCAGCATGTTTCATGAACATTTATGTTTTTAAAATGTTTACTTCATATGTACTTCTATAGTTTATGTAGGAAAATATATGGCTTTATATTATAAGGTAATATTATGTAAGTTAATAGGTAATATCTGTGTATGTGAATTATTCCATTCGTGGAATGCCAAAATAGAAGTCACGACCTGCTTACGTGAGACTTACTATCATTGACCCCCATTTTCATTTCATGGACCCCCAATTTTTTTTCGCTGCCATGGACCCCTTGCAAGTTGTCGTCACTCACTGCTCTAAATTGATAAGTGAGCTAATTTATTGGTACCGGTAACTAAAGGAACACCAAAGATCTCTCTGTCCTTACGGGGACTTCTCCAACGAAATGAAAGAGTTCAATGAATGAATGTTTACTCACAAACAATCAAAATATGCCAGTGGCGAGTCCAAAGTTGGTGTCACCAAGGGCTCTAGATTTTGGTTTCTAGTCATGTGGCATTAGCCACAATGAAACCAATCAAACCAAGAGCCACATGGAAGAGGGGATTAGTGGCCAATGTGAATAGAATGAAGAAGAGTTGGGATGAACTAGCAAAGATAGCCCAGGGCAGGGACATATGGAAGAGGGGATTAGTGGCCAATGTGAATAGAATGAAGAAGAGTTGGGATGAGCTAGCAAAGATAGCCCAGGGCAGGGAAATATGGAAGAGGGGATTAGTGGCCAATGTGAATAGAATGAAGAAGAGTTGGGATGAGCTAGCAAAGATAGCCCAGGGCAGGGAAATATGGAAGAGGGGATTAGTGGCCAATGTGAATAGAATGAAGAAGAGTTGGGATGAACTAGCAAAGATAGCCCAGCGCAGAGACATATGGAAAAATATTGTGTGTGGCTAAGGCTCCATGGGGAGTGAGAAATGCTAGAAGGAGAAAAAGAAACCACACAGTATTCGAAGCAAACCACAACCAAACCACACAGTCTTTGAAGTTAAAGACAACCAAACCACACAGTCTTTGAAGTTAAAGACAACCAAACCACACAGTCTTTGAAGTTAAAGACAACCAAACCACACAGTCTTTGAAGTTAAAGACAACCAAACCACACAGTCTTTGAAGTTAAAGACAACCAAACCACACAGTCTTTGAAGTTAATCACAACCAAACCACACAATCTTTGAAGTTAACCACAACCAAACCACAGTCATGGTGGCGATTAAAAAAAATATTGTTGTCTAGGTGTGTGATATATCATCGTCTATACCTTAAGGGCCCACGATCAATTTATCTCTATGTATTAATGTTAAAAATTAGGATTTATTTTCTACCATTTCCTTCTGTCGGTCGATTATAATTTTCCCCACACATGTGTATGTACATTATTAATAAACGAATCTTCTAACTTATGCTGACAGATTAATATAAATATAAATATTTATGTCCTGAATGAAGTTAAAATATTTTTTTAAATAGTTCAGACAGCTGAATCTCTGTCGGCTCGGCCTGATGGTCATCAATCTACACCTTTCCTCACCCTGCACTTAGGGGCCTAAAACTCAGAAGCTCTGAATGAAGATCGGCTCACCACAGATGAATAATAATTCTCCAATGAAAGTTGCAACAAGAGACAACTTTTTTTATTTAAAAATTAATGTTTTGTCTTAATGGCCTCCTGATATTTAAAAAAAAATGCGACATAAAGTAAATAAATAGAGAAATTATTTGATAGACAGGTAGAACATCATTTTCTATCAAATAATTAGGGCTTTTCATAATTCATAATTCCATAGTTCAGCAAGTAAATAATGTTAATTGTATTAATATATATCAGGATGTTTTTCTATTATTCTAAAATTTTACAAGCTTAAAATAATAATAATTCATTAAAATGTGCAACTTAAATGCATTTCCAATAATTTTGTTCCATGTAGACAGTTCCTTTGAAATTAGACCAACCTGCTTTATCAATATCAGATTGGACTGTGTACTTAACACATATAAATTCACATAAAGTTATTTCAAGCACTTTACAGTTTCTCCTGGAATATTCCACACGTATGTTTACTAAATAAAATAGTAATTTTTCATCACCGACGTGACCTACATATTTCACAACTGAAGAGGTGGTGCTGTAAATTTCACAATGTTCCGCACCGTCGGAAACAAATCAGTTTTTAAGACAGTGTTTGACAAATTAATGTCACACAAAGCACTGTGCAGGAAACATCTCTGGACGCCAATAAACGCCATGTGTTCTATAACGTGTCATCAGGGGCGGCCACTGAGTCAACACCAGGTTAAAGGCTCGTGTTTTAGGGCCACTCACAGCACGACAAACAGATCAAATTAGGTCGTTGAGTCGGATGACGTCATGGGTAATTGATGCCATTGTGCTCTCGGACCAGGTCTCGCGATACAGCTAAGGTCAACAGAAATTATTCCATACTTTTAATAAAAAATAAACCAGCTGAAATTTCGCGGTCGTTGAATGTTTGTGCACAAAATTGTGTTCATTAAAGTCATAAGTTTTCATTTTAAGTTTATTTACGTTACTTCACAATTTTATGTTTTCAATGTTTTAAATTTAAAACCATATCAGTAATATTATTCTTGTAAAGTTACATTCAATGTTGGGACATACATTCGTTTCTTGAACTCGATCTATGGCTCTGTGTAGCGAGAGGCAAACATCCAATGCCAAGTCTCTTAGTGGGTATGAAACATGTTCCTTATGTTGGGTCAAAAAGACAGAGTTCGTGTGTCGTTTATTCGTTTAAGTTTATGTGTACATGACGTCATATTTCTGAGTTGTAAGAAGAGTTTATATTTAACACTCGGCCCGGTTTTTAATTAAAAAGCACAAATAAGTTATTATAAATGTTTATCGATTAGTAAAAAAAACATCTCTTTTAAGCGAGGGAAATTCGCGCAATAATAAAGTGATAGGAGTAAAAGAGAAAAGGAAAAAAAAAGAAATAGGGATTAAAACAGGTATTTTACGAAAAGGTCACGTAAGGTCACGCCATCAATAATTTCACGTCTGCACAAAAGATATTGAATCAGACTTAAATTTGTATTTAAACAGTTGCGGATTAACCAGTGGCGGATTAACCAATGCGGATTAAACAGTGACATATTAACCAGTGGCGGATTAAAAAGTGGCAGATTAACCCGTGACGGAATAACCGGTGATAGATTTACTGTAGAATATTAATGTCATGTCTAATTTTAAATGTAAATAAATTCTAGGAACATTGAAATTATCCGTAACTAGTCCAGTCCTTAAGTTTTATATAGTGATGATGTATAATTTTTGATGATTTATAAATATTGATGATGTATAAATATAAATGGAAATAATCGTAGGAAGGTGTATTTAAATTTCTTCAATAGACCCCTGTCAGCAGCCATGCAATCGACCCCTGTCAGCAGCCATGCAAAAGACCCATGTCCGCAGCCATGCAATAGACCCTGTCAACAGCCATGCAAAGACCCCTGTCCGCAGCCATGCAATAGACCCCTATCAACAGCCATGCAATAGATTCCTGTCAGCAGCCATGCAATATAACCCTGTCGGCAACCATGCGATAGGCCCCTGTCAGCAGCCATGTTGGAGAAAGCTATTGAAGTCTGGCAGTTGGGAAGAGTACATGAATGTGTATATCTTTCGGTTCTAATTTTAAAAGAAAAAATTTGCCCTGATCAAACTGTCTTCGGTATATGTGATTAAGATGGCGGGATGTATCATCCAAATACATATTTTTATAAAAGTTTTATAAAACATTTTCTTTACATAGCTCTTCAAGCAAAGGTGGTTTTCTTTGTCCCGTGTTACTGGCTTCCAGGTCCATTCAATTGGTGTTTAATGTCTGGCGATGAGTTCCAACACCAGAAAGTCATATTGAATCTTGGCAGGCTTACAGTTGTTGCACAGTCCAGTAGGCTTACAGTTGTTGCACAGTACAATATGCTTACAGTTGTTGTACAGTACAGTATGCTTACAATTGTTGCACAGTACATTAAGCTTACAGTTGTTGTACAGTACAGTAGGCTTACAGTTGTTGTACAGTACAGTATGCTTACAGTTGTTGCACAGTACAGTATGCTTACAGTTGTTGTACAGTACAGTATGCTTACAGTTGTTGTACAGTACAGTATGCTTACTCCGTTCTCCGGATATCATTAAGGATATGCCTCAATCTGAACCGGACTTTGTCCTTGATGTACCAATTAAGCCAGATATTTAGACTGTTAAAATCTTACCACAAACAAAACGATTTTGATGAGATGTAAATGAAGCTGTTCCGATACTGGCTACGTCATACCGTCATTAGAATGGCCTATCCTGATGCTGGCTACGTCATACCGTCATCAGAATGGCCTATCCTGATACTGGCTACGTCATAACGTCATAAGAATGGCTTATCTCGATACTGGCTACGTCATATCGTCATCAGAATGGCTTATCCTGATACTGGCTACGTCATACCGTCATCAGAATGGCCTATCCTGATACTGGCTACGGTGTGAACCACATCGTCATCAGAATGGCTTATCCTGATACTGGCTACGTCATACCGTCATCAGAATGGCTTATCCTGATACTGGCTACGTCATACCATCATCAGAATGGCTTATCCTGCTACTGGCTACGTCACACCGTCATCAGAATGGTTTATCCTGATACTGGCTACTGATGGAACAATACCGTCATCAGAATGGCTCATCCTGATACTGGATACGGATGGACCCATACCGTCATCTGAATGGTTCATCCTGATACTGGATACGGATGGACCCATACCGTCATCAGAATGGCTTATCGTCTATCAAACAGCACAATGTCTAATTGAATCGTACCTCAAGTAAATTGCTTTTTAACGACCACACCTCTTGAGAAACAATTATCACGGTCACTGACTTCTTTTGTATTCCGCAGCAACTGTGAGCTAGTTTCATTTTGTTTGTAATCTTAGTTTCAATCAGGGAAGGTGCTATCTGGCCACACCTGCGGGGGGGGGGGGGGGGGACGACGACAACTATTGCACTAGTCAGGGGCCCGGGCTAGATATGGGCCCGCCCTTTTCGAGTTTTTAAAATGTACGCACATGTTTGAAACACGAAAGGGGCCCGAACTTCTGTCAGCTGCCTGGTACCCAGAATTTCCATGGTTCGAGCCTGATGCTATTGATAGATTCTGTAGAGTTGGTGAACAAATAAGACAAAAGTAAAGTAATTCATTGCCTTCTTGGAGTCTCTTTGGTAGCTCTGAATTTCTCCAAGCAGAAATATTTGCGTGTGTGCCAGCTCTAGATCTCATATATTCACTGTCGGGATGACTAAATGAGCGAAGACATGATGTCAAATTTTTAGAAAATATATTTTTATATAAGTGGTTACAGCTTCACTGAACTTAACATGACGGCACTGTCTTAAAAGAAATAATAGTTTCCTAATTTAATTATCAAATAGTAGGGGAATTGTTCCGGTGATGATCTAGATGGCTTACATTACAACATATGAGTAAGAGTAAATTCACATATTCAAGTTATGCCTTACAGCAAATGAACTAGAGTCACATAAAGAAGTCATGCCTTACAGGAAGCTTAAGTCACATACTGAAGTCATACCTTACAACATATGAGCTAAAGACCCATTGTCAAGACATACATTACAACATATGATCTAAAGTCACATACTGAAGTCATACAAATGACGTCGTACTTTTCCGTCTGAAATGGGAGAAAAGAACAAGGGAGACAACACAAAGATAGTAAGAGACTTGGAGTTATCAAAACAATTTCCATTAATGCCGATTTAGCGATAGTATGGCGTCATTGGACATCCTCCATCTTATAGACTGAATGGAACAAAGCCAAGTTTCCCTGACAATAGAAGATCATTTCATTTGTAAACGCTTTTATTTGGTTTACTGTTGAAATATAAAATGGCGGTTTTCCCCCCGTCATTCCCGTGACGTCAAGTGTAGACCCACTTTCCGTCATCCTATCAAAAGGAAAGTTGTCACATAGACTCGTTGCCGATGATAATACATTTTTTCGAATTCTCAGCCCCACCCCCAACCCCCAAAATCTGTTTCCTGTATTGTGGAGGGGAAGATGAATGACGTATGATTAGTTCCATGGGTGTGCGTCTTTGGTGTGGAGATTTATTGTGTAGCTGTTGTTTGTTTTATGTATTTGTGACGTATTTGGGTATACAGTAAAAATAACATGTATTTTTTTAGGAGAAAATTGAGGAAAAATTAAACGTGTTTTCGCCAGAAACTTAAACATTTACATAACCGATTCTTAATAAATGATAATACACGTACAATTAAATAAATGCCAAAAAGACGCATATAAAAGATTTATCAGAAAAACTTTGTTGTTTAATTATTTCATGAATTCACTCATATTTATTTCAGGTTTATTTCAAAATATTGACACGCATACAAATGAATGCTAATTTTCTAAGAATCCATTATGTTTATAAATGTATCATATGATTTTACTTGTGACATCCTTTAACTATTAATTTTTAAAAGTAGATTGACAATTTTGATTACTCTAAAATAACAATAATTCTTTCTTCCACCTAAATCAAAAGTGATCACAACATGCGTGGCAGGACTTTAATTAAAATAGATATCAATATATGCTGTGACTTGCAATAGGTACGCCCATCTGGCATAGTTGTGGAAGCTTCCAGATACTGATTTCAGAATACATTTTTTTTTAGTACACCGACCACCATTTGGTTATATTATAAAAACTGCTTTCTAAATATGTCCGACTTCCTGTTTGGCGATGACGCTGTTTCCTTGCTGCTGGCTGTCAAGTGAGTTTACTAGTCTGTTCACTAACTCAAGTGTTGCTGAAGTGGTTTTGGTCAGCTCCTCGATCCTATGAAAGAAGATGGTTTTTATCAAAAGGGTTAATTTTGTGGAGGAAAAAAATCGTACCTATCTCTATGACTTAATGTATTTCATATTAAAGATCCTGTATCGGCAAAACCTCAATGCTCACTTGATGACTGCCTATTTAAACCTTTAAGATTGCCGTCTAGTCTTTATAAGATAAGATAAGTTAAGATGAGATAAGATTCTTTTATTGATCCAAACAAATGGAAATGTTTTTTATTGCATTTTACATTTTCAGCACATAAATAAAACAATTTGAACACAAGACATTTACATTAAGTTATGAAAATATAGTTTGAATACATCATATTCTTGTGGATGCGAATCAGACTTAGATCTTACTTTCTTCTCTGTCTGTCCATTTCTAGCTCAAGTTGTTTGGTCGTCTGCTCAACAGTGTCCATTGTTTCCTTCTTCCTCATGAAATAAATCTTCTCTGTACCATAAAACCTCGACATCATCTGAAAGCATGTAAGCACATACAGCATATATAAGTGAAATATATATATATGTAGAATATAGATCGCACGGAAAGTCAAACTGATTCATTGAGGTCAAAGTGATAATATTGATGCTTTCAATCTAGATCAATATATATTTTAAAAAACAGAATTAATGGTTATTGTCCTATTGTGTCCACAGCCTGTATAGCATTAAAGACCCATAGGTCCTTATGGAAACATGATAAAATGTACTCCTAATTCTTAATTATAAATAATCATTAAACTTTTTTTTCTTAAAAATTTAATCAGCGTTTATTTCTGTATCTAATTTACAGAGGCGTAGCTAAGGGGTGGGCACATGTCCCTAGGCGCCAGACAAGTTAGGGGCAACAAAATGTGCTTTGATATTATTTTATTGATGAAAATAAAGGGTTTTAGAGTTGAAAAAAATAAAGGGAGGATCTTTGAAAGTAATCTTGTCCCCGGGCGCCAGACACTCAAGCTACGCCTCTGCTAATTTATCCTTCATTGTTGATTGACGACAACGATTTATACACAGGCATGACTTGGAGGGATTTTTTTTTCAGTGCCAGGCCACAACAGATCAAATACTGCTTCAATAAGATCAAATACTGCTTCAATAAGATCAAATACTGCTTCAATAAGATCAAATACTGCTTCAATAAGATCAAATACTGCTTCAATAAGATCAAAGTCAGCACCACCAAACACATTGTTTGTACCTTTCGCCATCCACTGTGACATATCTCGTTTGGCTTGACAACTGCTTTCTCTATGTGAAACTTGACAGCCCTCATCGGCGTGGAGGCTTCTAACTCAAGCAGGTAAAACACCTAGTGAGCAGGGCACAGAAATAAACCAATGCAGGTAAAGCGTGGAGATTGTGCGACTGGACGTTAGCCAACTCATATGAAGCAGATTTTGTTTTTTAAAAGAAAACTATAACGGACACAGGATTAAATTATCAAATAATCAATTTATTTTAGCATGCATGCAATATATGTAATGAAAGAGTAGACATTAGCCAGAATAAGCTTTAATGTGCTATTAGGCACTAGACAATTGTCACAATGTGATACTGAGCACTAGACAACGGTCACAGTGTGATGCTGAGCGCTAGACAACTATCACAGTGTGATGCTGAGGGCTAGACAACTATCACAGTGTGATGCTGAGCAATAGTCAACTGTCACAGTGTGGTGTTGAGCACTAGACAACTGTCACAGTGTTATGCTGAGCACCAGACAACTGTCACAATGTGATGCTGATCACTAGAAAACTGTCATCATGTGATACTGAGCACTAGACAACTGTCACCATGTGCTACTGAGCACTAGACAACTGTCACCTGTTTTCGCAGTCTTGTCAAATAAGCCTTCTTCTGTACTTTATTGATGTCGCCAACCGCTAAACCAATCTGAAAATATAATTTCATTTTTTAAAATAAATTGATGAAATATTTCTTGAAATCATGTTGCTTTTTTTTTGTTATTTGTTTTAAAAAAATATATACATTTCATTAAATTATTCACTCCAAGTAAAATAAATGTTGAAATACAATGGAGCAGTTCACGCTCTTCAGTCAGAATGATTCGTTGGTTATTTGAAGTCTTTTAACAAAGATGTTTTAAAAGAAGTCCATATAACAGAATTTTGTTACTTGTAATTAAATGCTATCTTAACACCGTGTATTTATTAGTTTACTAGCCGATATACCCGGCGTGGACCGGGATTCCATTAGGACCCCGATCCCGGTTACCTACGGATCCCGTTAGGATACTGTTCTCTGTAGGATCCCGTTCCATCTAGGGACCCTCCTTTACAATGTTATCACATTTCCCGATATAATCCCAATTTGATCGTGACATAGATATGGATTTTTAAAGTTATCGAACTTTCTGGAAAATTCTAGATTGGATATTATTAGGTTTAAATCCAACGATATTTCAGTACGGACAGTGAAGTGTATTGCAACCACCCTAGACCAATATCCATCAATTCACATAGAACCTATAGTGTTGTCTAAGCCTATTGATATTTATATAGCTCACATAAGGAAAAATGAAACGGGGCCCCCAGCCCCAGAGGAATGGATTTTATGAGTTCGGTACCCCTTAGTATTAGAGTATGGATAATCAAGTGTATGTGTACGAAGTTTGGTCAAGATCCATCCATTCATGTAGAAGTATTAAGTCTATTGATATTTATATAGCTCATATAAGAAAAAAACGAATTCGGGGCCCCCGGCCCCACACGAAATGCTATTAAAAGTTCTCAACCCCTTAAGAGCTCCTTCTGGATAATGATGGATACATACAGACAGACAAAGCCACAAATTTTCCCTTTTATATATATATATATATATATGATATGATAGATTTGGCTTGATTTAACCATGAAGGTCGCTTACTTCCCTTTAACAACTGTTTATTGACTGAAACCATGGGTAACATGGCTGGCGTTCGTTACTTACCATCAAGTTCATGAGGGACAAGGTCATGGCTTACCATCAAGTTCATGACTTACCATCAAGTTCATGACTTACCATCAAGTTCATGGCTTACCATCAAGTTCATGGCTTACCATCAAATTCATGGCTTACCATCAAGTTCATGGCTTACCATCAACTTCATGGCTTACCATCAAGTTCCTGGCTTACCATCAAGTTCATGGCTTACCATCAAGTTCATGGCTTACCATCAAGTTCCTGGCTTACCATCAAGTTCATGGCTTACCATCAAGTTCATGGCTTACCATCAAATTCATGGCTTACCATCAAATTCATGGCTTACCATCAAGTTCATGACTTACCATCAAGTTCATGAGTGACAAGTTCATGAGAAGGATAAACAAGGGAAACAACAAGAACATGTCCAAAGTGTAAGGAGAGTTGTCGACTTTGATGAAATTATCCCGGAAGTTGAGTTCGCCAATGGTCATGGCAAGTGTGGATAACACGGATTTCTCATTTTCCTGGAATCCATCCTGTGGATAACATCCAGACGGAAGAGATAAACTCATGCAACTACAAAAAACAACGAAATTGATAAGAAAACACTTTGACAAAAGAACCACAGTGATAACAAAACACTTTGATAATAGAAGCACAGTGATAACAAAACACTTTGATAATAGAAGCACAGTGATAACAAAACACTTTGATAATAGAAGCACAGTGATAACAAAACACTTTGATAATAGAAGCACAGTGATAACAAAACACTTTGATAATAGAAGCACAGTGATAACAAAACACTTTGATAATAGAAGCACAGTGATAACAAAACACTTTGATAATAGAAGCACAGTGATAACAAAACACTTTGATAATAGAAGCACAGTGATAACAAAACACTTTGATAATAGAAGCACAGGGATAACAAAACACTTTGATAATAGAAGCACAGTGATAACAAAACACTTTGATAATAGAAGCACAGTGATAACAAAACACTTTGATAATAGAAGCACAGTGATAACAAAACACTTTGATAATTAGGCCACAGTGATAACAAAACACTTTGATAATAGAAGCACAGTGATAACAAAACACTTTGATAATAGAAGCACAGTGATAACAAAATACTTTGATAATAGAACCACAGTGATAACAAAACACTTTTATAATAGAAGCACAGTGATAACAAAACACTTTGATAATTATGCCACAGTGATAACAAAACACTTTGATAATTAGACCACAGTGATAACAAAACACTTTGATAATTAGGCCACAGTGATAACAAAACACTTTGATAATTAGGCCACAGAACGACGATAGCAACAACATGATGATGACAGTGGCAATGTGGATGGCAACAATTAAAATGATTAAACAAACATTTAATAGGTCTAGGACCCTTTATTAATGTTGCAGACTGAAATTCTGTAGTGAGAAAAAGTGTGCGTTTTATTTCTTTGTTGGAATTAATTCAATCTCAAATGATTTTATGGATTTTATCTTTTTAAAATCAGTGTGATTACAACAATTACGCCAATGATTTTATACGACGACAATAAAGTAGTGACCTTCTCAAATATTATATTATGTAAGGTGAATGGCAAGATTAAACAGAAGTAGGACAGAAGTATGTTGTCGGGGAAAAAAATAGTTTTTTCAATAATATGTCATTCAACCCAATAAATGACAGGATATATTAAACCCTTTTTAAGGCTTATCTTTATGTTGCTATTCAATCTCTCCCTTAGGTCAGCTTCCTAATCATCACACCAAGGCACTACAGATGAAAGAAAAGCCGAGACGACATTCTTAGCTGTCAATTGTGGAACATTCTTCAAGAACAGCTTGATCAGTATATAGTTTTAGATATTAGCTATTTGTTATATATATATTTATTTCATACTTCTTACTTAAGTTATAGAATTTTTAGTTGAGAAATGGTCTATTTGTTATTCAGTAAGTCTAAACCAGTTTTTTTTTTTTTTTTTTGAGGGGTGGGGGGGTGGGGGGCCTCAACTGAGGGTAATCTGATTTAACGGTTTGAATCTCGTCTGCATTATAATGGTAACAAACAAGAGAACATGAAAGCGTAAAAGATAGCTATGTTCGCATCCCTTAGAGCAGTGGTTCTCAACATTCCTAATGCCGCGACCCTTTAATACAGTTCCTCATGTTGAGGCGCCCCCAAAATAATTTTCGTTGCTACTTAATAACTGTAGAGTATATGTTTTCCGGTGTTCTTAAGCGACCGCAAAAGGTTCGCGACCCACAGGTTGAGAACCGCTGCCTTATAGTCTCGGTGTTTATTTCGAAGTTGAAATGTTTCCTTTTAAAGTATACGTAGCAACTTTAAGAACTATAATATAAAGCCTTTATTATTGATATAAAGATTGCGACAACAACAAAAATCATTGATAATGTCTTCATTGAATCTGTCCAAAATGTTGAAAGTATTTACCGAGTTGAGCATGACCAGCCAGGGAACATCCATTGCCAGCAAGAAAAACACCATGAGGAACGAGATCTGGAAATAAATAGTCATATAGTGGATGTCATGGTATGTGTCATATAATGTATGTCATATACTGTGTCTTATAGTGTATGTTACGTTATATGCAGTATATATTTTAAGTTATGCTATGTGTTTTTCGTTGATTTCATACACCATAACTTTCTCTATAACCAAAATCATTTTAGAATAAATTTAGCTAGTTGTGTGTTTTAAGCGGTTTTTGAGATAGTAACGAGTTTATGGTTGTATGGTTGAAATGCTCTTTAAATATGTTAATGCAACATCTGATTACATTTTCTAGACGTTAAAGGGAAACAACACAAAATGTCTCAACCAACATAATAATGAAATAGGTATCATATTAACGTCACTAAAGTCAAGCCATCGCCAAGCTGACATGTAGAAAGTGGCGCCAAGTTATTTTTACATTTTTAAGTAAGCTGAATGATTGAGTTAAATTGATCTGTGCTGCGAAAGCGGCAACGTCCTCGAGGTGACTTGGGGGCGTCCACATGGGGTTTTGCCTCTTCGTGGCGTGGCAGACTAGTAGGGGGGACTTGTCCACCCGAAGCTAAAAAACCCCGGCCAAACGCATGACTCCCAACGCAACGGGAGCTGCCACTAACATGATTACAAGTTGCTGTTAATGGATATGAAACTTGGGTGGTCACTAAAACCCATGTTGATGATTTTAGCTACGCGGCCGTGAGAAAGCCGCTCCTAGGCAACCGTTTCGTCCCGCCACTACCAACGTCCCGACCGAAAGACTCCCTGGGCGGTGGGGAGTGGTAACGCAACACCAACCCCCGGAGTGGAAGCAAAGCCGTCCTGACCCACAGAGAGTTAACTGCGGACGCTTTAAACGCAGCGTCCTCGGTCGACCGGGCCTCCCCTAGGTCAAGGGGGAGGTTCCCGGCGCCCTCCCGCACGGGCTGGAGTCGGGTTAAGTCCTTCAGTGCTCTGGTTTGTGTGGGGGAGCGCCGAGGGGGCATTAAGAGCTCGCGCTCGACGGCCCACCGACTCCATCTCTTATGCGACATTTTCAGTTAAATTGATCAAAGTCTTCTACGTCAGGTGAAAGAATGGAGTTACCCTGATCATAGTCTTAAGTAAGTTGAATGATTGAGTTAAATTGATCAAAGTCTTCTACGTCAGGTGAAAGAATGGAGTTACCCTGATCATAGTCTTAAGTAAGTTGAATGATTGAGTTACCTTGACCATTGTCCTGAATACCTCAAAAAACATCGTGAAATATAGTCCAACACCCTCGAATCTGAAAAACAAATTTTTTTAGCAATAACATTACAAAGTACCAACAATAATAACTTGACATTAAAATCAAAGTACTGACAATACTAACTAGGAAATTTCACAAACACGCTTTTTTCAAGTGCTTAATTTATGTATTTATCATGGAGAACCAACATCTTTTATTCAAATGAAAGAATAGCATCGAGTGAGCGAATTTTCTGTTAACGTCTCACTACCTGATAATATTAAAATGTTTTTGCCAACCTCTCTAGAATAAATGAAACCATGATCAGAAACATCAGGCCAGCGTAAGCGATGGCTCTCCATTGCATGTCACAGGGTTCGTATCCCGGGGGCATAGTGCCAAACGTGATGAGAACCATTGACAGCGCTGTCGCCAGGAGTTGTGAGGAGAAGGCAAATCGCCAGCCCTGAAACAACGATCAATAAGATGTTAGAAGACACTTTGAAACAATGATAAATAAGATGTTAGAAGACACTTTGAAACAATGATAAATAAGCTGTTAAAAGACACTTATTGTTAATGACAGAATGGAACCGACTTTTTTTCTATCTAATCTATAACGTTTTCATGAAATGTTAATAGTTCTTGAATTTACTCCAACTGTAGTGTACGACGTTTTTATCTACAGACCCAAGACTTCAAATGTCAGGTATTTTTAATAGGGGTTTTCCTCCTCCCCCACGATTCAGTGCATTTCTGTGGTTGCCTTATGGGGTTGCCTGGCTGGATTAGCTTGAATAAGGTTACTTTACAAGGGTTGCCTTACTGGTGTTGCATGACTGGATTAGCTTGAATATGGTTTCTTTACAAGGGTTGCCTTACTGGGGTTGCCTTACTTGAATCACGATATACTTCTTCAATATTTCACTTTTAATCCCTTGGCAAGAACATAATTTCCAGGAATGGAAAGAGACAAAAAGTAAGATGTGTTTATTCGCAATGAAACCCCTCCTGCCACAGTTGCAGTCAGTTTAAGACTTCAGAGATCACTATCCCATGCTGGATTCTTACCACTGAGATGGCATGCATGAGTCGCTTGCAAATTAGCGTCGCAGCGAAACTATACAACACATACTGGATGATGTGCATGTATCTGTGACGAAATGCTGGCCTGTAGGTCGTGGAGTTCTGGGGAAAAGATAGACTGGGTCATCGTTGAGAGATGGACATGGCGGTAGCTAGAGTTGACTTAAATGACTTTGGTTTCAATCGTACATGCATCGTAATAGCAAACGTCTGATGTAGTTTTATAAAACTATTGTGTTTGTGATAGTAGGTAATGGAATAACCATGTCTCTGAGTGACCACTTACAGCGCTGGTGCTGTCATTCAAGTAAAGAGTTCCGTTTCCGTCCTCGGCTCGGCATGCGTAGCTGGGTTGGTTGGGTTTGGGCATCACGTAGATGTATACCACCAACATCAAGGCCACGCCGAACTGGAGGCAGAAGTCTACGCAAAATATAAAACGCCCGTAGTTTCTCCTGTGTGTCAGGGGCCAGGGGTTGAGATCCACCCAAAAATATATTAGGATATTTCAAAATAACATTTTAAATTTTATGTACCTTAAATGTGTTAAGAATTGCCTTGTAAAAAGGATGCCTTGTAGTTTTTATTTATACAAATTTCAGTGCAAGAAAAATATTACAAGATTGTGGTCAATTAAATGTGCCTGAGTTTTATATTTCGCTTGATACGTGTTATGGCAGCGGTTCTCAGCCCGTGGGTCGCGAAATTAGGAAGGTTTAGAACCATCGTGATATGGGGGAAAAAATCACCTACACATCTCATCGTACATTTAACCCTAGGAAAATATAACCATACGAAGGGTCGTCTTTGAATTATTTTATTTTTAATTTCTTTGTTGATTTATGTATTAGGTATTACATTTTGTAATTATTTTCTTTAACATACTGACCATTTGTTTGCCAAATTACTCTGGCAAAGGGGGTGGCACAGCAAATCTTCTCTGTCGTGAGTCAACATTGTCTGTGAAAGATACAAGTCAACATAGTCTGTGATAGACACACGTCTTCTGTCAGGTTCACCAAAACACTTCATAGAAAAACTACAAAAGGTTTAAATTCAGCTGCTAGGCTAGTTCTAAAGGCTAAAAAAGTCACTCCTCTACTCCACTCACTCCATTGGCTCCCTATACAGGCACGCATTGAATACAAGCTGTCTGTTCTCCGTCACAACTTTTTACAGATTCCTGCCCTTCCTATCTAACCGAACTAATTTCTGTCTATTCACTCCTTCGACAGCTTCGCTCCTCCGCAGACACGCGTATTCTATCCGTTGCTAAGACACGTACTAAAACATATAGTGAACGATCTTTCTCTTTCTGCACCCCAAACAATGGAATTCTCTGCCACTACACATTCGCAATATACCAACCACCCAGACCTTCAAAACTGCACTCAAAACACATCTCTTTAGACTCTACTAACCCGACTGATTTCCTCCCCCTTGACCAATACACGATACTGCTGGCTGCCTTACATGTAAAAGTTGGTGGGGTGAATATGCATTTGTTTTTTATTTTGTTTCTATACAGCTGTTCGTTATTACATAAATGCATTTGATTGTCACGATTATGTCTCATTTGCTAATATTTTTATGTACAGCGCGTTGAGCCCAGCCCTAGGCTGGGGTACAGCGCTATATACGACAACTAATAACAATAATAATAGTAATATTTACTAAAGAAATAAAATTTTAAATAAAGGTAATTTTTTACCACTGTTTCGACACATGGTGTAAGGGATAAGTGGAACAACTCCAGGTAAAAGTTAACTCTTGCTTTTCTTGATCGTTTGTGTTCTGCGGCAGCTGTTACTTCAGCCTAACGTTTCTTTGAGCCCTTGTGTTGGGAGGGGCGCCACGGATCTGTTTCCAGGTGTCCGAGTTTATGCGAAGCATTCAAAGTTTCTTCTGACCCCCCACACCCCCCCCCCCCACATCACCAAACCGCCTGTCAAGATTGGGTTCAGGATAAAATATTTCATTGGGAAGTTGGTCGTCTGATATTTTCGCAGCATATCCCGTCCAAGGTATGTAGGCGTGGGAGACCTGCTTGTGCGAGAACGTCACTGTCTGGAAACTTGTCCTGCCATTTAATGTTTAGGATTTTTCAGAGGCTCCTCTTGTGAAAGTGGTTAAGCTTCCCAGCCTGCGTTGATAGACTGGCCAAGCTCATGTCCAAAGAGTAGCGCCGGTAGCACAGCCGCCTTGTTCACTTTGATTTTTTTGTTTGGGTGCTGATGCAACTCTTTATCCATGCATTCTTAAACATTTTTCTGAAGATTTTGTCAGTTCTTGCAATACGAAGGTTCACATCGTGATCGATCGATACGCTTTGGGACAGTGGGCTGCCGAGGTAAGAGAAGCTGTTTACCACTTTAAGCCTTTCGCCATTGACTTGGGTGTTGAACTTGATGTAAAGCTTTCTTGAAGCTGGTTGGCACAGTCCCTCAGTCTTCTTTGTGTTATTGGTAACACCAAAGTTTGTAAAGACATACGAGAAGTTTGAAACACCGCCTTGGATATCCGCCTCTGATTCAGCGTTTAGAGCACTGTCGTTGGCATACAGAAAGTTCCTGATGATGTTTGCCCGGAATTTTGATTCAGGGTTTTGGCTTGTTGGGGTTAAAATTTTTACAATCAGTTTGGTATCTAAGGCCGATCCCATTGTCTCATCTTCAAAAGCACCAGACAGCATGATGGAGGACGTGAGGCTAGGAATCGTCGGTGCCAGCACGTACACTTGTTTTACACCATTAGACACATACTTCGGAATAAAGATATACAATAATAATGAAAAACTCCCTCCATCTTTGAATATATTACAAGAACTATAGAAGGGGCGTACACATGACTTACTGATAGAGCGTTATAAATCAATGGGCTTGACATGGGGTCCTTGGGTCCTGGATCAATGTACTTGTAGTTGAATTGAATCTAAAATAGACATACAGAGTACAATTAAATCGACATATAGACTGAATTTCAACAAGTGGAGATTCCACTAACTAAGCTAAAGATATCAAAACTAGAGGAAATTTGGCAAAAATGTGTCTTCTACTCGAATACACACAGTAAATGATTAATGATTATAGTATTGTATGATTATAATTGTGTACACAAGTATAGGATTATCTCTTTGATTCTGGTCAAGATAGTAGCTATTTATATGACAGTCATTGCGACTTACTGTGTAGTCTGGTGATTTGGTGCCATGTTCCGATCGTTTGACGCATTTGTCTAGCACTGTCTAGTAGAAAAAAGAAATACACATTTGTCTAGCGCTGTCTGGTAGAGAAAAGAAATACACATTTGTCTAGCACTGTCTAGTAGAGAAAAGAAATACATATTTGTATAGCACTGTCTAGTAGAGAAAAGAAATACACATTTGTCTAGTACTGTCTGGTAGAGAAAAGAAATACACATTTGTCTAGCACTGTCTAGTACTGTCTAGTACTGTCTAGCACTGTCTAGTACTGTCTAGCACTGTCTAGCACTGTCTAGTAGAGAAAAGAAATACATTTTGTAAATAGCAAAGCCCAACAAAAAGTTGAAAAATCACTTTTCAATCATATTCTTGAATATCTGCTTCTAGGTACAAGGCTTTTTGCCCAGTTATATACTGAAATATCGACTTCTTGGTACTATGGCTTTTAGCCCAGTTATATACTGAAATATCTACTTCTCAGTAGTAGGGCTTTGTCTTAATATATTCTTGAATGTCTGCTTCACGGTACTATAAGGTATTTGTCTAAATATATAATTGAATATCTGCTTCTCGGTATTAGGGCTTTGTCTAAATATATACTTGAAATCTTCTACTCAGTCTTAGCGTAAAGCTTAATGTTATATACCACTCTGAGATGTTAAACTAGTTTCAGATTTACAAAGATTGACCTTTACAGCTGCAGGTGTCTTCGCAATCATCAGGTCCATGCACGTGTAACCTTTGTTATCTCTGACCGACAGGCTCTCCTCCCAACTGAAATATATTTTAAAAAAAAGTAATGTTACAACAATTTCCAGCATGTATACAGTGGCGTCGCTAGGGTTGGTGTCACACAGTGCGGTCTGCACCCCTCACCCCCCGAGCTACGCCACTGCATATATAGGTAATCACTTAAAAATGTTTAAGCTTCATTTTAAAAAAGAATGTGTATAGCATTTTGTTGTTGCTCACTTCTGTAAACTAAAGCTTTCAGTTTGTTAATTTTGACTAATTACGTCATGATATTCTCAATAGGAGCAGAATAAAAGTGTTGCACAATAATTCATCTGTTAACACATTTTTTAAAGGAAACCACTACTGCCAATGTTGTAAACCAGTGATTCTCAAACTTATCATTTTGACGACGCTGCCGGAATATATCCACATGTTTGCCGGGAGCTTCATCCATTATATTGATAACGTTTTGTTCTGGGTTTTTTTTTTCAATCTTTTTACATTTTTGAGAACTAGCTTCGGACCGTTAGACTGGTTGTCCAGATCGGTACAGGTCCAGGGACACGCAGTTTGAGAAGCTCTGGTGTAGATCACTTTCTATTATTTAAATATCTTCATTTTTAAATGGAAGCAGGGGAAACCATTATATGTACAATTTGATGCGTCGTTACTATTTATAGAATTGGTCGTAGGAAGCTGATCAACTTACCTGGTATGTTCCATCATGAAGACGGCCACATCGGTTAAACCTATTTCCACGGCCACAGCCAGGGGACTCTTGCCGTCCTGATTGGTCATAGTGACAGACGCTTTGTTTTCCAGCAACACTTTGATCGTGTCCAGGTGCCCGTTGAAGCATGCGTGGTGCAGTGCTGTATTCTGTTATTTCAATGGACCAGATGACATGGGGATATTACTAAGCCAGCTACTAACAAACTGCAGCGAGACTAACACTATCTCTTGAATTAGATCATTGGAATTATTTTTTTCACTGGAAATAATAAAATTAACCCCTCCTTGACTCTTAGGTTGACAGCCACCCTCAGCCATCCCCAATTCAGCTTCATTCAGTCTCATTCAGCCTCATTCAGCTTCATTCAGTCTCATTTAGCCGCATTCAGCTTCATTCAGTCTCATTCAGCCTCATTCAGCTTCATTCAGTCTCATTCAGCCTCATTCAGCTTCATTCAGTCTCATTTAGCCGCATTCAGCTTCATTCAGTCTCATTCAGCCTCATTCAGCTTCATTCAGTCTCATTCAGCCTCATTCAGCTTCATTCAGTCTCATTTAGCCGCATTCAGCTTCATTCAGTCTCATTCAGCCTCATTCAGCTTCATTCAGTCTCATTCAGCCTCATTCAGCTTCATTCAGTCTCATTCAGCCTCATTCAGCTTCATTCAGTCTCATTTAGCCGCATTCAGCTTCATTCAGTCTCATTCAGCCTCATTCAGCTTCATTCAGTCTCATTCAGCCTCATTCAGCTTCATTCAGTCTCATTTAGCCGCATTCAGCTTCGTTCAGTCTCATTCAGCCTCATTCAGCTTCATTCAGTCTCATTCAGCCTCATTCAGCTTCATTCAGTCTCATTTAGCCGCATTCAGCTTCATTCAGTCTCATTCAGCCTCATTCAGCTTCATTCAGTCTCATTCAGCCTCATTCAGCTTCATTCAGTCTCATTTAGCCGCATTCAGCTTCATTCAGTCTCATTCAGCCTCATTCAGCTTCATTCAGTCTCATTCAGCCTCATTCAGCTTCATTCAGTCTCATTTAGCCGCATTCAGCTTCATTCAGTCTCATTCAGCCTCATTCAGCTTCATTCAGTCTCATTCAGCCTCATTCAGCTTCATTCAGTCTCATTCAGCCTCATTCAGCTTCATTCAGTCTCATTTAGCCGCATTCAGCTTCATTCAGTCTCATTCAGCCTCATTCAGCTTCATTCAGTCTCATTCAGCCTCATTCAGCTTCATTCAGTCTCATTTAGCCGCATTCAGCTTCATTCAGTCTCATTCAGCCTCATTCAGCTTCATTCAGTCTCATTCAGCCTCATTCAGCTTCATTCAGTCTCATTTAGCCGCATTCAGCTTCATTCAGTCTCATTCAGCCTCATTCAGCTTCATTCAGTCTCATTCAGCCTCATTCAGCTTCATTCAGTCTCATTCAGCCTCATTCAGCTTCATTCAGTCTCATTCAGCCTCATTCAGCTTCATTCAGTCTCATTTAGCCTCATTCAGCTTCATTCAGTCTCATTTAGCCTCATTCAGCTTCATTCAGTCTCATTTAGCCTCATTCAGCTTCATTCAGTCTCATTTAGCCTCATTCAGCTTCATTCAGTCTCATTCAGCCTCATTCACCCCATACAATCTCAGTCAGCCTCAGTCAGCCTCGGTGCCATCAGATCTAAATGATCTACTTACCCTGTCCATGTCCTTAAAGTTGACCGGCACCCTCAGTTTCACTGATCTACTTACCCTGTCCATGTCCTTAAAGTTGACCGACACCCTCAGCGCCATCAGATCTACTTATCCTGTCCATGTCCTTAAAGTTGACCGACACCCTCAGCGCCATCAGATCTACTTATCCTGTCCATGTCCCTAAAGTTGACCGGCACCCTCAGTTTCACTGATCTACTTACCCTGTCCATGTCCCCAAAGTTGACCGGCACCCTCAGTTTCACAGATCTACTTACCCTGTCCATGTCCCTAAAGTTGACCGGCACCCTCAGCGCCATCAGATCTACTTATCCTGTCCATGTCCCTAAAGTTGACCGGCACCCTCAGTTTCACTGATCTACTTACCCTGTCCATGTCCCTAAAGTTGACCGGCACCCTCAGTTTCACTGATCTACTTACCCTGTCCATGTCCCTAAAGTTGACCGGCACTCTCAGTTTCACTGATCTACTTACTCTGTCCATGTCCCTAAAGTTGACCGGCACCCTCAGTGCTATGAGATCCAGCACTATGTCCGTGAAGCCACCAGCCGCTGCAACTATGAGAGTGGTTCTCGTCTGCTTGTCTCTGTTTTTTGACACAGACAAATAAAAAAAAAACAACATTTAAGTTGTTAAAGTTGGGATTTAACTGTACTTTGATCAAAGAAAGCACCACATTCATTTGTTCGGTTAATGACATCAATGCCTTTAAAAGGAGTTGAAGTTAAGCGTTTTCTTACAGCCCATCATAAGTGAATGGCCGCCAATGACGTAACCATCGTTTGAACTATGTGGTAAGGAGAACGTATCTGTATTTGATTAAGCGTTGGCGTAAACTTTCAAAACGTGATACATAGCAAGACATGGAGTAAATCCTTACAAAGATTATATAATCAAATTCTAACGGATAACATTTAAAACGAAACAAATCCCACTTTTCAATCAGACACCATCTACAGCAAGATAATTGCAGCATTAAGTTGAAGGACACATTTTGTGTAACAAAATCAATTATTCGAAATGTTATTAACATAGGGTTTGTCATTTAATGGCGGACATCTATTAATAGAACATCCGGGTGGAAAAAGTCTGTTGTCCAATCTCATTAAAATATTGATGAAACATTTGCGGGATTCCGTCTGGCCAAACTCTCAGCAGCTGTCCGGTATGTCTACGTTTATGTGAGCCACCATAGTGAGTCTTAACCTAGACAGAAACGTGCTTACAACTATATGCTACTAAATATGTTACAAGCAGATTTTTACTGCTATGTATATGTGGAAATACATTGTAAACAGCTATGGTTTACGAATACATTGTCTAAAAATAGTAACATTACGCCATGCGGTGTGACGTTGTCCGGTCTTAGAAATAGCAAACCCTATATAGATAATCAAGCAGATTTTGATCGTTATGGAGGTAGTCAGACTCTAGAAGTAGGTAGCACTCACGTCGCTCTGACGTTCGCCCCGTGGTCAATCAACCCAGATATGGCATCCCTGTTCCCAGATTCGCATGCCAGAAACAAAGCTGTTTTACTCTCCTTGTTGAGTGTGTCCACATTGTGCGTCACTTCCGCCAGCCTCTTGACTGTGTCCCTGCCGCTGAAACTGATTGTCAACATTTGAGTCAACATACACCGTTTCCATGATTTTTTTTGTTTTACAGTTACGTCACACTACTTTCAATAATAAGATAACTAGTCAAATTTGTTTGCTTAGATGAGTGGATTCAAATAAAATAAACTGTAACTACCTAGCTGCAATGTGCAGAGGAATTTGTCCCATGATGTCCCTGTCGTCGGGGGAATAGCCGCGCGTCAACAAGGCGTGGACGAACTGAGATATGTACGATGTAAACAAATGAATTGAAAGGTTTTTATTGAAAGCATTCATAAAAGCATTTATATACTGAAATGAATGACAAGACGTGTAGGTTTCACACACAGTGTAAAGGAGAGGGTTTTAACATGTGTCTGAGGATTTCTGAATTCCTGACAGCATCAAAGAAATGCTGTGGTCCAAAGTTCACCAGAACAAGTTTAGCTGACCTACAAAGAAACCTTTATGGACTTCTGAAGTACCCTTCATAGAAGTCTCAGGACTCATACCCAGGGCCGGCTCTAACAATTGCGGGGCCCTATGCGAAACAGATTGCGCGGGGCCCTATCTGGGTAGGGATAATGATAATACGTGAAAATTAAGATTTTGTATTAGAAAATAAGTGCGGGGCCCACTGCGGCCGCATAGGTTGCAGTGGCCTAAGGCCGGCCCTGCTCATACCAGACCAATTCTCTTACCAGACCCATTCTCGTAACAGCCCTATTCTCTTACCTTGCCCATTCTCTTAACAACCCCATTAACTTTCCGAGAATCCGGGACGATCAAAGCCTTCGTACATAGAAATGATGTGGAAATGAAAATGAGTTGCCTACCTTTGAGTCCTTCTGTCTTGCAGCTAAGTGTAGAGCTGTCTGGTCGAAGATATCCAACTTGCAGTGCATGGTCTCATCACAATGCTGTTTGTACACATTTCAGAATAAGCCATTGGTCAGTACAAAAATATTGTGTGCATTGTATGTAGGGAATAGATTTTAAATATATACAGATTCTAAAACACGTGTTTTAAGTGTAATATTATTTAACACTCTGAACATTCAGATTTCTTCTTCAAAGTAAGCACAATACTTCCAAGGGAACTAATATTAGATTACTGGGTTAGGAAGATTCAACTTATCGGACAATCGCTGCTGACCTCCAAGAGAAGTTCAAGGACGTCCAGTTGACCTTCCAGCGCAGACACGTGTACAAACGACTGGCCGTAGAAGTTTTTCTTGGTCAGGTCAGCATCAAATTTAATGAGCAGCCGGACGACCTCTTGATAACCTTTGGCACATGCCAGGTTCAGAGGGGACTGCTTGCTGTAGTCTTGCCTGTCAATGTCTGCTCCCTGTCAACAAAGGCCATGTGTTAGTAGTCATATCCTGTCAATATCTGCTCTCTGTCACCAATGGCCATGTGTTATTAGTCATTGTTTAAATTTAAAGTCAAAGTTAATGGTTCTCTCTTTCTCTCTCTCTATCAATGTCTCTCTCTCTCTTTCTCTCTCTCTCTCTCCCTCCCTCTCTCTGCCTCTCTCCCCCCTCTCTCTCTCCCTCTCTCTCCCTCCCTCTCTCTCTCCCCCTCTGTCTCTCTTTGTTCTCTCTCTACCTCTCTGCTAAGACACCTGCGGACTATAGATAGGGATTATATCAGAAAAATCTAGGAAACAATTCGAGAAATGTTGTCGTCTGATAGCATTCGTTCGAACGAACGAATCGAACGCCGCAATTGAAGGTAAACATACTTTTCCCACCAAGAGCGGTATGGGTAAGGAATGACACAGCACAATAATTCAATGACGTCAATAACAAGGCAATACTTGGAGGAGACTGGTGATCGTGGCTAAAAATAGGCTTTCTCGTATACCTTACCATTTGTGCTATGAAATGAGGGACACAGCGTGGTACTATCACAGACGTGACAAAAGAGTGGGTCTGCGATAGAAACGACAAACCACTAACAATCAGTGGTGGACCTGCCATGGTGTCAGCTTGCTCCATTTATCTGTATATTAATTTAATGTATCGCTCATAAAGTTAAAATGATAGCGATATAGCTGTAAGCGCCACCTCCGTCTCCTGCCAGGGGACCCCCGTGTTTAACTCAAGCTCACCACTGCTTGACTGCAACAAGGGCTCAACACCTGGTTACCACATGTTGCTGTATGTTGCTAGTAACAGTGGGGATTTTATATTTCAAAACATCAATCTCAGTTCAAATGCTGCTGGTCAAGTATGACACCAAACATCAACGGCTGTGATCCATGAATTTAACGAAAACTTACTATATGCCTCTACCATTGATATATCTGCCACTAGCATTGATATATCTGCCTCTACCATTGATATACATGCCTATACCATTGATATATCTGCCTCTACCATTGATATATCTGCCTCTACCATTGATATATCTGCCTCTGCCATTGATATATCTGCCTCTACCATTGATATATCTGCCTCTGCCATTGAAATATCTGCCTCGGCCAAGAATTATTTACAAAATTACTAAAATCATGACATTTTAAATATTTCATTTCAGAACAACCTGAATGAAATCAATGGTGGCCATACATTATCGTCGTTTGAGCCGCGAGTTACAACCATAACAGCGAGTCAAATATTTGATCCAACGATTACAATTTGTGATGTATCGCAACACCGTCCAACGTGTCAAAGATCCTCAAACGTCACTTTCTCTTCAGCCAGTAAGTTGATTTCGTAACCAATTTTCACAGCAGTTGATGCTTAGTTTTTGAACAATCGTTTTGATCATTTCTCAATTATGCTTTACTTATATAGTTATATAATAATATAATTTAGGATGTCTCTTATCTGACTACTTGTATTTGACGAGATTTGCCCTGCGTCTAAATGTAATGTGAATTTTTAGTTATAAGTTTGTAAAACAATTTTAAGAAGCAAACACATTAATATTATAAATGTTATTCACAGAGTCAACTTAACTCTTTATATTCCTTAGTGGTTTGAGAATCACTGCCTTAAAGCCATACCCCAGAGTCAAACATATCAGCACAGCCATCAAACTAAATCAATACTAAATGTTCTTTCATATTTTTGCCGCAGGCCAAGTAATTTATTTGATAATTGTGCGTTCATTTGAGTGAGCTACATAAGGCAACTGACATTGGAGGGAACAAAATCTCATTTGCTTAATTAACATGTCATTACAGCATTCGAAATTGTTACCTTTCTTTTCAAAAGCTTCATTTTACATCCGAACAATGGTGACGCATTTGGCTAACGGTTAAAATATGGCTTTGACATTGCTAGTCGCAGGATGTAACAAATGTTTAAATATATAAATTTTTTAGAATCAAATAATCAAAGAAAAGTGCATCGCAAAAATCACTTCACAAAACTTGGACGTTCAGGATCAAATATTGCAGTTTTATCTCTATAAAACTGTTTTAATTGATTTGCGTTGAAATAAAGATAATATGTATGATTTAATATTTGGACTGCGACTGGTTATAATTAGACTTAAAAAAGGTGTTCCAGTGTATAATGATACATTTTTTTTTTCAAAAATGGACAGATTGCACTGCTGCCAATGATTGCACTTCTGCCAATGATTGCACTGCTGCCAATGATTGCACTGCTGCCAATGATTGCACTGCTGCCAATGCCCTCATCATGAATCCAATAACGGCTGAATTTCTAGACCATACCAAGCCACTGAAGTGTTTACAAATGGCTTAAGTTCCATAAATGGCCAACACTTTCAGAAACATTTCAAACTCCCTCGTCATTTTAGCATTACAATGTATCGTCTTACTTAACCTAGTTCAGTGTACAACATAATTTCACCTCTCTTAGTACAGCCTACGTACAGCATACCAAGTCAAGGAACACCAAATATTGAAACTGTTAAAAGGCGATAACTTGGTATCTAGTTTTATTTTTTACAACACATAGTAAACTCGTGTCTCGGTTTCTGTAACAACATCTTAGACTTCTTGGTGTTCGGTATTTAAATTATCAGAGTTATTTTTTTTTTTTGTGTGGTGATATTCGTTTAATGAAACCATTTTTTAACGGGTCGTCGTGGTCTAGTTTACTGATAGGAAATCTTAAATAAAACATTCTCCTTTGAGAAATTGTGGATTGTGCAAGTTTCCGGTCCAGTTGCTGTGCAGCAATGTCCTGATGGAATGGAGGGAGAGACTCTAATCTCGTACCACATCTCGTTAATCGTCCACTCAAAGAAGGGTCTTTAAAATAAGTCTGACATTGTATTATTGTGCTGACCACAAACTGGTATTGGTGTGTGGAGCTCAGCCTGTTATAGGTCTGTGTATCACAACCTGCTTTTTGTGTGTGGATCATAACCTACTATTGGTGTGTGGATCACAACCTGCTATTGGTGTGTGGATCACAACCTGCTATTGGTGTGTGGATCACAACCTGCTATTGGTGTGTGGATCACAACCTGCTATTGGTGTGTGGATCACAACCTGCTATTGGTGTGTGGATCACAACCTGCTATTGGTGTGTGGATAACAACCTGCTATTGGTGTGTGGATAACAACCTGCTATTGGTGTGTGGATCACAACCTGCTATTGGTGTGTGGATCACAACCTGCTATTGGTGTGTGGATCACAACCTGCTATTGGTGTGTGGATCACAACCTGCTATTGGTGTGTGGATCACAACCTGCTATTGGTGTGTGGATCACAACCTGCTATTGGTGTGTGGATCACAACCTGCTATTGGTGTTTGGATCACACCCAACAAAAGAAAATAATTACCTCGTTTAACAAAGCTGTGATGACGTCCTTTGTTTGGTGCTCCACAGCTCTGTCAATGTGAAATAAAGGAACATTCAGTATGAGATGGAACAAAGGAACATTCAGTATGAGATGGAACAACGGAACATTCAATATGAGATGGAACAACGGAACATTCAGTATAAAATGGAACAAATAAAAGTTCAGTTTTCAGACTTTGGAGACTATGAATATCTTGTGTCTCACGGGCCAATTAACCAATATTAGCGCCTTACGTCACCCACCTGTGTAGGGGAGTCTTCCCCTCAAGGTCTTGTTGGTCTGGGTTAGCCTTGAACTTGATCAACAGAGGTACAAGGTCTGACAATCCTTCAATGGCACAGGTGTGGAGGGGCGTGGTGAGGTGGATCTAATTGTCAAAAAATTGTTTCCAAATATCACACATTGTAAGTTGTGATATAGATCTTACAACTGGACTAGCAAACCCACATGACTGGCTACTTGTAGGAGACTAGAAAACCTCACATCACTGGCTACTTGTAGGAGACTAGAAAACCCTACATCACTGGCTATTTGTAGGGTACTAGAAAACCCTACATCCCTGGCTATTTGTAGGAGACTAGAAAACCTCACATCACTGGCTATTTGTAGGAGACTAGAAAACCTCACATCACTGGCTACTTGTAGGATACTAGAAAACCCTACATCACTGGCTACTTGTAGGATTCTAGAAAACCCTACATCACTGGCTATTTGTAGGAGACTAGAAAACCTCACATCACTGGCTACTTGTAGGAGACTAGAAAACTCTACATCTCTGGCTACTTGTAGGATACTAGAAAACCCTACATCTTTGGCTACTTGTAGGATACTAGAAAACCCTACATCACTGGCTATTTGTAGGAGACTAGAAAACTCTACATCTCTGGCTACTTGTAGGATACTAGAAAACCCTACATCTTTGGCTACTTGTAGGATACTAGAAAACCCTAAATCACTGGCTATTTGTAGGAGACTAGAAAACCTCACATCACTGGCTACTTGTAGGAGACTAGAAAACCCTACATCACTGACTAATTGTGGAAGACAAGGAAACCCCACATTATGGCTAATTGTGGAAGACAAGGAAACCCCACATTATGGCTAATTGTGGAAGACAAGGAAACCCCACATTATGGCTAATTGTGGAAGACAAGGAAACCCCACATTATGGCTAATTGTGGAAGACTAGGAAACCCCACATTATGGCTAATTGTACTTTTTCAAGTCTCATTGTAAGGTGTGATTTTTCGGATTACAGAGCAAATCATATATCAAATCATATATCATATCATATATCATATCATATATTATATCATATATCATATCATATATCATATCATATATCATATCATATATCATATCATATATCATATCATATATCATATCATATATCATATCATATATCTTATCATATATCATATCATATATCATATCATATATCATTATCATATCATATATCATATCATATATCATATCATATATCATATCATATATCATATCATATATCATATCATATATCATATCATATATCATATCATATATCATATCATATATCATATCATATATCATATCATATATCATATCATATATCATATCATATATCATATCATATATCATATCATATATCATATCATATATCATATCATATATCATATCATATATCATATCATATATCATATCATATATCATATCATATATCATATCATATATCATATCATATATCATATCATATATCATATCATATATCATATCATATATCATATCATATATCATATCATATATCATATCATATATCATATCATATATCATATCATATATCATATCATATATCATATCATATATCATATCATATATCATATCATATATCATATCATATATCATATCATATATCATATCATATATCATATCATATATCATATCATATATCATATCATATATCATATCATATATCATATCATATATCATATCATATATCATATCATATATCATATCATATATCATATCATATATCATATCATATATCATATCATATATCATATCATATATCATATCATATATCATATCATATATCATATCATATATCATATCATATATCATATCATATATCATATCATATATCATATCATATATCATATCATATATCATATCATATATCATATCATATATCATATCATATATCATATCATATATCATATCATATATCATATCATATATCATATCATATATCATATCATATATCATATCATATATCATATCATATATCATATCATATATCATATCATATATCATATCATATATCATATCATATATCATATCATATATCATATCATATATCATATCATATATCATATCATATATCATATCATATATCATATCATATATCATATCATATATCATATCATATATCATATCATATATCATATCATATATCATATCATATATCATATCATATATCATATCATATATCATATTCATATATCATATCATATATCATATCATATATCATATCATATATCATATCATATATCATATCATATATCATATCATATATCATATCATATATCATATCATATATCATATCATATATCATATCATATATCATATCATATATCATATCATATATCATATCATATATCATATCATATATCATATCATATATCATATCATATATCATATCATATATCATATCATATATCATATCATATATCATATCATATATCATATCATATATCATATCATATATCATATATCATATATCATATCATATATCATATCATATATCATATCATATATCATATCATATATCATATCATATATCATATCATATATCATATATCATATCATATATCATATCATCTATCAAATCATATATCATATCATATATCATATCATATATCAAATCATATATCATATCATATATCAAATCATATATCAAATCATATATCAAATCATATATCAAATCATATATCATATATATCATACCATATATCAAATCATATATCATATCATATATCAAATCATATATCATATCATATATCATATCATATATCTTATCATATATCATATTATATATCATATCATATATCATATCACATATCATATCATATATCAAATCATATATCATATTATATATCAAATCATATATCATATCATATATCATATCAATTATATAAAAGTGAAAATGTGTGGGTTTGTCTGTTTGTTCCACAAAGGTTTTTACACGGATTGATGGATCTTGACCAAACTTGGCACATATATCCATCTTTATCCAGAAGGAACTCTTAAGGGGTTGAGAACTTTTAATAACATTTCGTTTGGGATCGGGGGCCCCGAATTCGTTTTTTTCTTATATGAGCTATATAAATATCAATAGGCTTAATACTCCTACATGAATGGATGGATCTTGACAAAACTTAGTACACATACACTTGATTATCCATACTCAAATACTGAAGGGTACCGAACTCATAATATCCATTCCTCTGGGGCCGGGGGCCCCATTTCATTTTTCCTTATATAAGCTATATAACTATCAATTTTCAATAGGCTTAGACAACACTATAGTTTCTATGTGAATTGATGGATATATGACTAACGTGGTAGCAATACACTGTCCGTACTGAAATATCGGTGGATTTAAAACTAAAAAAATCCAATCTAGAATTTTCCAGAAAGTTCGATAACTTTAAAACGCTATATCTATGGGATTATTCAATAGATTTTAATGGGACAAATTTTAAATCTTAACTTCATAACTTACCCGAATTATTTTTATAGGGCCCCATCTCAGGCACATATAATTCGGTACAATTATAGAATAGGCCCCCGGGGCCCATCTGTTAACTTAAATGTAATATAGTTGTAAAAATGTTTTTAGTTGTATACTTTTTCGTATTCGAAGAATAATTACTTAGAAAATACAGTTTTTACACAGTTCGAGGAGGATAAAACATTTAATCTAGAATGTTCCAGAAAGTTCTATAGGTCAATAGGCTTATTACTCCTACATGGATGAATAGATTTTGACCAAATTTGGCACATGTATCCATCATTATTCGAAAAAAACGCTGACGGGGTTATGAACTCTTTATGACACTCCAATTGGGGCCGGGGGCCCAATCTGTCATTTTTTCCTATATGAGCTATATAAATAAAATTAACAACAAATACTCCTTCATGAATAGATTGATCTTGAGCAAACTTAGTACACATACACTTGATTATCCATATTCAAATATCGAAGGGTACTGAACTTATAATATCCATTTCTCTGGGGCTGGGGGCCCCGTTTCATTTTTCCTTATATGAGCTATATAAATATCAATAGGCTTAGACAACACTACAGTTTATATTTGAATAGCTCGATATAGGCCAAGATGGAACGGGATCTCATAGAGAACAGTATACTAACGGGATCTGTAGGTCACCGAGATCGGGGTCCTAATGCAATCCCGGGCCACGCCGGGTATATCGGCTAGTATATATATATATATATTCCAGTATTGAGTATAATGCAATTGTGAGTGAGATTTGTATATTTCTGTAATGAAAGTTATATAATAAACTCACATCACATATATTTGGGTCAGCTCCCCACTGGAGCAGCTCTTGGACAGCCTGTTTACAGGAAATATAACAGCAAATATAGTTCAAAGTCCAATACTCAATAGGTTACACAACGAGTTATTTTTACATTGAAAAGACCTTATGTTAACGCAACACTAGGATGACAAATTGTAATCTTAAACTTTTATTTTGATATATGTTCTCTAGAAACGTTTAATTTTATAGATGTCTATCAAAAATATATTATCCTAGTGTTAATGTATTTATTAAACGCTTTAAA
Source organism: Omphiscola glabra (assembly GCA_964017045.1). Classification (NCBI taxonomy): domain Eukaryota; kingdom Metazoa; phylum Mollusca; class Gastropoda; family Lymnaeidae; genus Omphiscola; species Omphiscola glabra. The sequence continues at coordinate 3,980,567 of OZ024795.1, read as the reverse complement.
ATGTGTAGCCTTGAACGAATGTGAAATGGTCTCTCAATGTCCAACGGTCACTCAATGTCCAACGGTCACTCAATGTCCAACGGTCACTCAATGTCCAACGGTCACTCAATGTCCAACGGTCACTCAATGTCCAACGGTCACTCAATGTCCAACGGTCACTCAATGTCCAACGGTCACTCAATGTCCAACGGTCACTCAATGTCCAACGGTCACTCAATGTCCAATGGTCACTCAATGTCCAACGGTCACTCAATGTCCAACGGTCACTCAATGTCCAACGGTCACTCAATGTCACTCAATGTCCAACGGTCACTAATTTCTTATCAAAAGTTACAAATCTCAGTCCTGAACACCAAGTGGACTTTTGAAAAAAAACTTTATTTACAGTTCTTAGCTGTCTTCTCAAATCAAAGGTTTCCATAATTACTGCACATGTCTTAAAGCTCTTACTTAACTAGCACAAATAATGATTCGCTGGTATGTGGCTGTAACGCTGTCTTCAATAGTCGCGCCAAATTAAATTCCCAAAATTTAGAACTATTTGGGATTCATATAGAGTGCGTTACCTGAATGTATGTTTTGTCCAGTAACTTTAGTAGATGGGAAGTTCACGCATTTCTGCCGCCACTTTTTTTGTTATTTCTAGTGTTTAATTAAAATAATTTCGTTTTTATCATTTCGTGTTTGGGAAGATTTTGTTAATTATCCATAAATCCCAAAAATGGCTACAAAAAAAAAATTAAAAAAAAAAAATCTTAGCACAAACAATAAAATTTATTATAAAGAAGATAATCGTTAAAATGGTTTTCACCACCGACCCGCCCACCCCCCCCCTCCCCAAATCCTTCCTGAAAAGAAGGAAAAAACAAAGAAAAATAAAGTACATAGCCCTAACTATAATATAGAAATCTATATTATAATTGTTACTGGTTGAAACAGATTGTATAATCTCTAAGCCCTTCCGCGTGAAGACCAATAATATTGACATTTACTCCAGATCCAAGTTTGTTTACAGTTTCGAAGCTATTGCCGCCACTTAATCTTTTAAATGTAGCGTACAACTTTGTAACTTGTCGTGATGTTATCGAGGAAGTAATAAAACTGCGCGAGCTGTGTGATCAAAATGTTTACCATGTGGACCTCCATGTTGAATTGTGATATTAATTAATGGGGGAAATCAAGGATCGATAATCGTTCGTTTGTTTAGCTGTTAACTGTTGCTGTGGTGAATCGGGGAGTTATTTGAGGTGTTAATATATGATTGAGGTGATTGTTCAGAAATGAAGTCAACACATTCAATAATAATATGAATAACAAGAACCATTGGCGAAAGCTACAAAAGATGTCGGAAATGGAACCTTTGTTTGTGACCTTGACATTGGGGGTACCAAAGCAAGACATTATTGATGTACTCTATGCCAAATCTCAAATGTTAGAATCAGTTGTCTTGTCATGACGTTACGATCCCCAATACCTTTATTTATTAACATGGTACAACTTTGATATTGTAGTATTGTCTCTGGTTTATTTTCCAGCTATACTTATGTTCTATAAATAGAAACACGTGTTGTTGTTTTGATTTTGATCTGTCCAGATTTGAGATCTTGTTATTTGAAAGCTTGGTCGTTAACATTCTTTCTGACCAAAAGAAGAATAGTAGTTAATAGTGATGCTTGTCTTGTACATCAACTACCAGTGGAGAGATTGCAATGTCCAGATTGAACCGGTATCATACCCACTTTGTATAGAGGAACATCACCGGTGATTAACATGTAGTCAACCCCTAACCAAGAGTGTTTTTAACACATTGTAACACAGCAAGTTAACCTTGATCCGTCACAAGACAATATTATTTATTCCTACTGCACGATGGCGTAGGGACTCTACAATAATGAATTATATCACGAGAAAAAGCAGGAACTAGTTTTTCATACTGGAGTGAGAAATCATGCCTTTCTGGGTAGTAGAGGGTGTACAATTTATCTGTGTGGCAGACATGTTGGATTTTACTATTGTATTAATTTAGGAAGGAATAGTATTCAGAGTGTGTATTATATTCTTTACATCTTTACATGTAACTATGTGTGTTACAAGGATGCACCAATGCCAAGGATTTATTTGTAATATTTAAAATGTAATAAAAGTACTGTGTAATTTATACAATGGGAGTATTTTCATCACGTGAAAGAAAGTGTCAGTGAGGTTAAGTTAAGGCATGAATAGTGACATCTTTAGACCATCCATCATATCACAAGCATTAGTTAACGTTGTAACATTATAGCATCAGAAGTATTACATATGTTACATCTGTTACAAATTGATAAGTGAGAGAAATGATAAAATGATATCCCATTAGTTTAGTTTTATTCTGTTTTGTTATGTAGCGCTTCATTATGTGCATTAAGAATAGATAAACATTTCTATAAAACTTTATTTAGTGCGTGTTTGTTCAAATATCCTTTAGTATAAGGCGTTATGAAGTGCGGCCCCCGAGCAATTTTCTTTTGTTATCAAAGTGGACAGTAAAGCCTCTTCTGTTGGCCGCGCCTGGTTCACCTCACCTGTAATCTGTTGTGCTGTACTGCGTAATGCAGGGGCGTCATGCCCTCATCATCGGCGTCTTCCAAGATCTTCATTTTCCTCAGGCCTCGACTCTGTTCGTCTTCGGGGAGCAAATTGTATATTTAATTTTCAAATGATAGGTTGATAATGTTGCATTAATTTATGGTAAGAGGGTGGGAGGGGGGTGGAGTCATATGTGAGAACCTAAATGTATTTTTAATGAAGCTATGATTTTTAAATTATTGTGACAGCTTATCTTTTTTCAAACGCATCAAGGGGTTCTCAAACCTACTGCACATGGTTAAATAAATACAGCTATAAAAAGCAATTTATCCAATTTTAACATTTCGATTCCCCCCCCCCCCACAACACCACAGTTAATTGTAAAAATGTGGGGTGGAGTACCTTGAGCGATGATGTGCATTTGAACGTACCCATGGTAACTTACTAGTCAACTTTATATTTATTTGTGTTATTTATTGGGTCGCTGTTTTTGGACAAATTATTACAATAATTTTTGTAACATAACGATGTTCAAACATTTCCACTAATAAAAATGTGATGTAATATGTTTCATACGTCACCACGTGATGTGATATGTTCATTCGTCACCTAGTGATGTGATGTGTTTCATTCGTCACCTTGTGATGTGATGTGTTTCATTCGTCACCTAGTGATGTGATGTGTTTCATACGTCAGCTAGTGATGTGATTTTTTCATACGTCACCTAGTGATGTGATTTTTTCATACGTCACCACGTGATGTGATTTTTTCATACGTCACCACGTGATGTGAAATGTTTCATACGTCACCACGTGATGTGATATGTTTCATACGTCACTTAGTGACGTGATATGTTTCATACGTCACTTAGTGATGTGATATGTTTCATACGTCACCTAGTGATGTCATATTGTTTCATACGTCACCTAGTCATGTCATATGTTTCATACGTCACCTAGTGAAATGATATGTTTCATACGTCACCTTGTGATGTGATATGTTTCATGCGTCACTTAGTGATATGTTTCATACGTCACCTAGTGATGTCATATGTTTCATACGTCACCTAGTGAAATGATATGTTTCATACGTCACTTCGTGATGTGATATGTTTCATGCGTCACTTAGTGATGTGATATGTTTCATACGTCACTTAGTGATGTGATATGTTTCATACGTCACTTAGTGATGTAATTCAAGCATTGTTTATTTAACTGAGAGCTTTGATCCAAAGCCATGACATTAATGGCGCATTGCAAACAATGTTTCTTCAAACAGATCTGATACCTCTGATCTAACACCATCACTGCCACCGATCGAACATCTCTTTTTTCGCCAACCGGTCAGCGAACAAAACAATTAACTAATGGCGTACTCTAATCCTAGGGGGCGGGGGGTGGGGGAAGCTCAACTCTTTGGTCAGTACACATCCAGACAAACTACTACCTACTTTAAAGGGTCTTACTCTGTATAAAAGTACTGCACTTAAACATGCAACTCTAATACAAACTTTTAAATTATCCTATAATGGAGGGTGTGTCATGGGATGTTATTTCAATACAATGAAAAGAACAAGTCAGTGGTTGACTATGGTGTCACTAGAAGTGGGGGTAGCAAGTAAAAAAAGCACACTACTCGATAGTTATAAATTATGTAGACTCTAACTACACTCGTTAACAACCATGTCCCAGGGAGGGTAGGGTTGGTACAGCGCTACCCATTTAATCGGTGACGTCGTTATCAAAACAAAACTAGGGAATGGGAGATAATGTTGAATGCCACGGCTTATGGTGAAGAACAATTAGGTCAACACACAGACTGTAACATTTGCAATATACTTCTGTGATTTCAATTCATATCATGATCATTTGGGTAATTTTTCACTGATCAACAAAAAAATTGTTGCATGTTTGTGATTTAAACTGTGATGAGACCAGTTAGAGCCACTGGTTATTCTTTATTGAAATGTGACCTTGGTTACTGACTCAACTGCAAGACACAGAATCTGTATGACTATACAGTGGCCTACTGTCACTCGTCTGCAACACACAGGAACTTTATGGTCGTAATGTTACATTGGTAACTGACTCGCCTGCAAGACACGTTTTACTGCACAATGACCTTTGTAACTGATTGATCTGTTAGGCATGGGACCTTTAAGAATGTAAAGAGACCTTGGTAACTGACTCACCTGCAAGACACAGGATCTGTATAACTGTGCAGTGACCTTCTTTACTCGCCAGTAGCAGGGGTGAAGATAAGCGGACACATCGAGCTCTTGGGTCTGCCCCGTGCTGAAGCTAACAGCAACAGTTTGAAATGGAATCACTAGTGATCAAAATGAATCGGATATTCAAAAAATTTAATTTATTCTCCATATTTAAAACAAATGCTCGTAAAACTAAACCCCAACTATGACTGCAGTAGCAATACAGACCAAATAATTAAACCCCAAAAAACGTGTGGATAGAGATTTGTGCTGACCTACACTTCTGACCTTGAGTACCATATCAACCAAAAGACCAGACCATTTCACACTTACCAACAAAACAATCGGGACATTTTTTTTACTTAGAAGTCACAGTCAAACAATTTGACACTTTTACACTTATCAGTCAAACAATTTGACCATTTCAGACTCAACAAACATAAAATTTGACTTTTTCTCACTTACCAACAAAACAACTCAACCACTTCCCTCTTACCAACCAAAAATCCCGACCATTTCTCACTTACCAACCAAACCACCCGACCATTTCCTACTTACCAACCAAACCACCCGACCATTTCCCACTTACCAACCAAAAATCCCGACCATTCCTCACTTACCAACCAAACCACCCGACCATTTCCCACTTACCAACCAAAAATCCCGACCATTCCTCACTTACCAACCAAACCACCCGACCATTTCCCACTTACCAACCAAACCACCCCACCATTTCCCACTTACCAACCAAACCACCCGACCATTTCCCACTTACCAACAAAACCACCCGACCATTTCCCACTTACCAACCAAACCACCCGACCATTTCCCACTTACCAACCAAACCACCCGACCATTTCCCACTTACCAACCAAACCACCCGACCATTTCCCACTTACCAACCAAACCACCCGACCATTTCCCACTTACCAACCAAACCACCATGCCAGCATTCCCACTGAGAGCTGCGTTGTGTAGAGGCGTAAGACGCAGAGTTGAGACTGAATGGACCGGTGGTGCAATGTCTCTGAACACAATCTGTGGCAGGTGCAAACATAATAATATTTTGGGAATTGTAAAAAAAAATAACTTTTTAGTAAATGACTTTTACAAAATATTTTCTGTACTCGGCTTGTCTTTAATTTTAAAGATACCATTTCCAATGACTTTTACAAAATATTTTCTGTACTCGGCTTGTCTTTAATTTTAAAGATACCATTTCCAATGGCTTTTACAAAATATTTTCTGTACTCGGCTTGTCTTTAATTTTAAAGATACCATTTCCAATGACTTTTACAAAATATTTTCTGTACTCGGCTTGTCTTTAATTTTAAAGATACCATTTCCAATGGCTTTTACAATTCCTTAACAAAATCTAAGTGTTTTTTTTTAAATCTTTTAAATCTGTTAATTAATAATATTTAATTAAAATATTATTTTCCTATTGTCAAAATATTACAATAATTTTAACCGATCAGGTTCAATACAAATGTATGTTAACATGTGTTTAGTAAGCAAATACATTGTCTTTATAATAAGCCTATGCCAAACCTCGGCTATCTGCACTGTGGAGTACATGGCTATCGTGTGTAGAACATTCCCTTCTATCGGTAAGTCTAGCAAAGGGTCGGCTCCATACTTGAGGAGAATTTGGACCATCTGGACATGTTGCAACCTGCAAGCTGTGCTGAGGGGGGTGAAGGAGGATTCAGACACCGGGTCACATTCTGAAGAAAGGGAAGTTTAGTTAGGGTATGTGAAAAAATTGTCAGTAAAAGATTATTTGCATAGTACTACATACAGGTTTTAACAATAAGAGATATAAAAGAAAGTGTTGTTGTAATAAGTCATATAAATCACATGGGAGGGGAAAACTAACACAAGACGAAACAACGCAGCGGACGTTTCGGCTGAAATCTTTCAAAAGACTAAAAGACAATTAAAAAAACAACCCTTTTAAAATGTAGACATGGACATGATTAAACTTTGAAAGGAAACCACTTCTCATGAAGCATCGAATGAATTATACGAAATTTGGGGATGGCATTAAAAGATAGATATAGTTTTACAATAGACAAGATTTGATGGGAATTAGCGTGAAGTTCTTGTTAGCAGCCACATCCGAGCCACTCACTCCCACTTTGGGTCTAGGCCATGTGGTTGCCGCTACTGCAACACCTGCCCTCACCCCATTCAAATGGAAAAAATTGACTTCCCTACGGTTTCTTTTCAATTACGAGACGGTTTCTTCTGTATCAGCAGCTATATTGTTCACGCCATTGTTTGTAACAATTCCGAATGCAATATGTACGCGAGACAGGATGGCGACTTGGTAATAGGATCAGTAAACACCTACTCAATATTCTTAAAGATAAGTAGTGAGCCATTTGTTCTCATTTCAATAGAAGCGACCACAAAGGCCAGAAGGATGTGTCCGTTAAGGACTTTGTTTCTTCTTCCAACAAGCCAGCAATGGTCATTTAGGATCACAAACTGGTGGTAAGCTGACACAATGTGGTGCTATTAATGTCGTTTATTATTTCACTTGCTTACTCTTTCTCCAAGCACCACAACCAATGAACATATAATTAATTACGCGCACTTCCCCTCTTTCCCTCTCCCTATATTTATTACCTACGCAGGCCTCACCATGTGACAGTCATCTCCAATTTCCATTCTAAACTTTAATTTCAATTTATTTTTAAATTATTTTTTATTGGTAATAATTTTCTTTTGATCTCATCAACAAAATTCGTATCTATAATGATATGCAACAATCGGTTAGCAGTCGCCATTTCGCCGCTGCCATTTTGCCTGAACTTCACTGCATTTTCACCGACGTTGGCTGTCGTTCCACTATCGCCATTTTAGAACCGCCGTTTCTGAACCAACGTACTGTCGCTGCCGTTTATTTTCCAAAGTCATCTTGTCGTTGAAGGGCCGTTTAGACAACGATGGTAAGATAGATGTATTCAAAATGACCAATGGCTACTACAGTTGAGGACCATATGATGATCAAAGACTAATATATCTGGCGACCATCTGAGGAAAAAGGACTTCTACATCTGAAGAACATCTGAGGAAAAAGGACTTGTAAATCTGAATACCATCTGAGGACCAATGACTACTTCATCTATTTACCAATGATTACTTCTACATATGATTAAAAATGTCTACTACATCTGTGGACAAATCATTTACATCTGAGGACCAATTAATACTACATCTAAGGACCTATGACTACTACATATAAGGACTACTGACTTCTGACTTCTAAATATGAGGACGAATGAATACTACAGATATAGAGATCCAATGACCACTGCACAATGGCTACTACATCTGAGGACTACGGACTACAACACAATGACTACTAAACCAGAGGACGAATTTCTGCTACGTCTGAGAACCAATATCTAAATCTGCTTGCAAAGTATATATTGCTGTGTTTAGTACCTGCTCCGTTACTCAGAAGTATTTCCGCTGCCCACGGCTTGTTGAACCGTGCCGCCATTTGGAGTGCGGTGATGCCAGCTGGGTCACGGTAGTTGATGATGTCACGGGGGCTGGGTGATGTCATGATGACGTTGGTCAGATCCTCAGCTGACCCCTCGCGTATAATCTGGAAATAGTGTTGTTAATTCTTAAGAATGCATCACTGTGATCAATAAATTTAGAGGCTGGAAGTTTTTCATGTTGTGGCAAGAGGTTTATTGTACCTAGTAGCTAAAGGGTGTGTTTTAAACGATGACAGGAATTTCTTTTTGTTTGAAGTCTGGAAGGGATACTATATAAATATGTCTAAAAAAATACTAACTGTATCTAGGTTATTGATACACCTGTTTTACCGTGTCATGCTAGAGATGCACCTGTTTTACCTGTATCATGTTAGAGATGCACCGGTTTTACCTGTATCTTGTTAGAGATGCACCTGTTTTACCTGTATCTTGTTAGAGATGCACCTGTTTTACCTGTATCTTGTTAGAGATGCACCGGTTTTACCTGTATCTTGTTAGAGATGCACCTGTTTTACCTGTATCTTGTTAGAGATGCACCTGTTTTACCTGTATCATGTTAGAGATGCACCTTTTATCCGTATCATTTATGTGTGTACCTGTCTTACCTGTATCTTTTTATTGTTACCTGCTTTACCTGTATCATGTTACTGGTGTACCTGTTTCGCCGAATCAATTAAATTAATATGCCTGTTTACCTGTATCTAGTTTACAGTTGCTACCTTACCTGCATCAAAGTCATTTTCTCCCAACAGTTTGGGTTATTTTGATAGACCCAGTAGACGTCCAGACTGGACGCCAAGGTGTTAAGTCCAGTGCTGGCCGGCTTTGTGTAGGCCGGCACTATATATTTCTTGGCCATTTGAAAGAGTTCGCGAGCTTTGGGCTGAACGTATGAATTGGTGACTTTTGAAGACATGTAGAATTCTTACTTAAAAATTATAAAGGGTTTTAAAAGATATTTATATCTAGATAGTAACGTCTCGAAAAAACTATGAAATAAGTACCAAAAATAACGTGGTTGGGTTTCGCAACTTTGAACCAATCAAGTTTTACAATATGTTCGAATATTTATTCCCTACAAGGGGATGGCGAGTGTATAATTATGATAGTATATTTATGTAAATTTGATGTACTTTGACTATATTTCAGTACAGCATGTGCCACAACTAGCTATTCTGGAACTCCGCATCTTGAAAGTGTACATTTGTCAACAGCTGCCCCGTGACCATAGACGTGTAGCGATTGTATTTTGGACAGTTCTTGGAAATGGGTCTGTCCATCAAAGAAAAACTATTCATAGCTGAGCGATATTTTGTTGTCATACATTAGTGAATATAAATGTTGATTTTTTTTTCAATCAAAATGTGCAGGAGCAATGCCGATAAAGGTCGTCCATGAAGTACGTCACGTTCCGGAGGTGTAAAAAAACTGGAGAGGGTTGGAGAGAGGATATAAAAAAAGTGTGACGATTTGTGACACGGGGGGGGAGGGGGGGGGGGTTAAATAAAGATGCAATGTAATGTCACACAATTTTTTATCATAAATATAAAACATGACTTTGACAATGATGTTGAACTTTCTATAGATGTATTCGGACAGAAGATGTTCATTTTTATACATTAAAAATTAAATTTGTTTCTAGATTAAAAGTGTTTTACTTTTTTTTTTTTTTTTTTTAAAAAAAAAATTGTTGACTTTGAAAGTGTAAAGTACTTTAGAGGGAGGGGCTCTGACATTTGTGACAGGGAGCAGGGAGGGGGTAACAATTTTACCAAAATAGCGTCACGTGTAGACTGACGTCCTCTATGGACGGCCCCAACAGTAAATTTTAAGATAAAAAAAAAACAAAAACAAAACATGTCATTAAGTCAATCGGTTGTGGAAATGTAACTCTGTTAACAGAAGGCGGGAAATCTGATGCGAATTTCTTCGGCGAATCACACATTCACATAAAAAACTGGATTCTTGTACACCATAGCCATAAATTGACATAATACATCATCCTGGCTCACAAACCTTGATCCGGCCAGCAATGTCCAGTCTGTATGCTGTATGAATACGTTCATACGTTCTTAAATAATCGGCGGACGTACGTGAGCTGCTGTTCAGTTTGAAAGATGTTTCACGTAGACTTCGTTCGGGCGAACACCTTCTGTGGACGTGGGGCGTGAAGCTCAGTGTCGCAAGACGTTCTTTTCGGGATAACTTAATCTCCTTTGTTACTTGACACCATTACTGTGTTACTAGGCACCATAACTGTGCTACCAGACACCATAACAGTGTTACCCGACACCATAACTTTGTTACTAGACACCATAACTGTGCTACCAGACACCATAACAGTGTTACTAGACACCATAACTTTGTTTCTAGTCACCATAACTGTGTTACTAGACACCATGACTGTGTTACTAGACACCATAACTGTGCTACCAGACACCATAACAGTGTTACCAGACACCATAACTTTGTTTCTAGTCACCATAACTGTGTTACTAGACACCATAACTGTGTTACTAGACACCATAACTGTGTTACTAGACACCATAAATGTGTTACTAGACACCATATCAGTGTTACTAGACACCATAACTTTGTTTCTAGTCACCATAACTGTGTTACTAGACACCATATCTGTGTTACTAGACACCATAGATGTGTTACTAGACACCATAATTGTGTTACTTGACACCATAACTGTGTTGCTAGACACCATAACTGTGTTACCAGACACCATAACTGTGTTACTAGACACCATAATTATGTTACAATACACCAAAAATGTATTTCTTTGTTCCGTCTTGTTACATTCCCCTTCAAATTGTTCTGACCTTTGAACACCCCCCCCCCCCACCAGCTTAAAAAAAAAAGCACAATCCCTTAATTCCTTACGTACGAAACTGATGGTCAACTCTGGACATCTTTTTCCTCGTCGAGACACCAACTGCCCAACATTTCTTACTATTTACAATCGACAACATGTCACGGCAGGTGCAATGGACCGTTGACAAACGCACGACGTGAACAAGATACCGGAGTCTCATTACTTTACGCCACCGCCGTGTGTTAGATTACAATTATAAAATAAATTCCAGTAACACGCTGAAAAATTTTCAAAGCAAAAAATCGAAGTACGGTGAGCAGTTTGACGAAACAAATAAGCTTTTATGTTAAGATGATGAAATATGGTAAATATTTCCATACATGTTCGAGCACTGAGATTGCCGTAAGACTGGCGCAATTAATTAATTAATCTGATGACCATTATCTGGACGTGAATTTAATCCGACTGAAACAAAGCTTTGCGTAATGTTTTGCCACTGATTGCGCTGTACAAATCTGGCTGGATCGATGACTGACTGCCATCGGTGAGTGCCAGTCATGCTGGTAGCCTTCACTGCCCTGTATTTGCAGAGTGGTCCATTGTGATTCCAGATAGAGTCAGAACTTGGGGGGGGGGGGGGTGAAGCAAACTGTTTGTGCATAAAAATTTCAGGGGTCGCACAATAATTTATCCGAGATCTTGAGTAATAGAGAAATAAATTGGACACTTTATAACCCTCACTTTGGAAGATACCATTATGACCCTCACGTTGGAAGATACCATTATGATCCTCACGTTGGAAGATACCATTATAACCCTCGCAAGTAAATAAAATATTAATTGTCCAATTACTTTTCAACAACATTTTGCTCTTGTTCTAATCACATGATATAATCATGTCCCTTGGTCTATTCACATAATATAATCACGTCCCTTGTTGTAATCACAAAATATAGTCATGTCCCTTGTTCTATTCAAATAAAATAATCATGTCACTTCTTCTAATCACATGATATATCCATGTTCCTTGTTCTAATCACATGATATAATCATGTCCCTCTTTCTATTCACATGAAATAATCATGGCCCCTTGTTTTTATCACATGATATATCCATGTCCCTTGTTCTGTTCTATTCACATGATATAATCATGCCCCCATGTTCTAATCACATTATATAACCATGTCCCTTGTTCTATTCACATGATATAATCATGCCCCCATGTTCTTATCACATGATATAATCATGCCCCCATGTTCTTATCACATGATATAATCATGCCCCCATGTTCTTATCACATGATATAATCACGCCCCCATGTTCTTATCACATGATATAATCATACCCCCATGTTCTTATCACATGATATAATCATGCCCCCATGTTCTTATCACATGATATAATCATGCCCCCATGTTCTTATCACATGATATAATCATGCTCCCATGTTCTTATCACATGATATAATCATGCCCCACACAGATCTGGGTCATAGGCCGTCCTTACAACTCGAGCATGTGTGCGCCTCCGCTTTTTTTTCCGTGGCCTGGTACTGGAAGGTATGCTATTTTGGTTTTATCGCGACTGGTGTTTCGTAAGTGTTCTCATCTCTGTCGGTTGGTTTTTGTACAACTTCACCTCTATTTCAGGAGCAGGCAACTGCGTGTTCCTTTCAGAAGTTTTTTTTTTTTTTTTTTTGACACAAATCGTTGACGAAAGAAATGCACTCTTACAACACAGTGCAGTAGATTTGCTTGCCTAGTACAGAAAATGATAATTTAATCCTGGGTATTTTCTCAGAATACTCGTAACTAGTCGTAACCCGTGTTTAAAAACTGAAACCGGTTAAGCCAGCGGTTCTCAACATGTGGGTCGCGACCCCTTTGGGGGATCGAACGACCTTTTTCCCCAGGGGTCGCTTAAGACCATCGGAAAACACATATACGCTACAGTTATGATGTATCAACGAAAAAAATTTGTGGTTGGGAGTCGCCACAACATGAGGAACTGTATTAAAGGGTCGCGGCATTAGAAAGGTTGAGAACCGCTGGGTTAAGCCCTAGTTTTATATATTTCTAGCGACCCATCCATTGATCTACTTAACTTACCTCCTACCCACTATCTTGCTATCTCATCACACCTACCTAGATACCTTTCACGGTACCTCATCACAACTACATACACACCTATCTAGCTATATCATATCACCAACCTACACACCTATCTAGCTATATCATCACACCTACATAGTCACATATCTTGCTATCACACGCCACCTATCTACACACCTATCTTGGTAGCTCACCACACCTACCAAGACACCTATGTGCATATTTCATCCAGGGCCTGCTCAAGGCGGTGACGATGCGTGGTCATCCCACATGCGCCAATCTTGATATGTCTTTATCTCTCTATGATTTGCAATACCCTTTTCGCAACTTTTGTTCTGAAGTTTTCAATGTCTACTTTCTCTTTGTTTGTACGGACTGAAATGTTTATATTTTGTATGATTCACATATTGGTAACTATTACAATCATCGACTGTGGTGCCCGCAATGAAATGGGTCATATATGATTTTGTTTTCTTTTTAAATTAAGAATTTTTGTCATTCTTTATGTAAATATTGAGATAAAAGAAGAACGAATTTTGAAGACCCAACTGTCGCGACAATTTTCGACACTTCAAAATATCATCTGCCACCACGTATTGTTAAAACTGATCACTATCCCATATGCGTAAGCGATCTGCCGCCAAGTTGTATTAAACTGATCACTATCCCATATTCATCTGCCACCACATATTATTAAACTGACCACTATCCCATGTGCGTAAGTCATCTGCCGTCACCTATTGTTAAACTGATCACAATTGTTCACATAAATCATTCGATATGACAGACATTTTAACGAAAGAAATAATTATTCGTGCGATTATTTTTATTAACAAAATAATAAACTCGAAACAGAAGGGAAATAAATATACTTTACATTGGTCTGTGTATCAATGTTTTATCTTTTCGCTCCCCTTACCTTTTAAAAACTAAGACTAGACTCATTGGACTGTGACAATAGGAATACAGTAATATTGCATTCGTTACAAAAATCACATCATTGCAAGAGCACAGAAGATCAATTAGCCTCTATTAAGTAAACGACTATTAATATCAGTATATTTAAACAATCTAGCGTAGCAGCTGACCGAGGTCTTTCATTTTAACTCCTTTGTATAAACTTCGCTATTTTTTCGGGTATTTCTTCGTGGTAAAATTTTCGTTAAGATAACTGACCCACTTCTCGTCAAACTATCGAGCTGAAACTTAATGCATAGACTCTTTGCAGATGACAAAATATTTTTTTTTTTTTAAATTTGCCCCACCCTTAACCCCGCAAAACGTTTTTTTCCTATTTTTCAAAGGCAATAAACCATTCCCATATATAAAATCAGCTGCTACAATCACATAAATAATAATTTATGTACATTTACATAATTGCAAACATAAATACATATTAAGGATTTATAGAAAAAAAACTTTCTTGTGATTTCCATCGTTCTGTGCACTGATAAAACGGTAACTGAGGTATACATATCTGTACACTTCTTTACAAAACATCCTGGTTACACCTTGGTATCAGCTCCAAACACACACGGCTGTACCATTGCGCTAAAGGAAAGACAGAAATCCAAATATCAACTGAGTAATTGTTTTGCAGATATTAACTAGAAATTAAAATCTGTAGTGTTTTGTAATAGAAACCTAACTTGAAAATTAAAGTAAAGGTTTGCAGTATGGTTTGAAATGTATGTATATATTTGCGTGTGTCGGTGTATGGATCTGTGTATCGATCTGTGTATGGATATGTGTATGTATCCGTGTATAGATCTTTGTATGGAGCTTTGTATGGATATGTGTATTGATCTGTGTATGGATATGTGTATGGATATGTGTATGGATCTGTGTATGGATCTGTGTATGGATCTTTGTATGGATCTGTGTATGGATCTGTGTATGGATATGTGTATGGATATGTGTGTTTCTGTTTGTTTGTGTGTGTGAATATGTGTCTTTGTGTGCGTCTGTATGAATATGTGTAAGTCTGTGTGTGTGTGACTGTGTAAATATGTGTGTGTCTTTGTTTGCGACTGTGCGAATATGTATGTGTCGTGTGTGTATGTGTGGGAGACTGTAAACCGGCAGATTTATTTATAAAACCTAACTTTAACATAAAGGTTTGCAGATTAGTTTGAAATGTATTTCTATATTTATGTGGGAAACTATGTAAATCTGTGTGTATCTGTGTGTGTGTCTGTGTGCGTGTGTGAAAATCTTAGTGTGTCTGTGTTCGTGTGTCTTTAATACAGTGGTCTCCGCGTTATGTTCATTCATATTAAAATTGCCTTAAATTTTATCTTTTCCAACACAAAATGTTTTTCAATGATTTGTCTGGCTTATGTGATAAACCAAGGTAAACAATCAGGTTGTCTTATGTGATAAACCAAGTTAAACGTTTTTTGAATGGCATCTCACATAGAATTAACCATTAGACAGAACTCGCTAGCACCTTGAAACCCCGTCTTAGTACGTAACTTGAGAAGGATCTTCTGCCAGAAAATCAACGTGGTTTCCATAAAGAACGCGGAGATATTGATACGATGTCGGCGGCCCGACAGCTACAGAAAAAATACAAGGCAAAGGATGTTGACCTCTTATCCGCCTATGCTGACCCCACCAAGTCTTTCAACAATGTAAGTAGAGAAGGTCTTTGGAAGGTCATGGCCAAAAATGAACAACCCTGAAATCTCATATTAACGGTACAATAATTTCATGATGGTTTTGCAGGCTGGGGTTAGGGGACATGATGGTATGAGGGCTAGGCTTATGGAACATGATGGTAAGCCGACTGCGGCTAGTGGACATAATAGTTTGAAGGCAGGGGTTAGGGGAAATGAGGAGTCGTCTAAACCATTCCTTGGGGACAAATGGCGTCCAACAATGTTTGTCCCAGCTGCAACATTTTTCAGCCTCATATTTTCAGATATCGAAATGAGGGTGGGCTATTTAACCCCATGAGGCTATATGCGAAATCCAAGGTACTTGTTGTGAAGTGGAGTGTGATGAATGTTTGATCGGGCGAGATGTTGACCGTGAGAGTGTTTTGTGAGTTGTTGATCGTGAGAGTGTTTTGTGAGTTGTTGATCGTGAGAGTGTTTTGTGAGTTGTTGATCGTGAGAGTGTTTTGTGAGTTGTTGATCGTGAGAGTGTTTTGTGAGTTGTTGATCGTGAGAGTGTTTTGTGAGTTGTTGATCGTGAGAGTGTTTTGTGAGTTGTTGATCGTGAGAGTGTTTTGTGAGTTGTTGATCGTGAGAGTGTTTTGTGAGTTGTTGATCGTGAGAGTGTTTTGTGAGTTGTTGATCGTGAGGTCAGAGCGTGAAGTTGCTTCGTGATGAGCTTTAGTGTATGCTGGGTGGGTGTGGACAGATATAAAAGGTGTGTGTGAAATGATCGGGAGTTGTGAGCTGTTAGGTGGATAAGAGTTGAGAACAGTTGAGAAGAGGGTAGAACAAGGAGTTAATTGAGAGAATCCAGAGTAGATCGTTAGAGTAGTCAAGATTTGATTAGTGAGATAGATACTAGGTTCGTTAGAGTCACTGCTTGTTGCCTGAGCATGCTGTGTTCCTGCAAGATGTATTTGTGTAACAAGTGGATTGTTTAGTAGACAGAAATAAATACAGAATTTACTTTGGACACTGTCGTTTTGATCTCTATTGTGAGCCTGGTGTGACAGGTTACAATCGTTAACATTAAGATAAGACAACGAAAGAAGGCCGTAACATTTCGTGACCCTAGACAACGAAAGTAGCCCGCAACATAATTGACAGACATCATCAGGAATTTCATGTATGCCCGCAATGATGCTTTGAACGTTAGAACAGAAGCAGATACCCAACGCTGTGCTGATAATTTCTCCAGTGCCTGTACAAACTTCTGCCTCACCGTAAGCACGAGATAAAATGTGGCTTTATACCAGTGAGCTAATCGAAAACTTTTTGCTGAGCCCAACGTTCAAGTATTTGGCGAAAGGCTTAAAGAGATAAACATCTTCTCTAACCTTGGCTTCACAATGTTCTAAAGCGCTACCATCAATGACGAGATCAACCTTTGTATTGTAAGAGCCACTGCAGCCTATGGCAGAATGTCTAAGAATGTATGACCAGGAGATGTATCAGCACTTTTTGTGAAATGAAGGTGTTCAAGGCAGCTGTGCTCCCTACGCTTCTCTATGCTCGTGAAAAATGGACGTCTATCAACGCCATGCAAGAAAGCTGAAACAGCTTCATACGACACGCCTCAGAAAATCCCCACCATCAAAAGGCAGGACAAGGTCTCAGACACTAAGGAACTCACACAGACAGGTCTCCCCAGCATCTTAACCATATTAATGGAGACCTGTCTTCAATGGGGGGAACCTGTTGTGCGAATGTCAGACGGCCAATTGTCCAAAAGAATATTCTATAGTGAGCTGGAACATGGAAGGCAGTTTGCTGGTGGACAGACTAAAAGCTTTAAAGCCTCACTGAAGGGTCTCGATATAGACAGGACAAATGGGAAGAATCAGAAAGGGACCGAGCATCGTGGCGTTCTACTTGACACAAAGATTCCATACACCATGAAGTCAACAGAACAGCGACGCACAAACGAGATGCCAGATAAGCCTGGGTTAAGTCTGCACTTGGGTATGTCTCATCTTTCCCCTACACTTACTCTACAGGAACATTTCGTGACACCATTGATCTCGGCAGCCATCTGCGCACCCACAGTTCAGAACTAGCACGAATACGATTATTAAAATTTGTATGATCATGGTTTTATTTTGACCGATGAACTATATAAATTATTCTGTATAACTCCATAGGATATAAAATTCCATAGAATATAACATTTCCAGGATATA